>JAIOJX010000023.1:65698611-66123611 GCA_022376925.1 Tragulus kanchil | reverse complement strand
GCTCTTCCTGGCTGTGCACACGTCCTCTCATCCCTCTAGCCTCAGTTCCCTCCCCGGCTTCCTTCAAAAGGAGAAAAATATTTCCAAGTGCCTTCCATCTCCTTTCTAAAGCATCTAGTACTTTTCTATACACAGTCTTTCAAAATGGAAATTATTTTAATTACATTTATGATTTTAAAAATCCTAATTTCTGCTGCAATGTGGATGGAGATCAGGACAACTTATTGCTTGTTAAGATCACATGTCCTTAGCCTAGAGCTGGGGAAACCTCTCATTTCTTACAGTAAATATCTAACAATAAGGTACACTTGATCTTTCAACAGGGGTCAAGATTTAAACAAGACAATTATCAAACAGAAAGAATTCCAAGGAACAGACTATAAAATACCCAGAAAAGTACATTCAGCTTCATTTGGTTTTATGACTTCCAACTGGCTCCTAGAATTTTGAGCCTGACTGCCTTTATAGGAAGCTTGGAGGACTGCTGAAATATAGAGTTCTGATAAGGTTTCACAGTCATTGACCTTAGCATTGGAAAATTATTAATAGGAGAAAATCCCTTCTGCAGTCTGCAGAAGCTCAAAGCTTCATGCCTTCCTTAGGAGCAGACAAAACACATGGGCTGATATCTTGTGAGCTAACTGCGTCTGAGACGGGAGGACGGCAATGCCACTTTCAGGATTGAAGAGGCTCTCCTGGGGTGCGGGCAGTCATGACTGTGAACCCGATTTCCAGGTGGGCTTCTTTATATGGGGAAGCCAGACTACTTAGGTCAGGTATTCAAGAATTAGGGGTATTATTCCACTATGTTCACCTCACTCCTGTCATGCTAAACCTAGAAGCTGTTGAAAGTCTTTTCACAAGGGCCAGAAATCACCTCCTTCCTGCTCTCCAGGGCAGCCTCAGTGAGCACTTGTGTGTGCCAGCCACTGTCACAATCAGGAACATCTCAATGGTTCCAGTCCAGTCAGGGGAATCTAGTGGAGAACTGAATGCAGGCAGCTCACTCCAGCTCCTCTCCACATGCCCTGCCTGTGGTTGAGCCTTTTAGGGTCTGGCCCTGGTGTCCCTCTAGAGGATCAATGCACCCAGGCAATGTCCACAGGGCGGTGTGGTAAGGTGTTTGCAGCAAGACACCTCTTCCGTGGCTCTTCCTGGCTGTGCACACGTCCTCTCATCCTCTAGCCTCAGTTCCTCCCGGCTTCCTTCAAAAGGAGAAAAATATTTCCAAGTGCCTTCCATCTCCTTTCTAAAGCATCTAGTACTTTTCTATACACAGTCTTTCAAAATGGAAATTATTTTAATTACATTTATGATTTTAAAAATCCTAATTTCTGCTGCAATGTGGATGGAGATCAGGACAACTTATTGCTTGTTAAGATCACATGTCCTTAGCCTAGAGCTGGGGAAACCTCTCATTTCTTACAGTAAATATCTAACAATAAGGTACACTTGATCTTTCAACAGGGGTCAAGATTTAAACAAGACAATTATCAAACAGAAAGAATTCCAAGGAACAGACTATAAAATACCCAGAAAAGTACATTCAGCTTCATTTGGTTTTATGACTTCCAACTGGCTCCTAGAATTTTGAGCCTGACTGCCTTTATAGGAAGCTTGGAGGACTGCTGAAATATAGAGTTCTGATAAGGTTTCACAGTCATTGACCTTAGCATTGGAAAATTATTAATAGGAGAAAATCCCTTCTGCAGTCTGCAGAAGCTCAAAGCTTCATGCCTTCCTTAGGAGCAGACAAAACACATGGGCTGATATCTTGTGAGCTAACTGCGTCTGAGACGGAGGACGGCAATGCCACTTTCAGGATTGAAGAGGCTCTCCTGGGGTGCGGGCAGTCATGACTGTGAACCCGATTTCCAGGTGGGCTTCTTTATATGGGGAAGCCAGACTACTTAGGTCAGGTATTCAAGAATTAGGGGTATTATTCCACTATGTTCACCTCACTCCTGTCATGCTAAACCTAGAAGCTGTTGAAAGTCTTTTCACAAGGGCCAGAAATCACCTCCTTCCTGCTCTCCAGGGCAGCCTCAGTGAGCACTTGTGTGTGCCAGCCACTGTCACAATCAGGAACATCTCAATGGTTCCAGTCCAGTCAGGGGAATCTAGTGGAGAACTGAATGCAGGCAGCTCACTCCAGCTCCTCTCCACATGCCCTGCCTGTGGTTGAGCCTTTTAGGGTCTGGCCCTGGTGTCCCTCTAGAGGATCAATGCACCCAGGCAATGTCCACAGGGATAATCATTCCAGGATGCCCAGCAGACTTGAGATTGTCATAGCCTGAGTGAGACTACTGCTCGGGTGTGAACTGCTCCTCTGTCTCCCCATCAGCAGGTGGGCTCACATGATCTTTGAGAATCTCATCTCACTGAGGCCCACTGTGAATCGACCTTGAGTGGATGATGCACTACACTGGCTTCAGTGAGACAATTTCTGAATAAAAATATTTCCCACAGAGAAGAAATACCACTGGTTTTCAGTTAAGTTCCTGATTTACTCATCAGGTGACTTTGAGTTTCCTCATCTGGAAGGTGAGGATAACAATGGTATCTCTCACATTGGGACAGTTGCCAAGATCACATGAGCTAATACATGGAAAGATCTGGTACCCTGCATGGCACATAGCAAGTGATCCTTCAATGCTAAGGTTCACCTTAGCTGAAGATCCGTGATGACATACTTCTAAGGCATTTTCCCCAGATATAAGAAATGCTTCTTCAGTAGCTATTGAAGGAAATTATAGAAATTCCCACCCTTCCTTGTGTACATTTCTTCACTTTCAGATGAACAGATTAGCCTGCACCCTGTGTCACTAAGATCACTGATACTAAACACATCGGTGATTCATTACTCACAAGACAAGTGAAGCCCTAAACCTAAGAGAGGATCAATGGAAGCATTTTCTAGGAGGAAATCTGTTTTCTCTCTTCACCTCATTGGGTTGAGGCAATCAGAGCATTTGGGCTTCAGTAGCTAATGAAGCTAGAACCCTGCTGGCCACTTCATTAAACTCAAGCAAAAAACATAGTGTCTTAGCTATTGAGCGAAGGAAGCTACAGGAGTCAGTGGAGCCTGAGGATGGTTGTGAGCTGGGCCAGAGAGGAGAAACAGGTGGTGTGGGATTCAAGAAAACAAAAGTGTGAACATCAGGGCAGCCTCAGTGAGCACTTGTGTGTGCCAGCCACTGTCACAATCAGGAACATCTCAATGGTTCCAGTCCAGTCAGGGGAATCTAGTGGAGAACTGAATGCAGGCAGCTCACTCCAGCTCCTCTCCACATGCCCTGCCTGTGGTTGAGCCTTTTAGGGTCTGGCCCTGGTGTCCCTCTAGAGGATCAATGCACCCAGGCAATGTCCACAGGGATAATCATTCCAGGATGCCCAGCAGACTTGAGATTGTCATAGCCTGAGTGAGACTACTGCTCGGGTGTGAACTGCTCCTCTGTCTCCCCATCAGCAGGTGGGCTCACATGATCTTTGAGAATCTCATCTCACTGAGGCCCACTGTGAATCGACCTTGAGTGGATGATGCACTACACTGGCTTCAGTGAGACAATTTCTGAATAAAAATATTTCCCACAGAGAAGAAATACCACTGGTTTTCAGTTAAGTTCCTGATTTACTCATCAGGTGACTTTGAGTTTCCTCATCTGGAAGGTGAGGATAACAATGGTATCTCTCACATTGGGACAGTTGCCAAGATCACATGAGCTAATACATGGAAAGATCTGGTACCCTGCATGGCACATAGCAAGTGATCCTTCAATGCTAAGGTTCACCTTAGCTGAAGATCCGTGATGACATACTTCTAAGGCATTTTCCCCAGATATAAGAAATGCTTCTTCAGTAGCTATTGAAGGAAATTATAGAAATTCCCACCCTTCCTTGTGTACATTTCTTCACTTTCAGATGAACAGATTAGCCTGCACCCTGTGTCACTAAGATCACTGATACTAAACACATCGGTGATTCATTACTCACAAGACAAGTGAAGCCCTAAACCTAAGAGAGGATCAATGGAAGCATTTTCTAGGAGGAAATCTGTTTTCTCTCTTCACCTCATTGGGTTGAGGCAATCAGAGCATTTGGGCTTCAGTAGCTAATGAAGCTAGAACCCTGCTGGCCACTTCATTAAACTCAAGCAAAAAACATAGTGTCTTAGCTATTGAGCGAAGGAAGCTACAGGAGTCAGTGGAGCCTGAGGATGGTTGTGAGCTGGGCCAGAGAGGAGAAACAGGTGGTGTGGGATTCAAGAAAACAGTTAAATAGAGAGAGGGAATGTGGGGATGTCTCTGCCACACATGGACACACCTACCAGTTCCTTCTTCTTCATGCACTCCATGAGGATGATGAAGAGGTGCTGAGCTTGGGTTCGAGTATATGTGAAAGTCTTCTGTATGGTTACCAACAGTTGGTCCCTCAAAGATTCATTTATAAGTCTGTAGTGAAAAAAAATGTTTAAAATGGGTTAACTCAGTTCCTATTTAGTACATATTTCTGAAAAATATAGAATACAAAAAAGCATTATGAGGTTTTACTTTAGATAGGAGCAATTTTTTCCCATATTTCTTCACAGTAGTTATTTTGTGATCATTTTTTAGAAAGTACATTTAAAAATAAATCCATTTTAAAATCTCAATACTTAAATGAGTAAAGTAATAAGATAAATTCAGTATTTTTATGGTTCTCCCTTTTTTCTCTTACATGGCATGTCTAATGCCCTCTTGCTTAAGTGCTATTCTCAAAAAATATCTTCAATTAACCCTTTGCATCTTGGTAAAAACTTACTATATTACTTATTTGAAGGAGATTTAAATTTTATGTCCAACTGTGGAAAGAAAAAATTTATCTTAGTGTGGGATTTCCGAGTATCAATGAACGAGGAGAAATAGGACTTAAGTTTCCTCTAAAATCATTCCATGAAGATAGTAGCTGATTTGGTTCACATTTCAGGTCCTCATTATTTCTGCTGAGCTTTTATTGTGTTGTTTACCAACAAGAGCCTATCCCATAAAGAGGTATTATATTCACTATTTTATTAAAAGATAGTTTTTTGTATTATAGAGGAATGAATTAAAGTAAGGAAGGTATGTCATATCAAGTCAAAGCTCAATTATCTCTTGAATATGGACCAATTACAACTAATTTTAACTTCTTTATCACTAGCCTGGTGAGAACTGGATTATTTTCCTTAGCTGTAATCAAGATAGCTATTCAAAAATTAAGAATTAGTCATAAATCAGAGCAGGCAGTCAGTGGAAAAGCAAAAACATAGTGTCTTGGGAAAATGGTTGGGCTGGGGGGCTGGGCCAGAGAGGAGAAACAGGTGGTGTGGGATTCAAGAAAACAGTTAAATAGAGAGAGGGAATGTGGGGATGTCTCTGCCACACATGGACACACCTACCAGTTCCTTCTTCTTCATGCACTCCATGAGGATGATGAAGAGGTGCTGAGCTTGGGTTCGAGTATATGTGAAAGTCTTCTGTATGGTTACCAACAGTTGGTCCCTCAAAGATTCATTTATAAGTCTGTAGTGAAAAAAAATGTTTAAAATGGGTTAACTCAGTTCCTATTTAGTACATATTTCTGAAAAATATAGAATACAAAAAAGCATTATGAGGTTTTACTTTAGATAGGAGCAATTTTTTCCCATATTTCTTCACAGTAGTTATTTTGTGATCATTTTTTAGAAAGTACATTTAAAAATAAATCCATTTTAAAATCTCAATACTTAAATGAGTAAAGTAATAAGATAAATTCAGTATTTTTATGGTTCTCCCTTTTTTCTCTTACATGGCATGTCTAATGCCCTCTTGCTTAAGTGCTATTCTCAAAAAATATCTTCAATTAACCCTTTGCATCTTGGTAAAAACTTACTATATTACTTATTTGAAGGAGATTTAAATTTTATGTCCAACTGTGGAAAGAAAAAATTTATCTTAGTGTGGGATTTCCGAGTATCAATGAACGAGGAGAAATAGGACTTAAGTTTCCTCTAAAATCATTCCATGAAGATAGTAGCTGATTTGGTTCACATTTCAGGTCCTCATTATTTCTGCTGAGCTTTTATTGTGTTGTTTACCAACAAGAGCCTATCCCATAAAGAGGTATTATATTCACTATTTTATTAAAAGATAGTTTTTTGTATTATAGAGGAATGAATTAAAGTAAGGAAGGTATGTCATATCAAGTCAAAGCTCAATTATCTCTTGAATATGGACCAATTACAACTAATTTTAACTTCTTTATCACTAGCCTGGTGAGAACTGGATTATCTCTACCAGCATCAAATAGCTGGAATGAAAATGTACTTTATATTGATAGATACTATTCCAAATTAGGAAGATAAAACTGCTTCTAAGAACTAGTGACAAAATTATCATAATTTGTCTAGTATCTTACAATTGACAAACTGCCTTCACATATGAAGTACCAACAACTACTAGATAAAATAGTTTACCATAATTATAGAAACTTGATAGGCAAGAGATTTGTCCAATTCAAAAGGGAAGGATATTGTAGCCAGAAAGAGCCAGATGCTTAAGGTCACTCAGGAAACAAGTGGCAAAGTCAGAACCAGAACCTAGCTTTTCTGATTCCTTTCCTAGTGCTCTTTCTACCCCACCATGCTGCCTTGTATGACACCAAGTGCCTTATACCACTAGGTGTACACCTCTCTTCATCACTGTGGCTACTTAAGCAGGAAATTATGGTATCACTGACCAACTGTAGCCTAGGGTCAATGACTCACTAGGCTCACTAGGCTCTGACCTAGACTCACTAGGTCAGATATATGGTGGTCCTAATTTGAAGCAGGTGCATTCCCAATGATAGATTTATATCAGTGATCCAGGAATGTCACTCAGTTCAGTGGAGGACTGGGTTACCCCTCTGGTTCCCTGGGAAGATATACTTCATGAACATATACATTTAGAAAAAGAGAATGATCCAGATAAAGTTGAAAAATGATACCAAATCTTCTTAAGATTACTGAATTATTCTGGAGGACTCCATAGCCTTAGTTGTAGATCAGTTTGAAGCCATATGTTCATTCAGTCATTCTTCCACTCAACAATTGCTTAAGGATACCTATTTAGTGCCAGATCAATGATGCATGCTAAGGCTACAGAGATTGGTGAGATATATACACTCACAATCTTCAGTGAGCTTACACATCAGTGGAGTAGCTATTTGTTACATTTCAGGTCCTCATTATTTCTGCTGAGCTTTTATTGTGTTGTTTACCAACAAGAGCCTATCCCATAAAGAGGTATTATATTCACTATTTTATTAAAAGATAGTTTTTTGTATTATAGAGGAATGAATTAAAGTAAGGAAGGTATGTCATATCAAGTCAAAGCTCAATTATCTCTTGAATATGGACCAATTACAACTAATTTTAACTTCTTTATCACTAGCCTGGTGAGAACTGGATTATCTCTACCAGCATCAAATAGCTGGAATGAAAATGTACTTTATATTGATAGATACTATTCCAAATTAGGAAGATAAAACTGCTTCTAAGAACTAGTGACAAAATTATCATAATTTGTCTAGTATCTTACAATTGACAAACTGCCTTCACATATGAAGTACCAACAACTACTAGATAAAATAGTTTACCATAATTATAGAAACTTGATAGGCAAGAGATTTGTCCAATTCAAAAGGGAAGGATATTGTAGCCAGAAAGAGCCAGATGCTTAAGGTCACTCAGGAAACAAGTGGCAAAGTCAGAACCAGAACCTAGCTTTTCTGATTCCTTTCCTAGTGCTCTTTCTACCCCACCATGCTGCCTTGTATGACACCAAGTGCCTTATACCACTAGGTGTACACCTCTCTTCATCACTGTGGCTACTTAAGCAGGAAATTATGGTATCACTGACCAACTGTAGCCTAGGGTCAATGACTCACTAGGCTCACTAGGCTCTGACCTAGACTCACTAGGTCAGATATATGGTGGTCCTAATTTGAAGCAGGTGCATTCCCAATGATAGATTTATATCAGTGATCCAGGAATGTCACTCAGTTCAGTGGAGGACTGGGTTACCCCTCTGGTTCCCTGGGAAGATATACTTCATGAACATATACATTTAGAAAAAGAGAATGATCCAGATAAAGTTGAAAAATGATACCAAATCTTCTTAAGATTACTGAATTATTCTGGAGGACTCCATAGCCTTAGTTGTAGATCAGTTTGAAGCCATATGTTCATTCAGTCATTCTTCCACTCAACAATTGCTTAAGGATACCTATTTAGTGCCAGATCAATGATGCATGCTAAGGCTACAGAGATTGGTGAGATATATACACTCACAATCTTCAGTGAGCTTACACATCAGTGGAGTAGAAAGACACAAACAAAGTCATAGAAATTTGGCTACAACTAACAGGGGTAAAGAGGTAGAGAAGTCTATAACAGTTGAATACAATCTACCTAAGGGGTTTAGGGTGTAGACTCCTCTGTGGAAGTTCTGTTTTATCTGAGATTGAAGAATGAAGGGAGGATGGCTTCCCTGGTGGTCCAGTGGATAAAGGGTCCACCTTGCAGGGCAAGATGCACTGGTTTGATCCCTGGCCCAGTAAGATCCCATGTGCCATGGTGCGGCTGGACAGGTGTGTCCAATTACGAGCCAGTGCTCTGGAGTGCATGCATCCAGAGCTGGTGCTCTGCAACGAGAGAGGCCACTGCGATGGGAGGTCCACACAGGCCAAAGAATAAAGATAAATGAAAAAATATATACATATATAAAAAAAAACAATAAAAGAGGCCAAAATTTAAAAAAAAAGAATGAAGTGGGGCTTGCATGGACGAGGGATGGGGCTGGGTAAGAGCATATCTGGCAGACCATACAGCATGAACAAGGCAGTACAAAGTAAATAAAAGAAGGCCAATATGTCCAGAGCACAAAGAACAAAAGAAAGAGTGGAACAAGATGGGGCTGCAGCAAGATCATGGGGACTTTTCAAGAATGTGTTAAACATTTTGGACTTTATTTCCCAGGCAATCAGAAATCACTGAAGGATTTAAGCTGGAGAGTAACATGATTACATGTGTTGCCAATTGATTTTCTGAAGAGTCAAGAGATGAGCACTCCTGGGCACGCACATACCCGGGCATGTGTTTACTTGAAAGGCAACCTGTGTTGGTGAGTCTAGAGAATTTTTCAATATCAAGTGTACATAAATGTTATACATGATTAACAACAGAAGAGACTCCTCTGATTAGCCATGTGATAGATCCAATCATTCATCTGCAGGTGTCCAATTCTGAAAACAGCTCAAAACTTGTTTTCTATTGTTAACCATCTGTAATGAAATCCCAGTTCCCCGAGGTCATTAACTTTTGAGGGATCTGTCTGTCACTGGCAATGTAGTCTGTCACTTTGTAAAAATTGAGAAATGATGTTCAACTTAGCTGACTGTGGACTTCAGTGGTTAGGAAAGCTAAAGACACTAAGCATCTTAGGATTTTCTAGTCCAATTTCACAACTGACTGAAACTGTGTCGTTGGTTAAATCATTTAGCAACAGAATCCACGGAATTCAACCTCTAGAAGTACAAGAACTCTCTAGGTAGGTGTTTCCCAAAGTGTAGGATAATTGTTACTGTTGAAGCAGAGATGGATTTAAGTGAAACAAAGTTGATTTGATTCTTTCAAAGCATTAAGTTATACTCATTAAATATCAAGTAACTGTTATTCCTGGATATATTCTTACTCTATCATTCATGATTGCATCAAAGGGAAAATTTCATTTTTGATGCTTCTTTGCTTTTAACAGTTTATAAACACTTGCAAACCACTCTACTCCCCTTTTGGTGGAGAAATAACAGGTTTTGGGTCCCACATTCTTTGCAGAGTTTAATAACATTGTTTTTGAAAAGATACCGTATAACAGTTTGATGTGTTCATACTGCATGGTTTATAACTCACAGTGGGTTTCACTGAGATACTCTCATTTAATCTTCATAACAATATGTGAGAAAATCAGGTATTAATTCCATTTTTCAGAAGAGGAGACTGTGGCCCTAAGAAGTTAAATGATGTGTACAAAGTCACAAAGCTTGATGATCACAGTGCTTTAGTTGGGTCTACTGAATTCAGGTTTCCTTCTATGATGCTGCTCTTCCTGATTGAAATCTATAAATGTCTTTCATTTTCCTAATCATCTACACTGGAGGTAGAAATTTGAGTGTATCTGTGGTAGGAAATTGCTTTTCCTTGTTTTGAAATAGAGACTATCTGAAGGAAATCAGACAAGCTTGGAAAAGACAAGGAGAAACTAATAAATCAGGACAAAGGCAAAGTGTGATTAGTATAATATGCTGAAGACTACATTTGCTTCTAATTGTCCACAGGTATTTTCTATGCTGACCTAGATGTCTTTCATTTGGTACAAATTCTTACTCTGTCTTCTCCATTGTAACCTTTCTTATTTTGTGACTAAACTCCTTATGATACTGGGAGGTGTACTTTCTTGAAATTATTACTTTCCTAGCTGTTTGCATTTTTTTTTCCTGTACAACATTGAAGTAATTTTAAAATCTTGACTGCTATATTTAATCATGAGCAAAAATAGAAACAGCCCACTTTAGGTTTCTTTTTATGGCACTAGAATGGTGAAACTGTGTCGTTGGTTAAATCATTTAGCAACAGAATCCACGGAATTCAACCTCTAGAAGTACAAGAACTCTCTAGGTAGGTGTTTCCCAAAGTGTAGGATAATTGTTACTGTTGAAGCAGAGATGGATTTAAGTGAAACAAAGTTGATTTGATTCTTTCAAAGCATTAAGTTATACTCATTAAATATCAAGTAACTGTTATTCCTGGATATATTCTTACTCTATCATTCATGATTGCATCAAAGGGAAAATTTCATTTTTGATGCTTCTTTGCTTTTAACAGTTTATAAACACTTGCAAACCACTCTACTCCCCTTTTGGTGGAGAAATAACAGGTTTTGGGTCCCACATTCTTTGCAGAGTTTAATAACATTGTTTTTGAAAAGATACCGTATAACAGTTTGATGTGTTCATACTGCATGGTTTATAACTCACAGTGGGTTTCACTGAGATACTCTCATTTAATCTTCATAACAATATGTGAGAAAATCAGGTATTAATTCCATTTTTCAGAAGAGGAGACTGTGGCCCTAAGAAGTTAAATGATGTGTACAAAGTCACAAAGCTTGATGATCACAGTGCTTTAGTTGGGTCTACTGAATTCAGGTTTCCTTCTATGATGCTGCTCTTCCTGATTGAAATCTATAAATGTCTTTCATTTTCCTAATCATCTACACTGGAGGTAGAAATTTGAGTGTATCTGTGGTAGGAAATTGCTTTTCCTTGTTTTGAAATAGAGACTATCTGAAGGAAATCAGACAAGCTTGGAAAAGACAAGGAGAAACTAATAAATCAGGACAAAGGCAAAGTGTGATTAGTATAATATGCTGAAGACTACATTTGCTTCTAATTGTCCACAGGTATTTTCTATGCTGACCTAGATGTCTTTCATTTGGTACAAATTCTTACTCTGTCTTCTCCATTGTAACCTTTCTTATTTTGTGACTAAACTCCTTATGATACTGGGAGGTGTACTTTCTTGAAATTATTACTTTCCTAGCTGTTTGCATTTTTTTTTCCTGTACAACATTGAAGTAATTTTAAAATCTTGACTGCTATATTTAATCATGAGCAAAAATAGAAACAGCCCACTTTAGGTTTCTTTTTATGGCACTAGAATGGTGACTGAAATTTTTTTTGACTTTAAAACATGGTCATAATATTATGTAAAATTTTAGTTCTAGAACTGGATCTTTGACTATTTATGGAAACTGTTGATTTGTAGCTCCATATGCACCAATGCTATTTTTGGTAGATATCAAATTAGAAGGTTTTCTGATTTAGGAAGTGTAGTCATTGAAGTGAGGAAAACCTCTACACTATGGCATTTGTGTCTCCATTTAAATGCTGTACTTGAGATCTAAAAGGGTTTTCAGATGAGTCACAGGGTTATTTGAAATAGGTCAGTGTTTATCCAAAGCTCAGAGTAACCAATAAAGCTTCCCACAGTTTGTTATTAGTATTCTGTTCAAATGCTGGAAATTCAACCCACATGTACCTATTTTTCGCAGAATGAATTTAATTACCTGCAGTATCAGACTTTTGTTCCTAGATTAAAAAATTGGAAAACATATTTAGAATTCAATGGGACTCAATAGCTAGGCATAGGCTGATGGCTTTCAGGGAGAGGAGACCTTCTTATGCTGCCACAGACACTCTATTAACTTATTCAGATACAATATGAAAAAATTTTGCTTGTATAAAGAATGATTGTTAATAATACCACAATTTGATACTTGCAAAATATCATTTCCCATGGAATCACTAATGTTCTAAAAAAAAGAAATGTTATTGTTTGCTTAAAGTGAAAGAGAATTACAATTTAAAAAAATTAACTGTAGGCAACAGTATATTTTTTTTTTTTTCCCCTCTTCTTCATTGGACAAAGGCAAAGTGTGATTAGTATAATATGCTGAAGACTACATTTGCTTCTAATTGTCCACAGGTATTTTCTATGCTGACCTAGATGTCTTTCATTTGGTACAAATTCTTACTCTGTCTTCTCCATTGTAACCTTTCTTATTTTGTGACTAAACTCCTTATGATACTGGGAGGTGTACTTTCTTGAAATTATTACTTTCCTAGCTGTTTGCATTTTTTTTTCCTGTACAACATTGAAGTAATTTTAAAATCTTGACTGCTATATTTAATCATGAGCAAAAATAGAAACAGCCCACTTTAGGTTTCTTTTTATGGCACTAGAATGGTGACTGAAATTTTTTGACTTTAAAACATGGTCATAATATTATGTAAAATTTTAGTTCTAGAACTGGATCTTTGACTATTTATGGAAACTGTTGATTTGTAGCTCCATATGCACCAATGCTATTTTTGGTAGATATCAAATTAGAAGGTTTTCTGATTTAGGAAGTGTAGTCATTGAAGTGAGGAAAACCTCTACACTATGGCATTTGTGTCTCCATTTAAATGCTGTACTTGAGATCTAAAAGGGTTTTCAGATGAGTCACAGGGTTATTTGAAATAGGTCAGTGTTTATCCAAAGCTCAGAGTAACCAATAAAGCTTCCCACAGTTTGTTATTAGTATTCTGTTCAAATGCTGGAAATTCAACCCACATGTACCTATTTTTCGCAGAATGAATTTAATTACCTGCAGTATCAGACTTTTGTTCCTAGATTAAAAAATTGGAAAACATATTTAGAATTCAATGGGACTCAATAGCTAGGCATAGGCTGATGGCTTTCAGGGAGAGGAGACCTTCTTATGCTGCCACAGACACTCTATTAACTTATTCAGATACAATATGAAAAAATTTTGCTTGTATAAAGAATGATTGTTAATAATACCACAATTTGATACTTGCAAAATATCATTTCCCATGGAATCACTAATGTTCTAAAAAAAAGAAATGTTATTGTTTGCTTAAAGTGAAAGAGAATTACTAAATGCAACATTAAGGACACAGAAAGTTTACATCTTGCCTAAGGTCACAGAGACTAGTATATTTCCTTTCTTCTCTTCCTTTTTCCTCCTCCTTCTTCTTTACTAAAAATTATCATTCCCAAATGGCTGGGGTCACAAGTAACAGCATGATTCTTCCTTGAGAGGCAAGACAGCTTCATGAATAAAGGCATCATGGTCACCAGGGTAGACTGCCTGGAGCTCAACTATCACTTGCCAGCTCTGTGAACTTATGCAAATTATTTACTATTTCCATGGCATACTTTTTGTATAGGTAAAATAGGAATTATAATAGTATTTATCTCATAGACTTACAAATACAAAACAGATTAATCTTTACAAAATGCATACAAAAGTGCCTGGCACACAGCAAGTCCTATGTAAGCATTTGCTATTATTAAAGCACAATTCTACAGGGACTTCCTTGGAGGTCCAGTGGTTAGGACTCTGTGCTTCCACTACAGGGGGCCCAAGATCAATCCCTAGTCAGGGAACTAAGATCCTGCACACCAAATAGCATGCCAAAAATATATATATATATATAGCACACAGTCTTACAATACTCTTTAGGAAAGAGTCACTGATCAGTCCTTCTTGTCAAGAAGCACAACCAGTGGCTGGGGCCTCTGTGTGTAATGCAGAGCTCTCTCCTGGGATCAGCAGTGATCCACATATATGGAAAACCCATTGGTATAAGGACACTCCAAACGGGCTGGAGAAACAACCTTTCTAGTTCAGAGAGGTCAGAGATCACCATACTTTCTTACATTTCTGACATTTTGATATAGAGATATTTAGATTTGGAGGTTTAATTATAACAGAAGCTTACAAACACCCTATGCAGGCATCTAAACATCCATTCACTCATTCAGTAAATAAAATCAGTGCTTACTATGTGCCAGGCACTAGGCTTGGGATAGAGAGATCAATACAATTCAGTCCTGGCCACAAGGAACTCAAGATTGTATGTCAGATATTCTCTAGTCATTTATTAACAGGTAACACACCCTGAATTTAGGAATATAAAATAGCATTTATTTATTGTTTTGATAATTTTGTGGGCCAAGAATTCAGGCAGAGCACAGCAGAGATGACTCATCTTACTCAAATCGTACCAATTGGTTTCTTCCCTAGTTTCCTTTACTACATTCCTAGTGTTGATCTAATGGTTCTCTTACAAGGCAAATATGATTCTATTACATCCTTCTTAAAACCATGAAACAGTTTCCCATCACTAGCAATATAACATCTCAACTTGCACAAGGCATTTAAGACTTATCATGGTCTCTTTCCAGGCTAGGCTCATTCTCTGCCACTCTCACAACATGTATCCTATGCAAATTATTTACTATTTCCATGGCATACTTTTGTATAGGTAAAATAGGAATTATAATAGTATTTATCTCATAGACTTACAAATACAAAACAGATTAATCTTTACAAAATGCATACAAAAGTGCCTGGCACACAGCAAGTCCTATGTAAGCATTTGCTATTATTAAAGCACAATTCTACAGGGACTTCCTTGGAGGTCCAGTGGTTAGGACTCTGTGCTTCCACTACAGGGGGCCCAAGATCAATCCCTAGTCAGGGAACTAAGATCCTGCACACCAAATAGCATGCCAAAAATATATATATATATATAGCACACAGTCTTACAATACTCTTTAGGAAAGAGTCACTGATCAGTCCTTCTTGTCAAGAAGCACAACCAGTGGCTGGGGCCTCTGTGTGTAATGCAGAGCTCTCTCCTGGGATCAGCAGTGATCCACATATATGGAAAACCCATTGGTATAAGGACACTCCAAACGGGCTGGAGAAACAACCTTTCTAGTTCAGAGAGGTCAGAGATCACCATACTTTCTTACATTTCTGACATTTTGATATAGAGATATTTAGATTTGGAGGTTTAATTATAACAGAAGCTTACAAACACCCTATGCAGGCATCTAAACATCCATTCACTCATTCAGTAAATAAAATCAGTGCTTACTATGTGCCAGGCACTAGGCTTGGGATAGAGAGATCAATACAATTCAGTCCTGGCCACAAGGAACTCAAGATTGTATGTCAGATATTCTCTAGTCATTTATTAACAGGTAACACACCCTGAATTTAGGAATATAAAATAGCATTTATTTATTGTTTTGATAATTTTGTGGGCCAAGAATTCAGGCAGAGCACAGCAGAGATGACTCATCTTACTCAAATCGTACCAATTGGTTTCTTCCCTAGTTTCCTTTACTACATTCCTAGTGTTGATCTAATGGTTCTCTTACAAGGCAAATATGATTCTATTACATCCTTCTTAAAACCATGAAACAGTTTCCCATCACTAGCAATATAACATCTCAACTTGCACAAGGCATTTAAGACTTATCATGGTCTCTTTCCAGGCTAGGCTCATTCTCTGCCACTCTCACAACATGTATCCTATGAAATACTATTATCATCAAACACACCAGATTCTTGCATGTTTCTATGCCTTTCAACTTGCTGTGCCTGCTGTTTGAAATACTTCTACATCTGATCCTGTCACTCAAATTCATTTGTAATTCAGCTCCAAGTACACATCTGGTGTGAAAATCTCTGATTTCCACTCTCTTGATGTTCCCATAGTACTGGATACTTATTCATTACTGTAATTATTAGGCTGCACGGAAATTATTTATTTACATGTATGTCTCCCTCCATTAGGTTATGAACTCCTTGGAGTGACTGCATCTTAACTTAAGTGCTTGCACCTAAGCTCTATAAGAGTACACAGCTCAGTGTTGGTTCCAGAAAAATGTTTGTGGATTGACTGAGGGAATGAGTAGCTGCCTGCCTATTTCGTGGCAGCTAGCCAGGTGGTCTTCCCCATTCCTCTTTGCTTTTCATGTTGGGATGAACTTCAAACCCATTTGGGAGAGTGGGAGAAGTGGGATAGGGTTTGTCCCCCCAATAATTTGATTTTCTTGATTCTTTTTATTTCAATAAGATTCATCTCTACAAAATATTCTAGGCCTCTGTGAGTTTTCTTTAATCTCACATGGTGTTCAGGAAAGAATTGGACACCAAACTCAAAAATCTATATTTGGTTTTACTTATGAAGGTTTTTTTCTCCTTTTGAGTAGCTTTGTAGCTTATCAGGACCAGATGCTTATTCACTACATCTCCTTCATAATGCTTAGGGCAATGTCTTGCCCATAAAAGTGCTCAATAACTGCTTGAAGACTTTAAGGCTTTTGGTGATATCAAGATAATTTCCTTCTAATGACTCTTGGTATTTTATAATTTCATCTGTAATTAATTATATGACATAAAAATCAACTCACTGTGATAACCATAATAGAAAAGACTATGAACATGAATATATAAGTATATATTCTCTGGTGGTGCTAGTGGTAAAGAACCTGCCTGCAATGCAGGAGATGTAAGTAATGTGGGTTCTGTCCTTGGGTCAGGAAGATCCCCTGGAGGAGGGCATGGCAACCTCCTCCAGTATTCTTGCCTGGAGAATCCCATGGACAGAGGAGCCTTGCAGATTACGATCCATAGGGCTGCAAAGAGCCACACATGACTGAAGTGACAGCACATCACACACACATATATAAACTGAACCACTCTGCTGTACAGTAGAAATCAATACAACATTGTAAAGCAACTATGCTTCAATAAAAGAAAATAAAGTTTGAAAAATCAACTCAACATAGATCTACATTTCTTTCAACTAATTCCATAGCAGGGGTGTGGTCAGTTGTGCAGTTTTGTATAGAAGATGGAATGTTATAATTAAGGCACTATGATATGGTGCTTCTGGCTAGAATCCAATTCTTTAATTTAGTTGCGGAGCTGAGTGAGGTTATTCAATCTCTTTAAGCCTCCATTTCCTTATCTGTTGAAAGCGTCTTTATAGACTGATATATATAGAAAAAAGGCTTCCTAGGTGGTACTAGTGGTAAATACCCTGTCTGTGAATGCAGGAGATGTAAGAGATAAGGGTTCAATCCCATGGTTAGAAAGAACCCCCGGAGGAGGTCATGGCAATCCACTCCAGTAATTTTGCCTGGAGAATCCCACGTACAGAGGATCCTCGTGGGCTACAGTCCATAGAGTCTCAAAGAGTCAGACATGACTGAAGCCGTTTAACATGCACACACACATGCATATTTAGACAAAAAATTCAGGAATATGAAGGACCTAGAACTGTACCTGATACACAGCAGGTGCTCAATAGTAAGCAGCTTTTTTGGGATTATTAAATACCCCAGGAGCTTTCACACCTGCAAGGAATCTTAATAATGCCTGAAGCAAAGGGCTGAGGCAAAGTATTGGGTATACAAATTAGCTGGAGGAGACAAATTCTAAGGAGAACAGAAAAATTGCAGTATTTCTAAAACAAAAATTGGATGGAAAAGGCTATAATTCAAAACTACCTAGAAGGGTATAAATGAAGAGAATTAATTACTTCATATTATGTCATGTAAAAACAAACAAATGATGCTAAGATCCCCTAAAACCACTACTTTAGGTAATTTTATATCATCTTGAAGACAAACATGCTTTAGGATCAGAACTCTTACTTGACCTAGACCTCCTCTTGAAGCTTATATTTTGATATTTCTGGAGTCTGTGTGTTCTAGGAAAAATTCTCATCTGAAAATTCTGCTGAGGAATTCAAGGTTCAGGATAAAGGAAAGATACAACTTTACAACACCCACTTTACAGATGAGGAATAGGAAGCCTGAAGAGGTAAACTGACTTGCTAAACATTACATAGCTGAAAGCATCAGAGTTGGGCTCTGAGCACAAGAGAAGCAGAAAAATGTTTGATAATCAACTACTTGATAATAAACTATACAAACCTAAATATATATACACTAACCTTAGCTCAGTGTAGTAAAGTGATTTGTTTAAATGACTGGACACAGAGGAGATACCTTCTGTTGTATCCCTCAGACAGGATTTTATTTATCTTGTATGTAAGGAGACTGAGTAATGTGATTTCAATGATCCATCACCACTCTCTCAGAGTTACTCCCTTAACTTAGCAGATGCCCGAAGTTCCTTTAGTTAATTAAAAGGCCACTATTTTAACCAACAATTAGAAGCCCTAAGAGCACCTCTTGGGATAAGTGATATTTAACTTTTCAGGAAGAACTACTTGGCTAGAAAGTTCCAGAAGATATGAATAGAACACAGAAAAGCAACCAATTATGGAACTTACTTTGCCCAAGCTTTTATTGAAGATCAGCTCCAGATACAAATGGCCTCTATCAGCTAAGACCTGTTAGAAATAGCACCTCTGATCCTATTTGTGCACCTAACCAATTTTTTAAAAGGGGAGATACACACTGAAAGCAAAAATTCAGGAATATGAAGGACCTAGAACTGTACCTGATACACAGCAGGTGCTCAATAGTAAGCAGCTTTTTTGGGATTATTAAATACCCCAGGAGCTTTCACACCTGCAAGGAATCTTAATAATGCCTGAAGCAAAGGGCTGAGGCAAAGTATTGGGTATACAAATTAGCTGGAGGAGACAAATTCTAAGGAGAACAGAAAAATTGCAGTATTTCTAAAACAAAAATTGGATGGAAAAGGCTATAATTCAAAACTACCTAGAAGGGTATAAATGAAGAGAATTAATTACTTCATATTATGTCATGTAAAAACAAACAAATGATGCTAAGATCCCCTAAAACCACTACTTTAGGTAATTTTATATCATCTTGAAGACAAACATGCTTTAGGATCAGAACTCTTACTTGACCTAGACCTCCTCTTGAAGCTTATATTTTGATATTTCTGGAGTCTGTGTGTTCTAGGAAAAATTCTCATCTGAAAATTCTGCTGAGGAATTCAAGGTTCAGGATAAAGGAAAGATACAACTTTACAACACCCACTTTACAGATGAGGAATAGGAAGCCTGAAGAGGTAAACTGACTTGCTAAACATTACATAGCTGAAAGCATCAGAGTTGGGCTCTGAGCACAAGAGAAGCAGAAAAATGTTTGATAATCAACTACTTGATAATAAACTATACAAACCTAAATATATATACACTAACCTTAGCTCAGTGTAGTAAAGTGATTTGTTTAAATGACTGGACACAGAGGAGATACCTTCTGTTGTATCCCTCAGACAGGATTTTATTTATCTTGTATGTAAGGAGACTGAGTAATGTGATTTCAATGATCCATCACCACTCTCTCAGAGTTACTCCCTTAACTTAGCAGATGCCCGAAGTTCCTTTAGTTAATTAAAAGGCCACTATTTTAACCAACAATTAGAAGCCCTAAGAGCACCTCTTGGGATAAGTGATATTTAACTTTTCAGGAAGAACTACTTGGCTAGAAAGTTCCAGAAGATATGAATAGAACACAGAAAAGCAACCAATTATGGAACTTACTTTGCCCAAGCTTTTATTGAAGATCAGCTCCAGATACAAATGGCCTCTATCAGCTAAGACCTGTTAGAAATAGCACCTCTGATCCTATTTGTGCACCTAACCTAGAAAAGTGCACTTGTGCTTTTCCTGAGGTGTTCCAAATAGCAATGTGAGATGGATCTTCAAGAAGCTGCCCTATAACTGGGAAGGATGCACATACCTTGATGGTATGGTCTGTTTTCTGACAAATTTCACCTACTGCTACCCACGTAAGAATGTTCTGTGTTACGTTTCTTCTTTCTGCCTACATACGTATCTATGTATCTATCTACTTTTATAAACCCATTCTACAATTCTGAGCCAGAGGTAGTAAACAGAAGGCATAGATACACATACAAAAGGAGACAGAAGGTAGGATGCAAGTTGGGGTTGAGGGCGGTGCTAAGAGAAGCGATTAACACCTATTATAAGACAACTTTGCGCTATGCATCTTATACTTAGCATTTCATAAAGACAGCTTAATTTCAGAAGATCCTAACTAGACTGTAACTCTTTGGATGCATGCACTACATGTTAGTACAAAGGAGTACTGTGGATTCCTGCTCTCCGTGTTCATGGAGATGCTGAAGACAGAGGCTTTTCCTCTGACCTGCCCCCCTTATCTTGGTTTCCCTACCGTTTCTCTTTTTCCCCGCAACATATCACCTTCTAAAATGGTGTATGTGTTTATTATGTTTATTACTTACGATCTAACCCTGCTAAAATTTGAAATGTCAGCTCTACAATAGCAGAAATGTTTGTTTATTTGACTCACAGGTGTGTTTATGCCCACACCACTCAGAATAGTGCCTGGAATACAGTTGGTATCCCAAAGCACTGAATGCCTGAGTACATGATATTGGTTGGATGAAAGAATGTAATTTAAAAGTGAAGGGAACAATTTCTAATAACAGTGGAAGTCTGTCAGACATTCAAGCGTTTCCAGTGTGGCAGAATCCAATTACAGAAATGCCAGAGTTGTGCTCGCTATTAGCCACATGTGGCAATTCAAATTTAAATTTATTTCAATTAAATAAAATTTACAATTCAATTTCTTAGTCACTCTAGTTCTCTAGCCCCAATTCAAGGGTTCGGTGTCTATCTGACTGGACAGCAGAAATATAGAACATTTCCATCATCACAGTAAGTGATCTCTCCAATTTCTCTTCTTTCCCTTGCCTTTGGTTATGAATGTGCTCGAATCAAAACTGAATTGTTGCCAAAGGATACAGGGACTGCCACATGGTCAGGTAGCTTCTCTGCTGCCAAAATTGTAAGGAAAACATATCCTCTGATTTCATTCCAAGTGAAATCCCATCAGGATGAAAAGGTGACTGCCACATGGTCAAAGGTTTACAATTTCACCTACCATAGTTCATTTTTTTACACACGTATCTATGTATCTATCTACTTTTATAAACCCATTCTACAATTCTGAGCCAGAGGTAGTAAACAGAAGGCATAGATACACATACAAAAGGAGACAGAAGGTAGGATGCAAGTTGGGGTTGAGGGCGGTGCTAAGAGAAGCGATTAACACCTATTATAAGACAACTTTGCGCTATGCATCTTATACTTAGCATTTCATAAAGACAGCTTAATTTCAGAAGATCCTAACTAGACTGTAACTCTTTGGATGCATGCACTACATGTTAGTACAAAGGAGTACTGTGGATTCCTGCTCTCCGTGTTCATGGAGATGCTGAAGACAGAGGCTTTTCCTCTGACCTGCCCCCCTTATCTTGGTTTCCCTACCGTTTCTCTTTTTCCCCGCAACATATCACCTTCTAAAATGGTGTATGTGTTTATTATGTTTATTACTTACGATCTAACCCTGCTAAAATTTGAAATGTCAGCTCTACAATAGCAGAAATGTTTGTTTATTTGACTCACAGGTGTGTTTATGCCCACACCACTCAGAATAGTGCCTGGAATACAGTTGGTATCCCAAAGCACTGAATGCCTGAGTACATGATATTGGTTGGATGAAAGAATGTAATTTAAAAGTGAAGGGAACAATTTCTAATAACAGTGGAAGTCTGTCAGACATTCAAGCGTTTCCAGTGTGGCAGAATCCAATTACAGAAATGCCAGAGTTGTGCTCGCTATTAGCCACATGTGGCAATTCAAATTTAAATTTATTTCAATTAAATAAAATTTACAATTCAATTTCTTAGTCACTCTAGTTCTCTAGCCCCAATTCAAGGGTTCGGTGTCTATCTGACTGGACAGCAGAAATATAGAACATTTCCATCATCACAGTAAGTGATCTCTCCAATTTCTCTTCTTTCCCTTGCCTTTGGTTATGAATGTGCTCGAATCAAAACTGAATTGTTGCCAAAGGATACAGGGACTGCCACATGGTCAGGTAGCTTCTCTGCTGCCAAAATTGTAAGGAAAACATATCCTCTGATTTCATTCCAAGTGAAATCCCATCAGTGAATATTGCACATAGCCAAACAAGAGGAATGCTCAAACTTTTATTGTTTTAGGCCCTGTATAAAAGACAGAATCAGAGCTGGCTTAAGATGTGTAGGCTTTCTGAGCAGGCAAAAACATTCAACTGACCTGCTTTAAATGTTGGTCCAACATTTAATTCAAAGAAGTTAACTAGCATGTGAAACAAGATGGAGAATATGGAAGCTGGGAGCAGCCTCCTCTATTGTGTGCACTAACTCAGTTCTGGGGCAGGTAAACCTCAGGCAGTTACTGGGTATGATTTTCCTAGGAGACAATCTGGTGCAGCTGCTAAGAGCAGAGGTTCCAGCTCCATCTGCCTGGACAGACCACTCTCTAGCTGTGTGATGCTGAACTTTTCTAACCTCTCTCCCCAATTTCCTCATTCACAAAATTGAGATAATTATCATAGCTAACTCACAGTGCTTATGAAATGAAGTGTCTAGATAGGGCTCTTTATATGTAGAAGTTTAAAAAACAGTAACGTCAATTCCTCAAGTATGCACCTGAGGGAGGGTCAGGGGTATGGAGAAAAAGGAGTAGTAAATATCAATTCTCTTTCAAACTACATTGTCAAAATATTCCTTATAACCCTACTCCATGAGATGTTTGGGTAAGTATAATTTTCTTTATTTTTGTATGTATTCTTTTATGAATTAGTTCCTAGCTTTTTAAAGTTTTTTTTTTCTAATAAGTTACCCATTGGCAATTGTACTTTGTCCCTCAGTTCATCTCCAAACATATCCATAATTAATTTGTTTTCCTGTTTTTACTTTTACATTTCTTAGTCACTCAAAAAAAAGTTCTCTAGCCCCAATTCAAGGGTTCGGTGTCTATCTGACTGGACAGCAGAAATATAGAACATTTCCATCATCACAGTAAGTGATCTCTCCAATTTCTCTTCTTTCCCTTGCCTTTGGTTATGAATGTGCTCGAATCAAAACTGAATTGTTGCCAAAGGATACAGGGACTGCCACATGGTCAGGTAGCTTCTCTGCTGCCAAAATTGTAAGGAAAACATATCCTCTGATTTCATTCCAAGTGAAATCCCATCAGTGAATATTGCACATAGCCAAACAAGAGGAATGCTCAAACTTTTATTGTTTTAGGCCCTGTATAAAAGACAGAATCCGAGCTGGCTTAAGATGTGTAGGCTTTCTGAGCAGGCAAAACATTCAACTGACCTGCTTTAAATGTTGGTCCAACATTTAATTCAAAGAAGTTAACTAGCATGTGAAACAAGATGGAGAATATGGAAGCTGGGAGCAGCCTCCTCATTGTGTGCACTAACTCAGTTCTGGGGCAGGTAAACCTCAGGCAGTTACTGGGTATGATTTTCCTAGGAGACAATCTGGTGCAGCTGCTAAGAGCAGAGGTTCCAGCTCCATCTGCCTGGACAGACCACTCTCTAGCTGTGTGATGCTGAACTTTTCTAACCTCTCTCCCCAATTTCCTCATTCACAAAATTGAGATAATTATCATAGCTAACTCACAGTGCTTATGAAATGAAGTGTCTAGATAGGGCTCTTTATATGTAGAAGTTTAAAAAACAGTAACGTCAATTCCTCAAGTATGCACCTGAGGGAGGGTCAGGGGTATGGAGAAAAAGGAGTAGTAAATATCAATTCTCTTTCAAACTACATTGTCAAAATATTCCTTATAACCCTACTCCATGAGATGTTTGGGTAAGTATAATTTTCTTTATTTTTGTATGTATTCTTTTATGAATTAGTTCCTAGCTTTTTAAAGTTTTTTTTTTCTAATAAGTTACCCATTGGCAATTGTACTTTGTCCCTCAGTTCATCTCCAAACATCACTCCATAATTAAGAGCTTCCTGTTCTTCATATCCTGTTTATTATACTTGTGTGAACAGGTTCATATCACTGGATAATTGATGTACTTCATAGTGATGATAAAAAATTGATTATTTCCTAAGTATCACTTAGGCAGAACAGTTTCTTATTTTTACCCTTAGTTTCTTAATTTGTTGTGCTGCTTGATGACTGCCTAGTAGCGGTAAACTCACGCTCCTTATAAGATTTAGTTTTATTCTAGAATAAGAATAGACATCTATGGCATTTTGACTATAATTTTCCTTCTTTGCATTACTGCTAATCTATCAGAGGAATCTTTCTGGATGTGGCCTTGGAATCACTCTCAACACATCATTCTAAGATGTCACTAACAGTTGATTATTGTTGACACTCAAAATGGAAACTTGTTATCCCTCCACTAAAGATAATAAAAATCTCAAATATAGTCTCAAATGGGGAAAACCAAGATCATAAGGTGAAAGAGCTCTAAATTTTAGCCTATCTCCAAGACACTGAACTATGGTTTCCATGGATTTAGAAGAGCTGATTTTTTATTGCTTACTCAAGACCTTTAGGGGTCACTGTTCATAGGTGGATACTTCATTTACAATGAATAAATCCAGAAAACAAAATGAACATGTATATCAACTCTAGGATGGCTGCCCAACAATTAGGAAAATAAAGGAAAGGCCTTATTGAAGCTGAATGAAGACTTTTCTAGACAACAGAAGTACAAACATGCATTAACCTTGAGATAATTATCATAGCTAACTCACAGTGCTTATGAAATGAAGTGTCTAGATAGGGCTCTTTATATGTAGAAGTTTAAAAAACAGTAACGTCAATTCCTCAAGTATGCACCTGAGGGAGGGTCAGGGGTATGGAGAAAAAGGAGTAGTAAATATCAATTCTCTTTCAAACTACATTGTCAAAATATTCCTTATAACCCTACTCCATGAGATGTTTGGGTAAGTATAATTTTCTTTATTTTTGTATGTATTCTTTTATGAATTAGTTCCTAGCTTTTTAAAGTTTTTTTTTTCTAATAAGTTACCCATTGGCAATTGTACTTTGTCCCTCAGTTCATCTCCAAACATCACTCCATAATTAAGAGCTTCCTGTTCTTCATATCCTGTTTATTATACTTGTGTGAACAGGTTCATATCACTGGATAATTGATGTACTTCATAGTGATGATAAAAAATTGATTATTTCCTAAGTATCACTTAGGCAGAACAGTTTCTTATTTTTACCCTTAGTTTCTTAATTTGTTGTGCTGCTTGATGACTGCCTAGTAGCGGTAAACTCACGCTCCTTATAAGATTTAGTTTTTATTCTAGAATAAGAATAGACATCTATGGCATTTTGACTATAATTTTCCTTCTTTGCATTACTGCTAATCTATCAGAGGAATCTTTCTGGATGTGGCCTTGGAATCACTCTCAACACATCATTCTAAGATGTCACTAACAGTTGATTATTGTTGACACTCAAAATGGAAACTTGTTATCCCTCCACTAAAGATAATAAAAATCTCAAATATAGTCTCAAATGGGGAAAACCAAGATCATAAGGTGAAAGAGCTCTAAATTTTAGCCTATCTCCAAGACACTGAACTATGGTTTCCATGGATTTAGAAGAGCTGATTTTTTATTGCTTACTCAAGACCTTTAGGGGTCACTGTTCATAGGTGGATACTTCATTTACAATGAATAAATCCAGAAAACAAAATGAACATGTATATCAACTCTAGGATGGCTGCCCAACAATTAGGAAAATAAAGGAAAGGCCTTATTGAAGCTGAATGAAGACTTTTCTAGACAACAGAAGTACAAACATGCATTAACCTTGGAGTCCTACTTTAATGCATCCTTAGTGTTTCTCTGGACAAAGAAGCTTTTACAAGCAGGTAGTTACTGCTGTAAATAGTCTTCATAAATCCTGTGGTTCATGATCAACATCTGAGGATTGCACAGGGAATCTGAGGGGAAAACCATTAAGAATATCTCAAACATTATCTATAATTAATGATACCACTGGGTGAGATGTTAATACACTGTATCTTTAGCAGCTGCAGGTTCTAATGTCAGTCAGGTTGATTCAGAATTCATTTCCTCTAAGGTTGAGGGATTAAATACCAGAACAGTTTATTATATGCACCTTACTCAAATAAGTTTTAAATGTATTTGTGGGTTTTAAAGCTCTTATGAGAGAGAATCTATATATTGGACTTCAGAAAGAAAAAGTTCATAGAAATTAAGAAGGTAAAGAAATGTCCATGCCAATCCTAATCTCCCAGTTCATCCCACCCTCCCCTTCTGTGTCCACGTTCTCTACCTTTACATCCCTGTTCCTGCCCTGGAAATGGCGGGGTGGGGTTAGCAGGGAAATCCAAGAGGGAGGGAATATATGTATACATATAGCTGAGTCATTTTGTTGTACAGCAGAAACCAACACAACACAGTAGAGCAATTATATTCCAATAAAAAAATAAAATAAAATAAGAAATGGACATGGACATCTCATGCTGAGGCGGAGAAGCCTATGGCAGCATGCTGCGCTTGGAAAGCGGTGGCAGTTCAGTTCAGCTGGTTTGTGAGATAAATGGAAGTTTCATTAAGACAGATCTAGAGAGAGGCTGGGGCCAGAATGAAATGAGTTGATCTGTTGATTAACAGTCTTCAACTGGGTTCTACAAAGAAGCCCTGGAATTCTGAGGAGGAGCTCCAGAGCTGCTTCAGAACTGGTAAGAGCCAAGCAGAGAGAAGAAGGCTGAGACAGTTGTTCTCAAAGTATTCTCCTTGGACCAACAGTATCTGCATCTCCCAGGTATGGTTTCCATGGATTTAGAAGAGCTGATTTTTATTGCTTACTCAAGACCTTTAGGGTCACTGTTCATAGGTGGATACTTCATTTACAATGAATAAATCCAGAAAACAAAATGAACATGTATATCAACTCTAGGATGGCTGCCCAACAATTAGGAAAATAAAGGAAAGGCCTTATTGAAGCTGAATGAAGACTTTTCTAGACAACAGAAGTACAAACATGCATTAACCTTGGAGTCCTACTTTAATGCATCCTTAGTGTTTCTCTGGACAAAGAAGCTTTTACAAGCAGGTAGTTACTGCTGTAAATAGTCTTCATAAATCCTGTGGTTCATGATCAACATCTGAGGATTGCACAGGGAATCTGAGGGAAATCCATTAAGAATATCTCAAACATTATCTATAATTAATGATACCACTGGGTGAGATGTTAATACACTGTATCTTTAGCAGCTGCAGGTTCTAATGTCAGTCAGGTTGATTCAGAATTCATTTCCTCTAAGGTTGAGGGATTAAATACCAGAACAGTTTATTATATGCACCTTACTCAAATAAGTTTTAAATGTATTTGTGGGTTTTAAAGCTCTTATGAGAGAGAATCTATATATTGGACTTCAGAAAGAAAAAGTTCATAGAAATTAAGAAGGTAAAGAAATGTCCATGCCAATCCTAATCTCCCAGTTCATCCCACCCTCCCCTTCTGTGTCCACGTTCTCTACCTTTACATCCCTGTTCCTGCCCTGGAAATGGCGGGGTGGGGTTAGCAGGGAAATCCAAGAGGGAGGGAATATATGTATACATATAGCTGAGTCATTTTGTTGTACAGCAGAAACCAACACAACACAGTAGAGCAATTATATTCCAATAAAAAAATAAAATAAAATAAGAAATGGACATGGACATCTCATGCTGAGGCGGAGAAGCCTATGGCAGCATGCTGCGCTTGGAAAGCGGTGGCAGTTCAGTTCAGCTGGTTTGTGAGATAAATGGAAGTTTCATTAAGACAGATCTAGAGAGAGGCTGGGGCCAGAATGAAATGAGTTGATCTGTTGATTAACAGTCTTCAACTGGGTTCTACAAAGAAGCCCCTGGAATTCTGAGGAGGAGCTCCAGAGCTGCTTCAGAACTGGTAAGAGCCAAGCAGAGAGAAGAAGGCTGAGACAGTTGTTCTCAAAGTATTCTCCTTGGACCAACAGTATCTGCATCTCCCAGGTACTCCCTTGGAATCTGAAAAACCTAGCCCCATTTTACTGAATTAGAAAATCTGAGGTGGGCCTGAGCAATTCATTTTACAAAGCCCTCGGGATAATTTTGATGCAAGATAAGAATTAAGAACCAGTGGTCTGGGTCTTCCACCTCAGCTTTAACAGAGTAAACTTGTATCTTGTCTGTTTTATAGATGGGGCTTCTACATGAGATACGTTTGAGAAGGGGCCCAGTGCCTTTAAAGAAGTGCAAATCAATGCTAGAGGCAAGTGGGGACTCTTGAATGGTTATCTGTTGTGATCATCAAGTAAAAGAAAACTGAGGGAGTAACTTCTAATGCTGAAGCTATTGACCCTAGTGACTCTCAATGGTTTTCAAATAGCTGAGAGCCACCAGTCACAACCAAGTAACATCACTTCACTTTTAAATACCATGATTTACATCTTCTTTTCTGTCTTCCCATTTTTAAATTGTTCATACCTTTTGAACTACTCAAAAAACAGTTTTCAAGAGAAGTAAGGATATGGGCTGAATAATCTTAAGAAATTCATATAAATAAGAATACAAACAGAGGAAGTCTACCAGTCCTGTACAAATGCATATTTTTATGGTGTAGGAAAATCTACAGCTTGATTTTCAAGGAAAGAATTTTCAAGTCTGATAGATGTTTGGAACCAAGAACAACTGTGATAAAGAAAGGAATGAGGAGATTCATGCTAAATACTCTTTTCAAGTCAACTGGGTTCCAAAGACAAAATTTGGCAGAAGGTACAAAGTGCTTGTTGTAACAATGCAATGACTTCTATGAGGAGAATGCACCCAAGGTGCAGAAAGTGAAGACTGCATTTTTTGGAAACACCAGAGAAATATAAAGAGAAATCTAATTTTTATACATTAAAAAATTTTTCAAACCCACAGATATAGAGAATAGACTTGTGGTTGCCAACAAAGAGGGGGGTGGGGGAGGGATAAATTGGGAGTTTGGGGTTAGCAGATGCAAACTATTATATAGAGGATGGATAAACAACAAGGCCCTACTGTATAGCACAGAGGACTATATTCAGTATCACATAATAAACTATGATGGAAAATAATATGAAAAAGAATGTACATATGTTTAACTTAATCACTTTGCTGTACAGAAGAAATTAATATAACATTGCAAATCAACTATATTTCAATAAAATAATTTTTTTTTAAATTTCTGAAAGTGTGATCCATGGACCCTTCTCATTGGAATCACATGGGATTTTGGTTTCAAATATAGTTTCCTCCATCCCAGCCCAGCTATATGGAATCAAAACACTTAGGAAACTGTCTTCTAAAGCTCTCCAAGTGATTCTTAGCCATGCTGAAATGTGATAACCACATGCTTACTTTGAATGGTTTTCAAATAGCTGAGAGCCACCAGTCACAACCAAGTAACATCACTTCACTTTTAAATACCATGATTTACATCTTCTTTTCTGTCTTCCCATTTTTAAATTGTTCATACCTTTTGAACTACTCAAAAAACAGTTTTCAAGAGAAGTAAGGATATGGGCTGAATAATCTTAAGAAATTCATATAAATAAGAATACAAACAGAGGAAGTCTACCAGTCCTGTACAAATGCATATTTTTATGGTGTAGGAAAATCTACAGCTTGATTTTCAAGGAAAGAATTTTCAAGTCTGATAGATGTTTGGAACCAAGAACAACTGTGATAAAGAAAGGAATGAGGAGATTCATGCTAAATACTCTTTTCAAGTCAACTGGGTTCCAAAGACAAAATTTGGCAGAAGGTACAAAGTGCTTGTTGTAACAATGCAATGACTTCTATGAGGAGAATGCACCCAAGGTGCAGAAAGTGAAGACTGCATTTTTTGGAAACACCAGAGAAATATAAAGAGAAATCTAATTTTTATACATTAAAAAATTTTTCAAACCCACAGATATAGAGAATAGACTTGTGGTTGCCAACAAAGAGGGGGGTGGGGGAGGGATAAATTGGGAGTTTGGGGTTAGCAGATGCAAACTATTATATAGAGGATGGATAAACAACAAGGCCCTACTGTATAGCACAGAGGACTATATTCAGTATCACATAATAAACTATGATGGAAAAGAATATGACAAAAATGTATACATATGTATAACTGAATCACTTTGCTGTACAGAAGAAATTAATATAACATTGCAAATCAACTATATTTCAATAAAATAATTTTTTTTTAAATTTCTGAAAGTGTGATCCATGGACCCTTCTCATTGGAATCACATGGGATTTTGGTTTCAAATATAGTTTCCTCCATCCCAGCCCAGCTATATGGAATCAAAACACTTAGGAAACTGTCTTCTAAAGCTCTCCAAGTGATTCTTAGCCATGCTGAAATGTGATAACCACATGCTTACTTTGAATGTTTTCTATATAACAAGTGACTGAGAGTTAGCTAAGCAAATTTCAGAGGAACATAATTGATACCTCTGAAGTCTTCACCTGCATTGATGGGCTATCTAAAAGTTGTGGGCAGTGGTTCCCTTAAAGATTTCTTTATGGTAACAGATTACCCAGCTCAGTGTTTTTCTCATGTTTGGTCTTTATTTCAAGGCCTCATGTTCCCAACTTGGAGTTAAGAAATTCTAAAGTAAATTTAACCAATGTAGAGAACTTACTGTATAATTTAGATCAGTAAAAACTTTTCACTGGCATTTTCGTCCATAAACAATCTAGTTAAGTAAATGTTCTCCACGTTGAGAGTTCTCCATGTTGACACACGTGGAGGGATCAAATAAAAACTAATATTTATCATATTTTTCACTTACCTAAATAAATGAAACTATTCTAGCACTGTGGAACTTGGATACAATGACACAAGTATCCATTTATCTATGTCTATATATTCCACAAATGGAAAAACTACAAACTTTCTCCATGTAATCCAATCTACGCCTCTTTCTGCTTTTTGGAATTCAGTAACATCTAATTGAAAGTTATATTTTACTCTATTAGTTTAAATGAGATGTTACATCTCAAGGAAAGGCCTAAAACAAGTATTCAAAAAATACCTGACGTTATTTACCGTTTATGTTTTCACTTAAAATTTAAACACACACACATATATATTATTTATAGTCAATATATACTTAACTATAATCGAGTTTTATAGTAGTACATTATCCCACCCATCATCTTACAGGTAAATGTTAAGATGGAAAGCAGTTTACAAAGACAGCAATTTTTAAAAATAAAGTCACCAGTATTCTGTGTCTGTACAAGATGTTGCCAACTGTTCTCTGTCTGAGAAGGTCACATGACGAAAGTTTAGTTTTGACATGCTTTTTATAGACAATTCAAGAAAAGAGACAAGGCAAAATGAAATTAACAAAAAAGTGAATATGTGAAGTAGGCATACCAGCTGTTTGTTTCCTTCTTTCTCACTTGACATTCCAATTATGTCTAAATCATGCTGAAGTACAACCATCAAGATCGATTACTTTCGGCAGGTCTTACAGAGACAAATGATGTGGTATCCTTCAGTGGGAAATCTCTTGAGCAGCAGAAGGCAACAGTGGCCACCACACAGAGAGAGATGCCCTAGGGAATAGAGTCTACATCTAGGGCTCTAAAACAAGAGTTTTCTGGTGGACTTTCCCCTCTCTTTGGTCATTTTGATGCTATTTAGAGACACAAACTTGTCATATATCTATTAGGATACAGCTATATTACTGAAGCCATGCAACAAAATTTTTCTTCTTCATTTCAACTGTGCCTTTAATTTATGCCTTTACTTCAGCTAATTCAAAGATGTAATGACTCCATGCTAGGTTGTGTTTGACTCTTCTGTGACCCCATGGACTGTAGCCTGTTAGGCTCCTCTGTCCATGGGATTTCCCAGGTAAGAATACTAGAGTGGGTTGCTATTTCCTTCTCCAGGGGATCTTTCCAGCCCAGTGTTTCAACTCGTGTCTTCTGCAATGGCAGGCAGATTCTTTACCACTACGCAAACAAGGAAGCATCCTCTAAATAGGCAAATGAGACTTATCTTGAATATATTATTTATCTCCTATATTCGAGAGCAAGCCATTGCTCATTTATTCTTCACAATATCTGATACAAATTCACTGACACATAAGGATGTGAAGTGTATTGGTGTTTGGTTTGTTGATAACTTTTCAAAAGTTATGACTACTTAAAACTTTAAGATTAGGCTTCCCAGGTAGTCCAATGGGTAAGGACACCGCCTTGCAGTGCAAGGGGAGCCGGTTCGTTCCCTGGCCTGGGAAAATCCCACATGCCATGGAGCGGCTGGGACTGATGTGTCCAACTACCAAGCTGGAGCTCTGGAGCGCATGCGCCCAGCGCTGGTGCTATGTGACAAGAGAGGCCACTGCGATGGGAGGCCCACAGAGGCCAAAGAACAAAGATAAATAAATGAAAGATCAATAGAAGTGGCCAAAAAAAAAAAAAACCTTTAAGATTTTCTGCTTCTTTGAGTTCTAGTTCTTGCTTAGAGTATCTAAAAATGGTAAATCCAGGTGATAACTTTTGGGACAAACTTGTCAAAATAAATATAAACGTCAATAATACAATTTGGATGAATAAGGGGTATCACCTCAGAACAGAGAATCATTCAGATGTATTTTTCACATTTTTCAGGCTGACATTCTTTATCTGTGAGTACTTTCTTAGTAACTCATAAATGAGGGGCTAGACTGTATTTCTCTACAATTTGAGATTTGAGTTGACAATTATCAAGCAAAGTCGACCGACAGTTGGAAGGGTGTTCCTGACTCTGGCTAATGCTGGTCATCTTAGTCAGCCCAGCAACAAAGGGAATCCTAGTATTCAAAGGCTGAGGTAACTGAATCTAATGCTACTTGGATAGCATTAATCTATTTATATTTGCAGTGTTGAGTCATTCATAATGCAGAAGTAAAGTTTTATATTTCTAAAGCAATGAAATTAGTCAGGGAAAGTGACTTGTGACTCATTCTAAACTAAAACAGATGAAAAATACAAAATACAGTACGTCAATAAGGAGACAAAAAGTTTGATCATTTCTTTCTGGTAGTATATGACTTAAAGCCGAGATCGGGAGAAAAGATAAAAATCAAATGGCAGGCAGATTCTTTACCACTACGCAAACAAGGAAGCATCCTCTAAATAGGCAAATGAGACTTATCTTGAATATATTATTTATCTCCTATATTCGAGAGCAAGCCATTGCTCATTTATTCTTCACAATATCTGATACAAATTCACTGACACATAAGGATGTGAAGTGTATTGGTGTTTGGTTTGTTGATAACTTTTCAAAAGTTATGACTACTTAAAACTTTAAGATTAGGCTTCCCAGGTAGTCCAATGGGTAAGGACACCGCCTTGCAGTGCAAGGGGAGCCGGTTCGTTCCCTGGCCTGGGAAAATCCCACATGCCATGGAGCGGCTGGGACTGATGTGTCCAACTACCAAGCTGGAGCTCTGGGCGCATGCGCCCAGCGCGGGGGCTATGGGACAAGAGAGGCCACTGCGATGGGAGGCCAACAGAGGCCAAAGAACAAAGATAAATAAATGAAAGATCAATAGAAGTGGCCAAAAAAAAAAAAAACCTTTAAGATTTTCTGCTTCTTTGAGTTCTAGTTCTTGCTTAGAGTATCTAAAAATGGTAAATCCAGGTGATAACTTTTGGGACAAACTTGTCAAAATAAATATAAACGTCAATAATACAATTTGGATGAATAAGGGGTATCACCTCAGAACAGAGAATCATTCAGATGTATTTTTCACATTTTTCAGGCTGACATTCTTTATCTGTGAGTACTTTCTTAGTAACTCATAAATGAGGGGCTAGACTGTATTTCTCTACAATTTGAGATTTGAGTTGACAATTATCAAGCAAAGTCGACCGACAGTTGGAAGGGTGTTCCTGACTCTGGCTAATGCTGGTCATCTTAGTCAGCCCAGCAACAAAGGGAATCCTAGTATTCAAAGGCTGAGGTAACTGAATCTAATGCTACTTGGATAGCATTAATCTATTTATATTTGCAGTGTTGAGTCATTCATAATGCAGAAGTAAAGTTTTATATTTCTAAAGCAATGAAATTAGTCAGGGAAAGTGACTTGTGACTCATTCTAAACTAAAACAGATGAAAAATACAAAATACAGTACGTCAATAAGGAAAAAAAAAGTTTGATCATTTCTTTCTGGTAGTATATGCCTCAAAGCAGAGATGGGGAGAAAAGATAAAAAATCAGAATTTAATTGTAATTGTCTCCTAGTTTATCAAATCCATTTGCATTGGGAAAGATAGTCTGCCTTTTTCTACCTCACAAAAGTTAATCAGTTTTTCCAATTATAATTTCCTTCCAGACTGATTACCTTTCAACTTTACGTTCTTGAAGGTAGTTATTAGCAGAGAATTTAAAGTGAAAATATCAAGTTTACAAAAGTTAAAATACAAAGTATGTATAATTTTTTTACTTCTTCAGGATTATAAAATTGAAAAGTGTGATAGCTGAATATAAAAATTTACAGTCCTGGGCTTCCCTGGTAGTTCAGTGCTAAAGAGTTCCCCTGCCAATGCAGGAGACACCAGTTTGATCCTTGATCCAGGAAGATCCCACATGCTGCGGAGCAACTAAGCCTGTGAACCACAACTATTGGGCCTGTGCTCTAAAGCCTTGAGCCGCAACTATTGAGCCCTTGTGCCACAACTACTGAAGCTTTTGTGCCTTTGAGCCTGACTTCCACAACAAGAAATGCCACAGCAAAAGAAGATCCCATGTGCTGCGAAGCTGCTAAGCCAATGAGCCGTATCTACTGAGCCTGTGCTCTAGAGTGTTGGAGCCACAACTATTGAGCCCATGTGTTGCAACTACTGAAACCTGTGTGCCCTAGAGCCTGAGTTCCACAACAAGAGAAGTCACCGCAACAAGGAGACTGCTCATCTCAACGAGAGAGTAGCCCCCACTCCCTGCGACTAGAGAAGAGCCTGTAGTAGCAGTGAAAGCCCAGTATAGCCAAAAGTAAGTAAATAAGTAAAAATTAAAAAAAATTTTTTTACAGTCCTTGGGCCTTTATTATTTAATACCCTGTAAATGAACTTAAAATTTTAAGTCATATTTAAATTACTAAGGCAACTGAAAAATAAAAATAAGTGATTTTAAATCCCAATTCAGGTTTCATAAACAGAATATACATGTTCTCTACATTCAGGATTATACAGACAATCAGATACCTGATTTTTATAGGTCTATTTATATGAACATAGTTATGCATTTGTATTCATTTGTAGTAAAACATGTTTCAACTCTGTTGGATTTTGCTGGAAATCAAAGAAGAAATCCTTCTTGATGAATGAAGTCCAGGTGGGCCATTTTTTTCCCAGCATATAATAAGGCACACTAATGGTTTTTAAAATTGGCTGCACATGTGCGACTGGACAATTTCTTATCAAGCTACATAAACATGATTAATTCTTGCAGTTATTCAGATGGCATAAATAAACACTTTGAATGTATTCTATCATGTTAAATTTATAATTGCTTTCCTGAAGCAGAGCATACTTTTACCATAACATTAATATATACATACATATATATAGTTAGATTACCAAATATAATGTTTTGTTTTAGTCTTCTATGTTCTTAATAACAATTTCTAAATGTTTCTGAAAATTATTAAGGCTTTCATTTTAAAATGCCAAAGATATAAAATTATATCTTTACTCTTATCTTCACGATAGTTACATGCATGAAAGGACGTGGTATTTCTGACTCAGTTTTGGGGTTAGGGGATTATGGTTTGGGTGGGGGAAGGAAAATAATCCACACGATATAGAGGTGATCTGTTTGAATGTCAGTTTACAACCAGAAATGAACTGATCTTATCTTTTTGGAATACACAGCATAATAAAAAATTAAATTATAACAGAAAGAGAAAGCTGAAGGCAGCTTCAGTGCATTTATATATTTAAAAGATAGTATCACTGAAGTACTATTGAGGAAACACTACAGTACATACCACAAAATACATTTCAGTGAATTTTTATAATACTAAACTGGCCTGGGATCATGGGCTATACAGATTGGGAAAGCACTTAAGTTATCTGTGTATCTGTCCCCAAGGTTAAATAATATATAGAGTCTTACCCAGTTCCAAAATGTGTAATATTTCTCCTATATTAAAACAGTATCAAAATAAAATGTGTGGTTAAAAAAAAAAAAAAACAGAATCAGGAAAAGCAACAGAGATTTCAATATTACCAGAGATTTCAAAATTTTTCAAGGTATAAAATCCAAGACAATGACAAAAAACCAAGCATGAGGTCCATATTGTCACTGTATATAAACCTGGAGATCTGGAATGCTGAGGTTTCTCAAAAGGAAACATGCATTCTGAGTGCAAACATTTACCTACTTTGTGGGATACAACAAAAGAATTATAAGCACCAAGATGTGAAAAAGTGCCAAAGATAAAAGCTGTATACACTAACTTATTTTTGCCCAAATAACTAATATATAATAACTAGGATCTTCAACTTTTGGTAACAGGCACGGGGCCATGTAGGCAAATGTTCTCTTTTAGTTAACTATAAAATGGACTGATACTCATTACCAAAGAAAATGATAACTTCATTGAATTGGCCAGTAAGCAAACTCTAACTTGGTGCTTTTTGCTTTTAACACCAAAAGCTTTAACTAGGCCTAAAATCACTGTCAGTGTTCACAATGCTAAGCTGAGAGCTTTGTGTCTCTGATTTTCTTCCTCTCACATGTCTAGGTTCACGTACTAACCAGGAACGTGTGCTGTTTAATGCCTCATCTAGAGTACTCAGCTGGGTGCAAAGACAAGAGGAGGAATGGAGAGAGGAAAGCTGGCATTGAGCTGCCATGCTGAGTCTATTTTAATCCACTTTGAGTTTATTTTTGTGTATGGTGTTAGAGAGTATTTCAATTCCATTCTTTTTCAAATGGCTTCCAGTTTTCCCAGTTTCACTTTCTAAAGAGATTGTCTTTTCTCTACTGAACTGTCTTGCCTCCTTTGTCACAGATTAGTCTATAGGTGCATGGGTTCATCTCTGGACTTTCCAACCTATTCCACTGAGCTATATTTCTATTTTTGTGTTAGTACCATCTTTTTTTTGGCTGTATCTTTGTAGTATGAATCTGGTATAATTTCTAAAATCTATAAACAATAAATGCTGGAGAGGGTGTGGAGAAAATAAGTTATCTGTGTATCTGTCCCCAAGGTTAAATAATATATAGAGTCTTACCCAGTTCCAAAATGTGTAATATTTCTCCTATATTAAAACAGTATCAAAATAAAATGTGTGGTTAAAAAAAAAAAAAAACAGAATCAGGAAAAGCAACAGAGTTTCAATATACCAGAGATTTCAAAATTTTTCAAGGTATAAAATCCAAGACAATGACAAAAAACCAAGCATGAGGTCCATATTGTCACTGTATATAAACCTGGAGATCTGGAATGCTGAGGTTTCTCAAAAGGAAACATGCATTCTGAGTGCAAACATTTACCTACTTTGTGGGATACAACAAAAGAATTATAAGCACCAAGATGTGAAAAAGTGCCAAAGATAAAAGCTGTATACACTAACTTATTTTTGCCCAAATAACTAATATATAATAACTAGGATCTTCAACTTTTGGTAACAGGCACGGGGCCATGTAGGCAAATGTTCTCTTTTTAGTTAACTATAAAATGGACTGATACTCATTACCAAAGAAAATGATAACTTCATTGAATTGGCCAGTAAGCAAACTCTAACTTGGTGCTTTTTGCTTTTAACACCAAAAGCTTTAACTAGGCCTAAAATCACTGTCAGTGTTCACAATGCTAAGCTGAGAGCTTTGTGTCTCTGATTTTCTTCCTCTCACATGTCTAGGTTCACGTACTAACCAGGAACGTGTGCTGTTTAATGCCTCATCTAGAGTACTCAGCTGGGTGCAAAGACAAGAGGAGGAATGGAGAGAGGAAAGCTGGCATTGAGCTGCCATGCTGAGTCTATTTTAATCCACTTTGAGTTTATTTTTGTGTATGGTGTTAGAGAGTATTTCAATTCCATTCTTTTTCAAATGGCTTCCAGTTTTCCCAGTTTCACTTTCTAAAGAGATTGTCTTTTCTCTACTGAACTGTCTTGCCTCCTTTGTCACAGATTAGTCTATAGGTGCATGGGTTCATCTCTGGACTTTCCAACCTATTCCACTGAGCTATATTTCTATTTTTGTGTTAGTACCATACTGTTTTTATGGCTGTATCTTTGTAGTATAATCTGAAACTACAATGAGGTATCACCTCACACCAGTCAGAATGGCCATCATTAAAAGTCTATAAACAATAAATGCTGGAGAGGGTGTGGAGAAAAGAGTATCCTTCTACACTGTTGGAGGTAATGTAGATTTGTACAAATACTATGGAGAAAATAAGGAAGGTCCTTAAAAAACTAAGAATAGAGCTACCATATGATCTAGAAATCCCAGTCCTGAGCATATATCTGGAGAAAAACATAATTCAAAAAGATAAATTCACCCCAGTGTTCACTGGATTCCCTAGTGTTTCAGTAAAGACAAGAAAGTAAAGAATCTGCTTGCAATGTGGGAAACTCGGGTTTGATCCCTGGGTCAGGAAGATCCCCTGGAGAAAGAAATGGCCATTCACTGCAGTATTCTTGCCTGCAGGGTTCCAGGGATAGAGGAGCCTGGTAGGCTACAACCCATGGTCTTGCCAAGAGTCAGACATGACTGAGTGACTAACACTTTCTTTTTCACTTTTACTTTCATGATCTAGCAATCCAAGTCTTGGGCATATATCTGGAGATAACTATAGTTCAAAAAGGTATATTCACTCCAATGTTCATTTCAGTACTATCTCCAATAGCTGAGATATGGAAGCAATCTAAATATCAATTGACAGATAATAAAGAAAGATGTGCTACACATATATAATGAAACATTATGCAGTCATTAAAAGAATCAAATAATGCCATGTGCAGCAACATGGATGGACCTGGAGAGGATTATACTAAGTAAAGCAAATAGGATGGAGAAGGACAAATATTGTATATCACTTACATGTGGAATTTAATTAAAATGATACAGAAGAACCTATTTACAAAACAGAAGCCAACTCACAAATCTTGAATGATCACAAAGAAATGGCTTCCAGTTTTCCCAGTTTCACTTTCTAAAGAGATTGTCTTTTCTCTACTGAACTGTCTTGCCTCCTTTGTCACAGATTAGTCTATAGGTGCATGGGTTCATCTCTGGACTTTCCAACCTATTCCACTGAGCTATATTTCTATTTTTGTGTTAGTACCATACTGTTTTTATGGCTGTATCTTTGTAGTATAATCTGAAACTACAATGAGGTATCACCTCACACCAGTCAGAATGGCCATCATTAAAAAGTCTATAAACAATAAATGCTGGAGAGGGTGTGGAGAAAAGAGTATCCTTCTACACTGTTGGAGGTAATGTAGATTTGTACAAATACTATGGAGAAAATAAGGAAGGTCCTTAAAAAACTAAGAATAGAGCTACCATATGATCTAGAAATCCCAGTCCTGAGCATATATCTGGAGAAAAACATAATTCAAAAAGATAAATTCACCCCAGTGTTCACTGGATTCCCTAGTGTTTCAGTAAAGACAAGAAAGTAAAGAATCTGCTTGCAATGTGGGAAACTCGGGTTTGATCCCTGGGTCAGGAAGATCCCCTGGAGAAAGAAATGGCCATTCACTGCAGTATTCTTGCCTGCAGGGTTCCAGGGATAGAGGAGCCTGGTAGGCTACAACCCATGGTCTTGCCAAGAGTCAGACATGACTGAGTGACTAACACTTTCTTTTTCACTTTTACTTTCATGATCTAGCAATCCAAGTCTTGGGCATATATCTGGAGATAACTATAGTTCAAAAAGGTATATTCACTCCAATGTTCATTTCAGTACTATCTCCAATAGCTGAGATATGGAAGCAATCTAAATATCAATTGACAGATAATAAAGAAAGATGTGCTACACATATATAATGAAACATTATGCAGTCATTAAAAGAATCAAATAATGCCATGTGCAGCAACATGGATGGACCTGGAGAGGATTATACTAAGTAAAGCAAATAGGATGGAGAAGGACAAATATTGTATATCACTTACATGTGGAATTTAATTAAAAATGATACAGAAGAACCTATTTACAAAACAGAAGCCAACTCACAAATCTTGAAGTCAGATCACCAAAGGTAAAACACAAATCTCAAAATCAAACTTAGGAGTATCAAAATGAAAACATGGAGGGGGTAGGGGAAAAACTGGGAGATTTGGATTAGCATATATATACTACTATATATAGAAGAGATGACTAATAAGGACCTACTGGATAGCTCAAGGAACTCAATGTTCTGTAATAACCTATACAGGAAGAGAATCTGAAAAAGACCATATACGTATATATATTTATAATGGATATACACCTAAGCTAACACAACCTTGTAAGTCACTTATATTCCAATAATTTTTTAAAAATTCAATTTCAACTTCTCCTTAGTGGAAGGAGGAAAAGAGAAAAGGAAAATGAAGAGGAGGAAGGAGCCCACATCCTATGGTCCCTCCATTCCCCTACTTTTCTTTATCATCAGTGTGGACTAGTGTAGCTTTCATGGTATTTCCCACTTCACAGCACATTTAGAATATGTTTTCCTGATCTTCCCAGTCTCCTTCTCATGCCAGATCATCAATCAACTCACACTCAGTCTTCTAAGCTTGGAACACAAGCTTAGCACTCATAGTTTAAATACAGGGCCTGGCAAATTACCTACCCGCCTTCTTCTGAATATTTATGCCCAAATGCCAGGATGTCAGATGCCCGTCCACTGCCATCACAGACAACAACCGGCACAGGAGGGGTGTCTCGAAGGTACTCCAAGACAATTGAGATCACATTGGGTCCTCCTTCCACAATTAGCGCCACCACTCAACTTTTACTTTCATGATCTAGCATGTTGGCATATATCTGGAGATAACTATAGTTCAAAAAGGTATATTCACTCCAATGTTCATTTCAGTACTATCTCCAATAGCTGAGATATGGAAGCAATCTAAATATCAATTGACAGATAATAAAGAAAGATGTGCTACACATATATAATGAAACATTATGCAGTCATTAAAAGAATCAAATAATGCCATGTGCAGCAACATGGATGGACCTGGAGAGGATTATACTAAGTAAAGCAAATAGGATGGAGAAGGACAAATATTGTATATCACTTACATGTGGAATTTAATTAAAAATGATACAGAAGAACCTATTTACAAAACAGAAGCCAACTCACAAATCTTGAAGTCAGATCACCAAAGGTAAAACACAAATCTCAAAATCAAACTTAGGAGTATCAAAATGAAAACATGGAGGGGGTAGGGGAAAAACTGGGAGATTTGGATTAGCATATATATACTACTATATATAGAAGAGATGACTAATAAGGACCTACTGGATAGCTCAAGGAACTCAATGTTCTGTAATAACCTATACAGGAAGAGAATCTGAAAAAGACCATATACGTATATATATTTATAATGGATATACACCTAAGCTAACACAACCTTGTAAGTCACTTATATTCCAATAATTTTTTTTTAAAAAATTCAATTTCAACTTCTCCTTAGTGGAAGGAGGAAAAGAGAAAAGGAAAATGAAGAGGAGGAAGGAGCCCACATCCTATGGTCCCTCCATTCCCCTACTTTTCTTTATCATCAGTGTGGACTAGTGTAGCTTTCATGGTATTTCCCACTTCACAGCACATTTAGAATATGTTTTCCTGATCTTCCCAGTCTCCTTCTCATGCCAGATCATCAATCAACTCACACTCAGTCTTCTAAGCTTGGAACACAAGCTTAGCACTCATAGTTTAAATACAGGGCCTGGCAAATTACCTACCCGCCTTCTTCTGAATATTTATGCCCAAATGCCAGGATGTCAGATGCCCGTCCACTGCCATCACAGACAACAACCGGCACAGGAGGGGTGTCTCGAAGGTACTCCAAGACAATTGAGATCACATTGGGTCCTCCTTCCACAATTAGCGCCACCACTGGAACACCTTGACCGATTCCTGCATTAAAAAAGGAAAAGAAAAGGAAAAAAAAGGGAAAAGAACACAAAGCCAGCAAACCAAAGAAACAAAAAGAGAAACAAAAAGCACAAACTAAAATTACTGAGCACAAGGGAAAAAACAACATGTGAAGGGATAACATACGGAGTGAAAACTTACAGAAAACCCTTTAGCGGAATTTTCCCACCAGAGAGTCCATTAGACTTTGCCCTCTCCCTGTAACTCTCAGGGTGCTGGGGTCAGTTGGAGTGCTGATGACTATACCTCACAGGGGAGGTGCAGAGTGAGGAGGTGGGAAAGACATTGGTTAGTAGAGAAGCCAGTAGCCAAAAGACTGGAAGCTAAATGTGATCTTAAGCAAGTCTCAGGTGGGTCCAATGACCCGTTTCCTATATGAAATGTGGCAAATTAAAAAAAAAAAAAAAAAAAGGTTACCTTCCTGAAGCAGTCATCACAGTGCTAAGAAAATGCCTAAATGATTCTTTATATTAAAGACTACGAAAAACAGCTAGGGGCATGTTTTAATTTGTTGAATCAATTACTAGCTAAATTAGGGGCTATTTCTTACCATGGGTGATCAGCTTATGGATTCTCAGCACTAAAGTAGTCATGATAATTTACCCAGGAGATATGGCATCTACCATTATTGATTGTATCCCTCACTATAGAGCGAGGTGCCAGGCACATGATGGGCAAACATTGATTGAATTCAGCTCAAGTAAGGAATTTCAGCTATTTACACTGAGTCATAGACATTGCTGTTTTCAAGTAAAAACTTACCCTACCATCAGCATTTACATATGTTGAATCTAACATAAACAGAAGTATTGCAAGCAAATGTCCATGAGAGACATGATGAGAAAAGAAAGTGAAAGAAAAGTGAAAGTGTTAGTCACTCAGTCATGTCTGACTCTGCGACCTCATGGTCTATAGCCCACTGGTCTCCTCTGTCCATGGAATTCTCCAGACAAGAATATTGGCGTGGGTAGCCATTCCCTTTTCCAGGGAATCTTTCCAAACCAGGGACTGAACCTGAGTCTCCCTCACTGCAGGCTGATTCTTTACCATCTAAGCCATCAGGGAAGCCCATGAGGGAAAAAAGGTTAGTTTTCAAGTGACATCTCAAGTATCATAAAGAGATTTTATTAGACTTGTGGGACAGGTTTTACTTCTGAAGTATAAATACATCAGTTTCCTAGGGCCTTATCTCCTCTAAGTCAGTGTTTTGCATGGTTTGATTTTCATCTGAAAAGAATGGTCCAAAACATCCGTTACACAAAAAAGAATGCTGTTTTAAGTTTAATATTTTTAAAATGTAAGAAAATCTTTTTGGGGTCAGTTGGAGTGTGATGACTATACCTCACAGGGGAGGTGCAGAGTGAGGAGGTGGGAAAGACATTGGTTAGTAGAGAAGCCAGTAGCCAAAAGACTGGAAGCTAAATGTGATCTTAAGCAAGTCTCAGGTGGGTCCAATGACCCGTTTCCTATATGAAATGTGGCAAATTAAAAAAAAAAAAAAAAAAAAAGGTTACCTTCCTGAAGCAGTCATCACAGTGCTAAGAAAATGCCTAAATGATTCTTTATATTAAAGACTACGAAAAACAGCTAGGGGCATGTTTTAATTTGTTGAATCAATTACTAGCTAAATTAGGGGCTATTTCTTACCATGGGTGATCAGCTTATGGATTCTCAGCACTAAAGTAGTCATGATAATTTACCCAGGAGATATGGCATCTACCATTATTGATTGTATCCCTCACTATAGAGCGAGGTGCCAGGCACATGATGGGCAAACATTGATTGAATTCAGCTCAAGTAAGGAATTTCAGCTATTTACACTGAGTCATAGACATTGCTGTTTTCAAGTAAAAACTTACCCTACCATCAGCATTTACATATGTTGAATCTAACATAAACAGAAGTATTGCAAGCAAATGTCCATGAGAGACATGATGAGAAAAGAAAGTGAAAGAAAAGTGAAAGTGTTAGTCACTCAGTCATGTCTGACTCTGCGACCTCATGGTCTATAGCCCACTGGTCTCCTCTGTCCATGGAATTCTCCAGACAAGAATATTGGCGTGGGTAGCCATTCCCTTTTCCAGGGAATCTTTCCAAACCAGGGACTGAACCTGAGTCTCCCTCACTGCAGGCTGATTCTTTACCATCTAAGCCATCAGGGAAGCCCATGAGGGAAAAAAGGTTAGTTTTCAAGTGACATCTCAAGTATCATAAAGAGATTTTATTAGACTTGTGGGACAGGTTTTACTTCTGAAGTATAAATACATCAGTTTCCTAGGGCCTTATCTCCTCTAAGTCAGTGTTTTGCATGGTTTGATTTTCATCTGAAAAGAATGGTCCAAAACATCCGTTACACAAAAAAGAATGCTGTTTTAAGTTTAATATTTTTAAAATGTAAGAAAATGACAATAGTTGATTAAGGCAAAAAAGTTATGACTTCTTTTTGTTCTCCAGAAGAAACTGGGAGATAGAGATGACCTGTAGTCCCATCAGAGTTTTCTGAGGGTGAAAAGTTTTTGAGAACTACTCCTTCAAATCCAAGAGGGAAGTAAAAGGTCATGCTGTTCTCTTCTGACCAAAAGCCCTAAGGACTTGGACAAAAGGACATTTGAAAGTCCTGTCTGGGTGTCTATGAAGGAGACATTTTCCCCACTGCTGTTGATTATGAGGATTAAGTTCCTTATAAAGGTACATTGAGGATTAAGGGCTAACTTGAAATGTTAATACAGCACATTTCTTTTTGAGAAGAATTTTCTGACATAAAAAAATACCCACTCCTATATGGATTTATATTCTAAAGTGCCTTGGAAAAGAAACTCTTTTCCAAGTACATTAAAAGTTATTTTACAAAGTATTTTATGTTTAAACATAAACATATATATTTAAAGATATTTTGTAAGTTATTTCCCAAGTGCTATGCTTTTAGTTTTCTCCTTTGCTTTTCTTCAACACATTCTCCCATACTGTTTCATGTCAAAGGACAATACACTATATCTGCTGTTTTATACCAAACTGATAATATTCATACTATTTCTAGGATCTTCTAAGAGAGGCCTTGGCTAAACTCTGATTCTTGAAAACTGATTCTATCAGTGGATCTTTGCTCTTATTCACAAACCAGCTGTTATTCATTCAGGGAGTAAGAAGCCATAGAATGGACCTTCTACTATGTTCCTGATCTAGAGTCTACCAGACAGTAGGCAAGACAGCTTGAAAACTCTCCTTTCTTTGAGAGGAAACACAGGTGCCAAGGGGGCTTCCCTGCTGTCTTAGTAAAGAATCCAGCTGCAATGCAGGAGGTCTGAGTTAGATCTCTGGGTTAGGAAGATCCCCTGGAGGTGGGCATGGAAACCCACTCTAGTATTCTTTCCTGGAGAATCCCATGAACAGAGAAGTCTTGTGGGCTACAGTTCATGAGGCTGCAAAGAGTTGGACATGACTGAAGGGAAAGAACACACATGCATACATAGGTGTAAAGGATCGATTTTCATGGGAAGATTTGTGAGCAATAAGCTGTCATTTGTATTTGTCAATAAATCAGATTGTTATAACCTCTAGAAATATAGAAGCCTTTAGATGGTTAGATTTTCTGTGTTTGAAATGAAGCTGTAATCAACTGAAATGATGAAAACAGCTACATTAATTGAGACAAATATTCAAGGGCTAAAAATTAGATGGAGCAAAATATCAAAATGCTATCTATATTTTTTAATAAATTGAATAAAATTGAATATATCTAGTATATCTAATGCCTCCCAATTCTCTCCCATTTCCTTGAGATGAAAATTTATTCTACAAACAATAAAAACCCTTAAAGCCTAAAGTAGTATCATTTTTCATCTTCTTAGTTAGGTCGTAGAGAATCAAGCCATGCCTAAAAATATGCTTTGTATAAATTAAATGTACCAATATATGATAATAAGACTTTTAGTCAAAATACACACAAATGTATCCCACTTTCATGTATCACCTTTTTCTGAGAAAAAATTGATATAAAATAATTAGTAATGACCTTTGCTAAAAACAATAGTTCTTAGTATTTTTTGGAGACAAGAATCTTCAAATACTTTTGTGAATCTGATGAAAGCTAATGATCCTTTTCTCATAAAAATCAATGCACAAATGGGTAGTCATAAAAATGATTCTATGCAATTTCAAAAGTTCGTGGATTCCTGAAGTCTATTCTAAAAAAAAAAAAAAACCTTGCTATTCGACCCTTAAAAAGCCTCACTCTAAATTAAGAGCATTGACATACAGTTGGTCCTCTGCATCTGAGTTCCACATCCATGAATTCAACCAACTGCAATTCAAAAATATTAAGAAAAAGTCAGGCAAGATCCAAAAAGAAAAACTTGAATTTTCTGGACTTTAACATGTACTACAGGATGTGCATAGGCTACATGCAAATACTGCACCATTTTGTATAAAGAACTTGAGCATCTGCAATTTTGGTGTCTGTGAGGGTAGGGCTGGAAGCAATCTCCCAAGGATACCAAGGGACCACTATGTACACAAAGAGCATCAGTTTGTGCTCTTTTATGAAGCTCACTGAGGCATCCGAGACAGGTTCTAGAATCAGTTTTCAGACAAAACTTTATGTCTGGGGAAACTATATGACATTATTACTGTCCAGTTATATTGGACAAACTTTCCAAGGCAAACCTCTAGAAATATAGAAGCCTTTAGATGGTTAGATTTTCTGTGTTTGAAATGAAGCTGTAATCAACTGAAATGATGAAAACAGCTACATTAATTGAGACAAATATTCAAGGGCTAAAAATTAGATGGAGCAAAATATCAAAATGCTATCTATATTTTTAATAAATTGAATAAAATTGAATATATCTAGTATATCTAATGCCTCCCAATTCTCTCCCATTTCCTTGAGATGAAAATTTATTCTACAAACAATAAAAACCCTTAAAGCCTAAAGTAGTATCATTTTTCATCTTCTTAGTTAGGTCGTAGAGAATCAAGCCATGCCTAAAAATATGCTTTGTATAAATTAAATGTACCAATATATGATAATAAGACTTTTAGTCAAAATACACACAAATGTATCCCACTTTCATGTATCACCTTTTTCTGAAAAAAAATTGATATAAAATAATTAGTAATGACCTTTGCTAAAAACAATAGTTCTTAGTATTTTTTGGAGACAAGAATCTTCAAATACTTTTGTGAATCTGATGAAAGCTAATGATCCTTTTCTCATAAAAATCAATGCACAAATGGGTAGTCATAAAAATGATTCTATGCAATTTCAAAAGTTCGTGGATTCCTGAAGTCTATTCTAAAAAAAAAAAAAAACCTTGCTATTCGACCCTTAAAAAGCCTCACTCTAAATTAAGAGCATTGACATACAGTTGGTCCTCTGCATCTGAGTTCCACATCCATGAATTCAACCAACTGCAATTCAAAAATATTAAGAAAAAGTCAGGCAAGATCCAAAAAGAAAAACTTGAATTTTCTGGACTTTAACATGTACTACAGGATGTGCATAGGCTACATGCAAATACTGCACCATTTTGTATAAAGAACTTGAGCATCTGCAATTTTGGTGTCTGTGAGGGTAGGGCTGGAAGCAATCTCCCAAGGATACCAAGGGACCACTATGTACACAAAGAGCATCAGTTTGTGCTCTTTTATGAAGCTCACTGAGGCATCCGAGACAGGTTCTAGAATCAGTTTTCAGACAAAACTTTATGTCTGGGGAAACTATATGACATTATTACTGTCCAGTTATATTGGACAAACTTTCCAAGGCAAAGCACTGTCTACAGGTTATTCCTTCCCCCATCCTTCATTCCTTTCTCTTTTCCTTGTTTTCCTTTATTTCTTCGGTGCACATTTTTTTTTTTCTAAAGTATATTTTGGACAAGGTATATTTTAAAAATCTCTAGAGAAAATATAAACATTTATAAATATGTAGCATATGATACAAGCTTTTAAGAAGATTGTAAAGCTTTTAAAATATCTAGAATGGTATAATATTTATCAGTGAAATAAAGAAAACCATGAGAATTCACTACAGATCTAGTTGGATTCATAAGGATCGCTACCATTTTATGACCACAAAGAAATTAATATAAATTACTTTCAAGAATCTCACAAATGTAAGCCTTTCTCATGTGAAACTAATGACCATTCACAAAAAGTAATTTTGATTTATAGTTTTTAAAAAGTACAACTTCTATTGTTACCAAAAAGTTCTCATTTTATCTAGGTTCTTCAGAGATTTTTTTGGTCCATACCTGTTCTTTTGATTAGAGGGAAAGTAAGCTAATTCCTTACTTGGGTATAATAATTCTTCATTTTCTACCAGAACAAAGAACTTCTTAGAGATTTCCATTAGAATTTAATTTTAGAGCAACAGAGTTGCTTAATTAGGAAGAGGCAAGATGTTTGCTACACTCTTTAGTTTTGTAGTTTCAGAACTGAAGCATTTAGCCCACAAAAATGTGAGCTTGAGTAATGGATTTAGTAATCTAGAGGATTCCAGGTTGACCTACGGGTTTTAAGTTATAAATTGAGCCCCAATTAATGGTTCTCTGCAGAAGATAACCTTTTAGACTTTTTTGTTTCAGCCTGGGCTATGAACAATTCAAATATTATCAAAATTTGCCTGGCTGAATGTGCATAGGCTACATGCAAATACTGCACCATTTTGTATAAAGAACTTGAGCATCTGCAATTTTGGTGTCTGTGAGGGTAGGGCTGGAAGCAATCTCCCAAGGATACCAAGGGACCACTATGTACACAAAGAGCATCAGTTTGTGCTCTTTTATGAAGCTCACTGAGGCATCCGAGACAGGTTCTAGAATCAGTTTTCAGACAAAACTTTATGTCTGGGGAAACTATATGACATTATTACTGTCCAGTTATATTGGACAAACTTTCCAAGGCAAAGCACTGTCTACAGGTTATTCCTTCCCCCATCCTTCATTCCTTTCTCTTTTCCTTGTTTTCCTTTATTTCTTCGGTGCACATTTTTTTTTTTCTAAAGTATATTTTGGACAAGGTATATTTTAAAAATCTCTAGAGAAAATATAAACATTTATAAATATGTAGCATATGATACAAGCTTTTAAGAAGATTGTAAAGCTTTTAAAATATCTAGAATGGTATAATATTTATCAGTGAAATAAAGAAAACCATGAGAATTCACTACAGATCTAGTTGGATTCATAAGGATCGCTACCATTTTATGACCACAAAGAAATTAATATAAATTACTTTCAAGAATCTCACAAATGTAAGCCTTTCTCATGTGAAACTAATGACCATTCACAAAAAGTAATTTTGATTTATAGTTTTTAAAAAGTACAACTTCTATTGTTACCAAAAAGTTCTCATTTTATCTAGGTTCTTCAGAGATTTTTTTGGTCCATACCTGTTCTTTTGATTAGAGGGAAAGTAAGCTAATTCCTTACTTGGGTATAATAATTCTTCATTTTCTACCAGAACAAAGAACTTCTTAGAGATTTCCATTAGAATTTAATTTTAGAGCAACAGAGTTGCTTAATTAGGAAGAGGCAAGATGTTTGCTACACTCTTTAGTTTTTGTAGTTTCAGAACTGGAAGCATTTAGCCCACAAAAAATGTGAGCTTGAGTAATGGATTTAGTAATCTAGAGGATTCCAGGTTGACCTACGGGTTTTAAGTTATAAATTGAGCCCCAATTAATGGTTCTCTGCAGAAGATAACCTTTTAGACTTTTGTTTCATTTGTTATGCCTGCTATGTAGTTCAGCCTGGGCTATGAACAATTCAAATATTATCAAAATTGGTGTGAACAAAGACCAGGTTGAGTACTGTGATGAAAGGAGGTGGAAGAGATAGAAGAATGTCTTGAAATTCCAAAAGACTTTTTCTCTCTCTCTTTTCTATTTATACAAGACTATAATTTATGATCAGTTCAGTCACTTGTAAAAATATTTGGTGTAGTGTAGTGAAATTTTTGGACACCTAGAATTTTGAGCAAACTGAATTAATCCTTCGGTTCACTATCAACATTACTGTATATGATCTAAACTGTCAATGAGCCTATGAGATACTATATTTGCTGTTGGAAAACATTTTATTATTTATATAAGGAAGGAGCATAGAAGACTGATATCTAACTAAGTCTTAATGACCAAAGTCAGAGATCATGTGATTATTACAGTATAGGTCATTTAGAAAAGAGGCTTCAAACTTCACATGAGAGATGACTTCTTGAAGATCTTAATCACTTTGAGATGAAGTCAGTTATGGGTAAACATTTCTGTTTACCAGCTAAAACTGTTCAGCAGTAAAATGGACACAGTTAACTCACTGGCCTTGCCAGTTCTGGGACTATGCAATTCTTGACAATTTAGAAGTTTGTTAGGAGAAATCATATGCTTTGAAAGTATGCATGTAGTGAGACTTTGTCAATATAGTTTATGCTGTACAATTTTAAATTTATGCTATTAAAATTTGTACATTATTTAAAGCACTGAACATATCCCCTTTATCCCATTTCTCACTTGAATAGTCTGGTCTTTGATTCAATGATTGACTTGACCAATAGGTATATTGGTCACTGTCTCTTGTATTTGAACTATGAGGCCATAAACTCAGTAAGCCCTTAAGGTCTTGTAGTTTGCAAACAGCACTTTATCCAGATCAGAGAGGGGGGTATTAACAATTACAGTAGTGATGGGAAAAGAAGCAGTCAAGCTATTAATATCTGCCTCATTTTAAGGGGCACCAGTTTACTGCATACTTGAGAAACAGTGGCTGCAGTTTGCATAATACTACAATATTTCACAAGTACTGAATAGTTTTAGAATTAGGTTCTTGTTCTCCTTAATGTATCTCTGCTGTGGTTTGGAAATTCTAGGATGGACTTATGAAAGTTAAATAAAGCTGGTAATCAGCTAAGCTTGACAATACTCAATACTATTCTTGGTTAAGTTTAAGGTGCTTCTTACAACTATTAAGATTACCAGAATATGAATATTCACATATAACTGTAGAATGTTGGCCAATCCCCTTTTTTTCTGATTGTTTCCAATACACTTTTTTTCCTGTTGTTAACCCAACACATTATCCATGCTGCAGGTATTTTCTTAGGAAACCAGAACTAGCCCCTGCCAGATAGCTTTCATCTTGGACATTTGCCTTCTTGCTTTGTTTTCCTATGTAGCAATCTAAGGTCAAAGGCCATAACTGGCGGGAGTGGATGAGTGGATTGAATGTAAAATCTTGAAAGCCAACCAAAGAGGTCCCTATGGCATGTACACTGGCAACTCCCATAATGTCTTCTCTATCACATTCTCTGATCAGAGAACTGAACTGTCCACAGCACAAAAAGGCAGCCTTACATGGCATCTTTCAAAGCTGGTTGGAATAGAAGCAGATTCCAGACTTGCAGTGGGCCAGATCTGTCTTCTGGAATTAGAGTGGAGACCCTCAACCTGTGGAGAGTAATTGGGAGGGTCTAGGAGGGCATGAGTATTTGGAGAGTAAAGCCTTTAAAATTAGTGATGGCTCTGACATGACCATGTAAAGGTGAATAAGTAAGCAAAGAAGCCTGTGTGCAGGAAAAGAAGAAGGGAACGGAGAACATCACAGAGGATAAATTATATGGCCTGAGTCAGGGAAAAAGTGTGTGTCTGTGTGTCATAGAGAAAGAGAGAGGTTTATTTCCTGGATTACTAGTGACTTTTCAGTTCATGATACAGTGTCTTTGCTATAGTTTGTGCATAGAGTTCCCTATAGACCAAGAGTAGAATTTTATATATATATATATATATACATAAGGAGTTAGTAAATATTTTAGGCTTTGTAGGACAATGAGCAAAATAGAGGGCATCGTACAAGTACTTCTATAACAAGAGAGAAAACAAATTTACACAGAATATTTACAGTTGAATTTCAAAACACAATTGAGACCAATATTTTGTATTACTATGGAGGAAAGTGAAATTTCAGATGAATGCTGAAATTTGAATTTCATGCAGTTTTCATATGTCACAAAAATATTCTTTCATTTTCAAACATTTAAAAATGAAAAAAAACATTCTTAGCCCTTGAGCCATATAAAAACAAGGAGGGCCATAGCTTGCACACCTTCCTATAAACACACTTCTGTCTCTTTATCAAAAATACCCCTTTTTCTATTTTGATTGAGTTTCTCTTTATTACTACCAAACATTCCTCTCCCCAGTCTCATATCTGCTCACTCGAAGGAATTCTTCACTTGCCCTTAGCTACATGGGAAGTCCTCAGATGCTCTTTTCTCAGTCTTAGGACCCTGGCAGACAAAGTAGTTGAGGGCACTTTGTAAAATAAAAATTGGGGATAGCAGAGTTATTTATTTATTTATTTGAGGTACTGTGGAGCATAACTGATGCCCATGTGGGAAGCCTGGTCACCAGTCATGGGGAGATGCTCTGCTTCTCTCACTCATATGGTCTATCAGGGACTTCATCACAACAGCTAAAAGGATTTAGATGGTCTTCCAAGAGCTGTAAACCCAAGGGCAGAGAAAGTGATTGCTCTACTCTGAATACCCTTGGCATCCTCTTCTACAAGGCAGCCAGGCTGGGACATTTCTTGTTCCCTCCCTGGCAATGTGGACCTCTAGATTGGGGTTTTGCCTTGATTTCAGTGAACTTTGTTGGAAGCACTTCGTCATGTAACACTACCACCATCCCCGTCCTACAATCCACAAGTCTGGATCTGCCTCACTCTCTCAGATGACACTTTAGATCATGGGCTGCCTGTCTGGAGCTGGGCTGAACCTGTCCTCTCCTTATCTCCACCTCTGATTCTCAGTTCCATGACTGCCTCTACCCTCATTTATCTTCTGCTTCCTGTTGACCCCCACGTTCTGGCTCAGCCTGGGTCACTCTAGTCTATTTTACCCCCAGCTACTATAAACTTTGACAGCATGTCTCGATAAAATTGCTAGCATGGTAGGCTGGAACTATGCAGAAAAGGATCTTGATATAAATTGATCAACCAAAAATACATTTTAGAATTCTACACAGTATCTAATACATAGAGTTGGCACATAATTCATAAGGTTGTTTAGAGTAATATATGAGTTATTTGTAAAGCACTTGGAACAGAGCCTGGCACTTAGTGAGAACTATGTGGTTAGACAGACACAAATATAAAGATTCTTATTTATATTTATTAGACTTATAAAAGGTTTCTACTCTAAACATGTAAATGATTCATGAAGGTAAATGCATTTTATGCATTTAAACCAAAAAGATGCTCTGATAAATAAATAATTTGAAACACACTTTTCTGAAGTCGGAATATTCTCTTGTGCAGATCAATAATATGCTTAGGAAGCCAAATTCCTTTATCTTGTATCCAAAACCCTAAAACCTTATGCTTTGGGCTAGGTGATCTTTTATGTTACTCCTCAAATGCTGTCTACCAAGGGGTCTTTCCTCAATGCTCCAATCAGCTTAAGTCTTGAATTCCCTGGCTTGCACAAAGATGTAAATGCCACAGAACGAAACCCACAAGTTGATTGCAAGTAAATTATATGCTAATAAACAAACTTCACTCTTTACTTAATTAATGGAAAACAGTTATCCTCCTCATGGCTAGATAGCTTTGACTGAAATGTTCTGCTATTAATGTCCATATGTTTCTAGGACATCCAAATGACATCCCATGTGAATCTTTTCGAAAGAAAGTGAACAGTCAATCCCATGGGTTATAGGGCAAGTATTACTCTCATAAAAGGAAAGAGCCAGTATTATTTTCTTTGGGGCCATTGTTTGCAGGCTGAATGTTTTAAAGTAACTGATCTAAGTCTATAAGAAAACTCACTCAAACAAAGCTATAGTCTTACTTTCTGCTTTGTTTAAAACCCACATCAAAAGCCATTCCTTGCCCTCTCAAATGTAAGGAAATCCAAGTGGTTCTAACTCATTTTACTTTATAGTAAAGACTTTACAGTCTTTGCCCACACTCTCCTACGAATGTGCAAGGATCCAAGTCCACAGCTCATACCAGTTCTTTTGGCTTCTTGGCAGAATTAGTAAGCAGCAGAGCAGACAAGGGAATATTGAATTGAAAACCATGGACAGACCAACTGGCCACAGTATAGGCACACCCTCCAACCTGGGTAGGAGAGGTAAATCACAAGAGAGAGAAAATATTGCTGGTAATCACAAAATGGTATATTAATTTGTCCTTCCCAAAATAATTTTATAAATCTCTCTGCATCATTTGAAGGACACTGTAATTATTATAGTTGTTAGGGGCACTTGGAACAGAGCCTGGCACTTAGTGAGAACTATGTGGTTAGACAGACACAAATATAAAGATTCTTATTTATATTTATTAGACTTATAAAAGGTTTCTACTCTAAACATGTAAATGATTCATGAAGGTAAATGCATTTTATGCATTTAAACCAAAAAGATGCTCTGATAAATAAATAATTTGAAACACACTTTTCTGAAGTCGGAATATTCTCTTGTGCAGATCAATAATATGCTTAGGAAGCCAAATTCCTTTATCTTGTATCCAAAACCCTAAAACCTTATGCTTTGGGCTAGGTGATCTTTTATGTTACTCCTCAAATGCTGTCTACCAAGGGGTCTTTCCTCAATGCTCCAATCAGCTTAAGTCTTGAATTCCCTGGCTTGCACAAAGATGTAAATGCCACAGAACGAAACCCACAAGTTGATTGCAAGTAAATTATATGCTAATAAACAAACTTCACTCTTTACTTAATTAATGGAAAACAGTTATCCTCCTCATGGCTAGATAGCTTTGACTGAAATGTTCTGCTATTAATGTCCATATGTTTCTAGGACATCCAAATGACATCCCATGTGAATCTTTTCGAAAGAAAGTGAACAGTCAATCCCATGGGTTATAGGGCAAGTATTACTCTCATAAAAGGAAAGAGCCAGTATTATTTTCTTTGGGGCCATTGTTTGCAGGCTGAATGTTTTAAAGTAACTGATCTAAGTCTATAAGAAAACTCACTCAAACAAAGCTATAGTCTTACTTTCTGCTTTGTTTAAAACCCACATCAAAAGCCATTCCTTGCCCTCTCAAATGTAAGGAAATCCAAGTGGTTCTAACTCATTTTACTTTATAGTAAAGACTTTACAGTCTTTGCCCACACTCTCCTACGAATGTGCAAGGATCCAAGTCCACAGCTCATACCAGTTCTTTTGGCTTCTTGGCAGAATTAGTAAGCAGCAGAGCAGACAAGGGAATATTGAATTGAAAACCATGGACAGACCTGGCCACAGTATAGGGCACACCCTCCAACCTGGGTAGGAGAGGTAAATCACAAGAGAGAGAAAAATATTGCTGGTAATCACAAAATGGTATATTAATTTGTCCTTCCCAAAATAATTTTATAAATCTCTCTGCATCATTTGAAGGACACTGTAATTATTTTGCCCTACCCTAAAAGTTCCATTCTCTCTTTAACTCATATTCTTTTTAACTTATTCTTTCTGGAGAACTTATATGCACCCTTCAGTTTCCAGATTCAAAGACAAGTCTTTCTTAAGCCCTACTTTCATCTCCACCAGGCAGAATTAACTATTCTCATTATGCATTCTTATAGAATTTACTTTTTCTAAGAAGTCCATGCCAGTGAATACACTTTATAAATTTGTCGATGAATTACTATGGTATAAGGGAAAAATGTACTTTGCATATCTCTCATTAAATTAAATGTTTGGGGCTTCCCTGGTGGTCCAATGGGTAAGGACACTGCCTTGCAGTGCAAGGGGCACCAGTTCCATCCCTGGCCTGGGAAGATCCCACGTGCTGCGAAGTGGCTGGACCAATGTGTCCAACTACCGAGCTAGCACTCTGGAGCACATGTGCCCAGAGTCAATGCTCTGCGATGAGAGGCCACTGCGATGGGAGGTCCACAGAGGCCAAAGAACAAAGATAAATAAATGAAAGATCAATAGAAGTGGCCAACCTCCTCGCCCCGCCCCCCAAATTACATGTTTGGACATCTCTTTTCTCTGCAGGTAGGTTTTATCTTTGTATCCCAGCATATCATACTGTGTTCTATATGCAGTAGTTGTTCACTAAAATTTGGGTACAGAAGAAAGGTAAGATACTGAATTACCTCAAGTATACCCTGATTGCCCATAGATTAAGCAACAATGCAATTTTTTCCATAGAAATTTTCAAATGTTGTATGACATAAACAATTTTCCCTTCACTGATCTGAGTTTCAAGGCACTTGGTTCTTATTTACACTCTCATGAAATCAAGAATTGTGCCAAATGCCCAGTTTCTCTGTTCATTGCTTTTCCTGTGAACTACTGAGACTGCTTCCTAATTGATCTCTCTGCCTCTAAAATATGCTGGTAATCACAAACCTGGGTAGGAGAGGTAAATCACAAGAGAGAGAAAAATATTGCTGGTAATCACAAAATGGTATATTAATTTGTCCTTCCCAAAATAATTTTATAAATCTCTCTGCATCATTTGAAGGACACTGTAATTATTTTGCCCTACCCTAAAAGTTCCATTCTCTCTTTAACTCATATTCTTTTTAACTTATTCTTTCTGGAGAACTTATATGCACCCTTCAGTTTCCAGATTCAAAGACAAGTCTTTCTTAAGCCCTACTTTCATCTCCACCAGGCAGAATTAACTATTCTCATTATGCATTCTTATAGAATTTACTTTTTCTAAGAAGTCCATGCCAGTGAATACACTTTATAAATTTGTCGATGAATTACTATGGTATAAGGGAAAAATGTACTTTGCATATCTCTCATTAAATTAAATGTTTGGGGCTTCCCTGGTGGTCCAATGGGTAAGGACACTGCCTTGCAGTGCAAGGGGCACCAGTTCCATCCCTGGCCTGGGAAGATCCCACGTGCTGCAGTGGCTGGACCAATGTGTCCAACTACCGAGCTAGCACTCTGGAGCACATGTGCCCAGAGTCAATGCTCTGCGATGAGAGGCCACTGCGATGGGAGGTCCACAGAGGCCAAAGAACAAAGATAAATAAATGAAAGATCAATAGAAGTGGCCAACCTCCTCGCCCCGCCCCCCAAATTACATGTTTGGACATCTCTTTTCTCTGCAGGTAGGTTTTATCTTTGTATCCCAGCATATCATACTGTGTTCTATATGCAGTAGTTGTTCACTAAAATTTGGGTACAGAAGAAAGGTAAGATACTGAATTACCTCAAGTATACCCTGATTGCCCATAGATTAAGCAACAATGCAATTTTTTCCATAGAAATTTTCAAATGTTGTATGACATAAACAATTTTCCCTTCACTGATCTGAGTTTCAAGGCACTTGGTTCTTATTTACACTCTCATGAAATCAAGAATTGTGCCAAATGCCCAGTTTCTCTGTTCATTGCTTTTCCTGTGAACTACTGAGACTGCTTCCTAATTGATCTCTCTGCCTCTAAAACAGTCATCACATGAATTGCTAGTTATCATCCATAAATACAGTCTTCTTTGTTACAATCTTTAATGGATTTCCACTGCTTTTAGATAAAAGTCCAAGTCATTTTGCATGATAGACAAGGCTCCCTATATACTAAATTCAATCTTTTTTCACAGTTTCATCGCTCTATCCAGAGCTTTCTGTTCACTCTGGTTCTAGTCTTATCCAGACTATCTTCTCTGTCCTCCATCTAGGGTTATTTGAAATTTCCCTTTAGCCATCCTAATTTTCAGAGAGGAGTATCTCTCTCTATTCTTGGTTTCATGAGGAGAGACTTGTCCCAAACACACCCTTGGGTTTTCTAGTGCTTTACTCACTTGGTAAAAAAAAAAGTAACTGAATTTGCTCACTTAGCCTTTGCTATTCTTTCTTTTGGCATTTTCTTGCCTGCAGGAAGCCTGACATCTCCCATCTCCTCCAGGGCCCTGTCCATGAGGGGGTGTGTAGTGTGGCGTGAGGAATGAAGGCACACTGTGGAATTCTGCATAATGCTTGGGAGTCAATAAATGCACTTAGTCAACAGTATGACAGTCACATCTGCTAACTTGTCCCTCAACTAAAAATGACATTCTGTGTTCCATCAACTATTTCTTTTATTTCTCAGAGTGTTGAGAACTTGGATAAGGAAGAGAGGTGCTATTTATTGCAGCCCCTTAGAAACACTAATTCAGTCTTCAAAGTCCAGTTCAAATAGTTACTAATTTCTGAGGCCCTTTCTAACTCCCTGAGGCAGTATTAATTATTCATTCCTTTGTAGTCTCATTATTTATTTATTTATTTTTCTGCATATTCTTGGGCATCTTTTAAAATTCTGCCTTGTTTTAATGAAAGTTTCATTTACTACACTGTAGACTCTTTGAGACAGAGACATCACACCCTTCTTAGACAACACATTCTAGTTTCCATAGTGCCTCACACTTAGAAGGTAGTTCAAATAAATGCTTGTGAAATAAACAAAATTAGAAGGTACAATACCTAGGGTCTATACCTTGGAACTAGCACACCTGAAAGGATGTGACTAGGTAAATAAGCTGTTGTAAAGGGACTAAGTGCCATATCTCTATACTGTTGATGAAAACTGCTGAGAGGGCAGATGACAGCCATTTAAACAGCCCCTGGTGTTTTTTCACGGGCCTCCACTACTGGCTTCAGGGGTGGTCAGAGACCTACAAAAGAACATGATCAATGACCTGGGAGAATGCTCGCATTTTGCCTGTCTATCTGGATTAAATCTGAAGAGTCCAGCTTCTTAGGAGTGTGACTACCCAATTTCAATTCAGCTGTCTTGTACTTTTAAACTGAAGCCTGATTATTTCTCAGAATTGAACCCAACTAGAGTGACAACATGTCCTGGACACTGGGTAAGAAGATGGAAACAAAGGTTTACACTCTTCCTCTTGCTCAAAGAATGTCCATGAAAGCTATGAGTTCCTCCAGCTGAAATGAATAGGAACTGTATGACTAAAGTGGAAACCTAATTCTGTTCCCTCTGAGGTGATGGATGTGTTTTAGCAGCTAAGTTACTGTAGGTGAGCAGTGACCTTCATTCACCACCAAGGTTATTACAATTATTAAGATAACTGACTGCTATTATCATGTACAATACAAAAGAAGGGTACTGATTATTTGGGGTCTAGTACTGATATTTAATCCAATTTCTGACTAGCAGTTGGAAAAAATTCATTTTTATTTGATTACCTGGCACCTTTTCCAAAAGATAATGTGCCCAATCTGGTCAAATCTTGACTGTTACTAAATTCTCAGTAAGAAATATGGTGACAATGTCATGGAGAAGCTCTCTCCTTTGGTTTCAAGTTACCAAGAAGAGGGAGCTACCTTTGGGTGACTCATCTAGCCCCTGTCCTTCTCTTACTCATCTCCACATAGAGAACTGAGTAACCTGGTTGCTGGTGACTAATTCCTCTCCATGTTTCTCGATTGGATAGGACTAGTCCATTAGAAGTCTTTCAGTGAGGAGGATTTAGCCTTTCTCTTTCCCTTTGCCTTCATGAACCAGTGCCTGTCAGTGGTACTAGTAAAGTTGTTTCTGTAGACCCAATTTTCTCCTCTGGTTTGCTGTTTAAAGGCTGAGGTGAGCAGGCAAATATTTGGCCCTTCTTCTAAGTATTACCCAACTATCCTTATAAAAGTATTATCTCCAATACCTAGGGTCTATACCTTGGAACTAGCACACCTGAAAGGATGTGACTAGGTAAATAAGCTGTTGTAAAGGGACTAAGTGCCATATCTCTATACTGTTGATGAAAACTGCTGAGAGGGCAGATGACAGCCATTTAAACAGCCCCTGGTGTTTTTTCACGGGCCTCCACTACTGGCTTCAGGGGTGGTCAGAGACCTACAAAAGAACATGATCAATGACCTGGGAGAATGCTCGCATTTTGCCTGTCTATCTGGATTAAATCTGAAGAGTCCAGCTTCTTAGGAGTGTGACTACCCAATTTCAATTCAGCTGTCTTGTACTTTTAAACTGAAGCCTGATTATTTCTCAGAATTGAACCCAACTAGAGTGACAACATGTCCTGGACACTGGGTAAGAAGATGGAAACAAAGGTTTACACTCTTCCTCTTGCTCAAAGAATGTCCATGAAAGCTATGACTTCCTCCAGCTGAAATGAATAGGGAACTGTATGACTAAAGTGGAAACCTAATTCTGTTCCCTCTGAGGTGATGGATGTGTTTTAGCAGCTAAGTTACTGTAGGTGAGCAGTGACCTTCATTCACCACCAAGGTTATTACAATTATTAAGATAACTGACTGCTATTATCATGTACAATACAAAAGAAGGGTACTGATTATTTGGGGTCTAGTACTGATATTTAATCCAATTTCTGACTAGCAGTTGGAAAAAATTCATTTTTATTTGATTACCTGGCACCTTTTCCAAAAGATAATGTGCCCAATCTGGTCAAATCTTGACTGTTACTAAATTCTCAGTAAGAAATATGGTGACAATGTCATGGAGAAGCTCTCTCCTTTGGTTTCAAGTTACCAAGAAGAGGGAGCTACCTTTGGGTGACTCATCTAGCCCCTGTCCTTCTCTTACTCATCTCCACATAGAGAACTGAGTAACCTGGTTGCTGGTGACTAATTCCTCTCCATGTTTCTCGATTGGATAGGACTAGTCCATTAGAAGTCTTTCAGTGAGGAGGATTTAGCCTTTCTCTTTCCCTTTGCCTTCATGAACCAGTGCCTGTCAGTGGTACTAGTAAAGTTGTTTCTGTAGACCCAATTTTCTCCTCTGGTTTGCTGTTTAAAGGCTGAGGTGAGCAGGCAAACCTATTTGGCCCTTCTTCTAAGTCATTATCTCCAACTACTTCATCATTAATAAAAGTGATATTTTGATCTCCATCTGCCTGACTTGAGAGTTCAACTCAGTCTGAATCTTGTCAAGAGTAAGTTATAATTTACTGGACTTCCTCAAGGTTCAACATCATGAATTACAATGCTGTTATTTCTTTTCCTGGCATTCATTTTGCAGCAGCATTTAGCAAACTTGAGCCTCTGGTTCAAGTCTGTGAGCATGACCTTATTGTTTAAATGCAAATATGGCCTTTTCTGAAGACAATTTTTTCTTAATGTCCTTATAGTTCCTTAAAAGGAAACAACTGCCACCGATTTTAAAAAGTGTATTTAACAATGGAGCCCAAAAAAGGTACTTATGAATTTCTGGGCTGCAGTGAGTAATTACATGTAGTGAAGTCTACTTAGCCAGCTGAGTGAAGGCTTTTTCCCATAGGTGAAGTAGCAGCTGCTGAGCACCCAGAAGGTGCTGGGCACTCAGTCAGGCAGATTGTAGTACTCACTGCAGCACTCACTTAAGCTGTTCACCAACTCTATGATAGAGATGCTATCATCTCCATCTTACAGATAAATAAATGGAGGCAATGAGAGTAAATTACAAGTCTGAACAGTTTCAAATAGAGGCCAGTCAGAAAATTCAGAGGGGCTTCTCTGGTGGTCAAGTGGGTAAAGAGTCCACCTTGCAGTACAGGGGGCACCAGTTCGATCCCTGGCCCGGGAGGATTCCCCATGCTACAGAGTGGCTAGACTAGTGTGTCCAATTACAAGCTGGCACTCTGGAGCACATCTGCCCTGAGCCGGTGCTCTGCAACGAAGGAGGCCATTGCAGTGGGAGGTCCACACAGGCCAAGGAGTGAAGATGGATGAAAATAAGTAAATAAACAACCAATAAAAGAGGCCAAAATTAAAAAGAAAAAGACAGGACTTCCCTGTGGTTCAGTGGCTAAGACTCTGAGCTCCCAATACAGGGAACCCAGGCTCGATCCCTGGTCAGGGAACTAGATCCCACATGCTGCACCTAAGACCTGGAGCAACAAAGTAAAGTAAATAAAATTAAAAAAAGAAAAAGGAAAAGACATATAAGACATATGGCAAAGAAATTTAATCTTAAATAAGTGCCTTACTTTGGGTAGTTCTTCTAACAAGACAAAAAAATTTAAAAAAAGAAAAAAAGGAAATTCAGAACCTGCACTCTGCTGGCTGATCTCTTACTATGGTGACTATGTAATTTGTCATATGAAAACCAGAGCATTCTCGCAAGTGAAAGGGTCACCATTAATAATTACTGTGGGATGACAGTTATAAACCAGAACTATTTAGTTTTGCACAAACCTATACGTATGATCACTCTAGGATCTCAAACTCATTTATAGCAGATATTTAAAAACAGATGCCAATTTCAGGTATTTAGAAATGGGCCTGAGTTTATTCACTGTTCCTTTGTTCACTTCTTCCTGGCTTACAAAGGCCAAGATTCATTTGTTGCCCCTCCCTGATTCCTGAGATCTAGTTTCTAGCTACATCTAAATAAATCACAGCTGTTCATTATCAGAGATATTTCTGTGATATTTCCTCAAGTTGCACAGAGAGATGAAACTCCAAGGAAGGATTAGATCATTAAGCAAAGGAAAATAGTAACAACAGTATCAGCAGCACCTGCAGGCGGAAATCATCAATTTAAAGTTTTTCTCATGTTCTAGCATATCTTGATGGAGCTGGAAATAAATCTTTTCTCTCTTATACATACTATCATTACATACTATCATTTAAGCACAGTGGAATGTCGGGATGAGAAATCAGATACTGTCAAGGCCTAGGGGTATGCAGGGGTACTCTGGGTCCTTAATCACTGGAGGTGGTTAATCTCATCATCCTCCTGTCAAGCTGGTGTGAAGCAGCCACTTGGCTTATACCTACTGCTGCCACCAAGACTCGTTTGACTGCAATAATAAGTGCTAATACTATCACTCTAGCAAATGGGTTATCCTAATGCTTTGTATATGTGTGACTGTGACACTCTAAGAACTTCTTTTAAAACCCTGATTCTAATGTGCAAACAACTAGTTTGTGCATTGAAAATTATCACAAGAAGGGGTGTGGGGAAATGTCATTTCCAGTTCTCAGCTCTTCTTACCATCAGGGTCTGCTCTAGCAGGACAGCTATCAAGCCCAGTGTGCTCCAGAATCACCTGGAGGATCAGCTAGAACACACACTGCTGGGCCTCCCCCCCTCCAGAGCTTCTGATCAGTAGGTCTAGAATGAGACTTGAGGATGTGCATTTCTAAGAAGTTCCTGGGCCATGCTATTGCTGCTGGTCCAGGGACCACACTTTGAAAGCCACTGCCCTAGCAGTGCAGGGAGTGGAGACGTTGGACTCCGAAAAGAATTGAAATCTAAGAATTGAAAAGAATTGAATCTAAGAATTGAAATCCTATCTACTCCCCCGCCCCCAGAGTAAATTAACATGAAAGCCCATGGAGCAGTACTGAAATGTCCCTGTTGTATTTCCAATAGTCTATTACAGTCTAAACAGGTGTCTGGAAACTTTTTATGTAACAGGCCAGACAGCAAATGTTTTCAGCCTTGCAGGCCAGATGGTTTCTGTTGCAAGTACTCAACTCTGCCACTGCAGCATGAAAGTAGCCTGAGACAGTATAGGAAAGAAGGAGTGCCGACATGGCAGTGTTACAATAAAGTTTTATTTATAAAGATGGATAATACACTGATTTTGGCCTACAGGCCATAGCTTGCCAACCTTTGAGTAACTAATGTGATAAAAATGATTCATATATGGCAATATCTGTCAGTTTGCCAAGCCCAAGTATGCCTATGATCAATGAGAAACCCCTCAAGCTGGAAACCTGTGCCAGCCAAGCACTGACACCTGTTTCAGCTGGATGTAATTGGTAGACTACTGCCTGAGTTGGAAGGTAGGCACTCTTCTTGCAATTCAGCCCTACCAACCAACTGTTTAAAATCCAATGGCTCACCACATCACCCAAATTCAACAGGGGTTTCACTGGAATGCTGGAAACTATATTTAATACATTTTCTACTTGGCACTTGACCTAAAAGTCAGTAATAATTGAGTTATTAGTTAATTCATATTTCATTTTCCATTTGTTTTCTCTTCTCCTTATTTCCAAAAGAGTCCATTGGGCCATCTTTTCTCAGGGGAGGTCTGCATTACTGGCCTGAAATTAAGCTCTCATGATGGCTTTTGTTAAAACCAAGGCTTGCTAATGCCCTGTAGAGGAGGTAGAGAAAAACAAGTGTCTTTGATGGGGAGAGGTGGAAGCAGATGAGACAGAGAGAAAATTACCCAGCGCCTAGGACGGGCAGAAGAGACTGACAACACTCCTGATGATCATTTCCCAGATCTCTTCTCACTTGTTGAGAGCATTTGATCCAGTTGGGCATTCCTTCATCTTGGAAGTATGTTCTTTGCTTGGCTTCCAGACAGCATTCTCCTCTGGTTTCCCTCTCACTTCACAAGTTGCTCCTTCTTTATCTCCTTTGCTGATAGAAGGACTGCCTCAAAGCTGGGTTCCTGGTTCTCTTTGTCCTGTGTTCTCCTCACACACTCACTAGATGCTCTCATCCACTTACATGGTTTCACATACTACCACGTATGTGGTGGGCAACCTCCATCTTTATGAGTCCAAGCCAAATATCTCCACTGAACTTGAGTCTCAGATAACGATGTCTCTTTTGCAGTCTTCACACATGTTACAAAGCATCTCAGATCTGATATGTCCAAGTTAAACTTCTGATATTGTCCCATCCCCAACATCCCCATCCTCACATTGCCTGGGAAAATAGCAAGTCCATTTTTCTAGCTGATCAGTTCCCCAAACCTGGAGCCACACCCCATATGCAATTTAATGGTAATATTGCCTGCTCTACCTTCAAATTAAAGCTCAAATTTGACTACATCTCACCTCCTCAACTGTTCCTAGCTCTAGTTTAAGCCACCCCCTAGCTTTTGCCTGGATCATTGTCATTTTGACTGGCTCTTCCACTGTCATCCCTGCTGCTGATTTGGACGACTATCAGCTCAGCAGGTACAGCAATCTTGTTGAAACATACAAAACTATTCATTCCTTTGCAAAACTCCACAAGCTACCCTTTTCCACAGGATGAATGTGACAGTCAAAGGTCTTACTGTCCTGCCTGGCCCTTGTCCCTCCTTGGCCTCCTCCCCAACTCCTTTCCTTCTCTTTCATTCATATGACCACACAGGCCTCCTGATGCTCCTCGAGCATGTTCCTCATATTCCCACCTCAGCACCTTTTTATTGCCATTTCCTTTGCTGGAAATAGTTTCCCCAAAGATATCACATGGCTTGCTCCTGCACTTGCTCCTTGGCCAGGGATCACCAGAGCCTTCCAAATGAGAGGGATGGCGCAGGCTTGGGCAGTTGTTGTTATTAGCGGTCATTTTGACTGAGGGAGGTTAACAGGCTCTTATCCAATTCTCCAGGTACACTATAAGCATGAGAAGGAGGGGTAGGGAGAGACAGAGCTGAGTGGGGTAGGGAGAAAAGAGGTAAGAGGAAAGAGGAAGACAGGTAGGGGGAGAGAGAGGAAAAGGGAGGGAGGGGGAGAGAAAGAGGAAGGGGGGAGGAGGAAAGGGTGAGGAGGGAGGTATGAGGAGAGAGGAGAAGAAGAGGGAGAGAAGAATTAACAAGAGGAGAAGGGAGAGGGGAGAAGGGTGGAGGGGAGGGAAAGAGAGAGTGTGGGAGGGACCTAATAAATGAAGATTAAATTACAAAGACTAGATGGAAAGGAAACTTGAATTGGATTTATTTAAATTAAAGAATATTATTATGTGATATTTCCTACATCCCTAACTTCATGACCAATAATTCATACTCACAAAAACAGTTCTTATTACTTGAAAATGGAAATAAATAAATCAATGGAATGAAACAAACCATGCTCCACACATACCAAGAAAACAGGACAAAAGGAAATACAGGGTGAAGTGAACTTTCCACTTCTCCCCAAACTCCCCCATGATTTCATAACAAATTCTGATGTGATCCAGAGTCAATATTCACTTCCTGTGTTCTTCCTTTGGGTGGAAGGAATGTTGCTAATGAGGAAAGGTTCAGCTCGGAGGATTTGTTTGATAGCCAGAAAAGCTGACTCTTCAATCTTCATCCCGTTTTAGCAAAGGTGCACCTGCCTCAAGCTACCCTTTTCCACAGGATGAATGTGACAGTCAAAGGTCTTACTGTCCTGCCTGGCCCTTGTCCCTCCTTGGCCTCCTCCCCAACTCCTTTCCTTCTCTTTCATTCATATGACCACACAGGCCTCCTGATGCTCCTCGAGCATGTTCCTCATATTCCCACCTCAGCACCTTTTTATTGCCATTTCCTTTGCTGGAAATGGTTTCCCAAAGATATCACATGGCTTGCTCCTGCACTTGCTCCTTGGCCAGGGATCACCAGAGCCTTCCAAATGAGAGGGATGGCGCAGGCTTGGGCAGTTGTTGTTATTAGCGGTCATTTTGACTGAGGGAGGTTAACAGGCTCTTATCCAATTCTCCAGGTACACTATAAGCATGAGAAGGAGGGGTAGGGAGAGACAGAGCTGAGTGGGGTAGGGAGAAAAGAGGTAAGAGGAAAGAGGAAGACAGGTAGGGGGAGAGAGAGGAAAAGGGAGGGAGGGGGAGAGAAAGAGGAAGGGGGGAGGAGGAAAGGGTGAGGAGGGAGGTATGAGGAGAGAGGAGAAGAAGAGGGAGAGAAGAATTAACAAGAGGAGAAGGGAGAGGGGAGAAGGGTGGAGGGGAGGGAAAGAGAGAGTGTGGGAGGGACCTAATAAATGAAGATTAAATTACAAAGACTAGATGGAAAGGAAACTTGAATTGGATTTATTTAAATTAAAGAATATTATTATGTGATATTTCCTACATCCCTAACTTCATGACCAATAATTCATACTCACAAAAACAGTTCTTATTACTTGAAAATGGAAATAAATAAATCAATGGAATGAAACAAACCATGCTCCACACATACCAAGAAAACAGGACAAAAGGAAATACAGGGTGAAGTGAACTTTCCACTTCTCCCCAAACTCCCCCATGATTTCATAACAAATTCTGATGTGATCCAGAGTCAATATTCACTTCCTGTGTTCTTCCTTTGGGTGGAAGGAATGTTGCTAATGAGGAAAGGTTCAGCTCGGAGGATTTGTTTGATAGCCAGAAAAGCTGACTCTTCAATCTTCATCCCCGTTTTAGCAAAGGTGCACCTGCCTCATTCTGCCAGGAACTGCCCACAGAACCCCATGTGGACCCAGAGACGCCAAGGCTCATTAGCCAACAAGAAATGTTGATTCCTCTGCCTGGGATTTAGGACTGGAGTTTTTGCCTGCAGGATTGTGGCATGTGGGACTCTGCGCAGCTTGTGAAATCTGGCCTCCTTGCAGAACAGGGAGAGCCTGTTCAAAGAGGGTAAGAATGCTTGTTTGCCTCAGTGGTGGATGCCAAAAAAACAGCAAAAAAGCTGCTTGCTTATTTGGCAAAAATTAGGGCATAACATCTCATTTTTCTCGTGTTTTTAAGGGTTAATGATCTTCAGCTAAGGGTTTAAGTTAAAAGATATTTTTAGGGCTTCCCTGGTGGTCCAGTGGGTAAAGACACCGCCTTGCAGTGCAAGGGGCGCCGGTTCCATCCCTGGCCTGGGAAGATCCCACGTGCCCTGGAGCAGCTGGACTGATGTGTCCAATTACCGAGCCAGAGCTCTGGGGCGCATGTGCCCAGAGCCGAAGCTCTGTGATGACAGAGGCCACCGCGATGGGAGGCCCACAGGAGCCAAAGAACAAAAACGGATGAAAATAGAGAAATGAAAGACCAATAAAAGTGGCCCCACTCCCCACCCTCCCCCACCCCACCCCCGCAAAAGATAAATAAATAAAATAATTTTTAAAAAAGATGTTTTTATTCTGTTAAAACTATGACAACTTTATTGCCGACATTTTAGGAGCACTATTTCAAGTCATTTTGTGAAATTGAGATTTATTTAAATTAAAGAATATTATTATGTGATATTTCCTACATCCCTAACTTCATGACCAATAATTCATACTCACAAAAACAGTTCTTATTACTTGAAAATGGAAATAAATAAATCAATGGAATGAAACAAACCATGCTCCACACATACCAAGAAAACAGGACAAAAGGAAATACAGGGTGAAGTGAACTTTCCACTTCTCCCCAAACTCCCCCATGATTTCATAACAAATTCTGATGTGATCCAGAGTCAATATTCACTTCCTGTGTTCTTCCTTTGGGTGGAAGGAATGTTGCTAATGAGGAAAGGTTCAGCTCGGAGGATTTGTTTGATAGCCAGAAAAGCTGACTCTTCAATCTTCATCCCCGTTTTAGCAAAGGTGCACCTGCCTCATTCTGCCAGGAACTGCCCACAGAACCCCATGTGGACCCAGAGACGCCAAGGCTCATTAGCCAACAAGAAATGTTGATTCCTCTGCCTGGGATTTAGGACTGGAGTTTTTGCCTGCAGGATTGTGGCATGTGGGACTCTGCGCAGCTTGTGAAATCTGGCCTCCTTGCAGAACAGGGAGAGCCTGTTCAAAGAGGGTAAGAATGCTTGTTTGCCTCAGTGGTGGATGCCAAAAAAACAGCAAAAAAGCTGCTTGCTTATTTGGCAAAAATTAGGGCATAACATCTCATTTTTCTCGTGTTTTTAAGGGTTAATGATCTTCAGCTAAGGGTTTAAGTTAAAAGATATTTTTAGGGCTTCCCTGGTGGTCCAGTGGGTAAAGACACCGCCTTGCAGTGCAAGGGGCGCCGGTTCCATCCCTGGCCTGGGAAGATCCCACGTGCCCTGGAGCAGCTGGACTGATGTGTCCAATTACCGAGCCAGAGCTCTGGGGCGCATGTGCCCAGAGCCGAAGCTCTGTGATGACAGAGGCCACCGCGATGGGAGGCCCACAGGAGCCAAAGAACAAAAACGGATGAAAATAGAGAAATGAAAGACCAATAAAAGTGGCCCGCCCGTCCCCCACCCTCCCCCCACCCCACCCCCGCAAAAGATAAATAAATAAAATAATTTTTAAAAAAGATGTTTTTATTCTGTTAAAACTATGACAACTTTATTGCCGACATTTTAGGAGCACTATTTCAAGTCATTTTCCATGCCTATATGAAATACAGACTTATATTCACTAGTTTAAATAACATAAAATGATCCAAACAATATTTTGAAAAGATAAGTAAGTTATTTTAAATCCTAGCAAGGGGCTTTGAAGGGTCCTATGACAAGTTCCCTAGCCTTATCCACCTCTGGGGAACCAAAATCGCAGCCCATTTTTTTAAAGACCTCCTAGCAAGATACCCCATCTTCTTCAATTATATATCACTGTAAAATTGTTGATTATGGCAGAAAAGTACTCAGTCAGCATGAGTTTCCCCATTTATTTTATGTTTGTCTAACTTTCTAAAGTTAGCTACACATTTCTACTGAAAAGCAGCCATGGACAATTATCACTTTAGATAAGTGGGGAAAAATTAATATATGTATATTTCTTCTGTATAAGTGGAATTAATGAAGCCATGATAGCATTGGCTGCCACAGGTATATATATCCTTAGGCTCTCTAAGTCCACAAGATAGAAATGATTTACCAACAAGCACGAGTCAACAGAAACATAGTCAAATTTACAGAATAAATGCTTTTATGCCCATGACAGCTAGAAGTACGCATGATGGTCTTTACCCGTACATGCTTCTATTTCTTTATCCTCCTTGAGTCTAGGTATTATTGTTTTATTATGTGTCCTTTCCAGGTAGCTTGTAGTTTCTATACACTTCTACTATGTTTTACAACAGGCAAATGCAAAATAAGGCCAAACAACAAATATTGATATTCAAAAATATTGAGCCATTGGCCCTTGGCCTGGGAAGATCCCACGTGCCCTGGAGCAGCTGGACTGATGTGTCCAATTACCGAGCCAGAGCTCTGGGCGCATGTGCCCAGAGCCGAGCTCTGTGATGACAGAGGCCACGCGATGGGAGGCCCACAGGAGCCAAAGAACAAAGAAGGATGAAAATAGAGAAATGAAAGACCAATAGAAGTGGCCCGCCGGCTCCCCTCCCTCCCCCACCCCACCCCCAAAAGATAAATAAATAAAATAATTTTTAAAAAAGATGTTTTTATTCTGTTAAAACTATGACAACTTTATTGCCGACATTTTAGGAGCACTATTTCAAGTCATTTTCCATGCCTATATGAAATACAGACTTATATTCACTAGTTTAAATAACATAAAATGATCCAAACAATATTTTGAAAAGATAAGTAAGTTATTTTAAATCCTAGCAAGGGGCTTTGAAGGGTCCTATGACAATTTCCCCTAGCCTTATCCACCTCTGGGGAACCAAAATCGCAGCCCATTTTTTTAAAGACCTCCTAGCAAGATACCCCATCTTCTTCAATTATATATCACTGTAAAATTGTTGATTATGGCAGAAAAGTACTCAGTCAGCATGAGTTTCCCCATTTATTTTATGTTTGTCTAACTTTCTAAAGTTAGCTACACATTTCTACTGAAAAGCAGCCATGGACAATTATCACTTTAGATAAGTGGGGAAAAATTAATATATGTATATTTCTTCTGTATAAGTGGAATTAATGAAGCCATGATAGCATTGGCTGCCACAGGTATATATATCCTTAGGCTCTCTAAGTCCACAAGATAGAAATGATTTACCAACAAGCACGAGTCAACAGAAACATAGTCAAATTTACAGAATAAATGCTTTTATGCCCATGACAGCTAGAAGTACGCATGATGGTCTTTACCCGTACATGCTTCTATTTCTTTATCCTCCTTGAGTCTAGGTATTATTGTTTTATTATGTGTCCTTTCCAGGTAGCTTGTAGTTTCTATACACTTCTACTATGTTTTTACAACAGGCTGCAAATGCGAGTTTAAAATAAGGCCAAACAACAAATATTGATATTCATAATAATTTATTGACCACCTACCTACCTGTATGTGCCAAGCACTGTGCTAGTTTGCAGGATGACAGGAGTATGACTAAGGCTCTGCTCACAGGGAGCTCACAATCTACAGGTGATGGGGAGGCAGGGCACGCAGACAGTCACTCTACTAAAGAGGCCTACTACAACAAAAGTTTATGGAGTTCTGTGGGAATGTGCGTTACCTGGTGAATAACTGAGTCTAAGATTATGACAGTGTGTATGTGTATATGTGCGTGTGTCTCGGGGAAGGGGGGTTTCTGACAGGATTCAGAGAAAAGGAGATTTTCAAGCTGAGACTTAAAAGTGTAGAATTTTGCTAATAAGTAGAGGTGGGAGAGGCTGGATTTTCCACAAATGTCAAAACAAGGCAAAAACACATCCACAGGGTATGTCATTTAAGGGAAACTACAAGTATCTTGAAAAGGGTGGGAGATAAAGCCCATAGGCATTAGGAAAAAGAGGAAACCTAGAAAAACAGATGAGAAGATATGAAAGGTCTTCCAATCAGCAGTGAAACGAGGAAAAGGCCAAACCCTCCAAGAAGGGTCGTTATCATCAGAGGAGCCAGTCAGTCCTGCCAGCAAGAGTAAGCATGGCTGACTTTTGAGACCAGAATGCCATTCAAACATTTGCAACCCAAATCTTTTCAATCTGAAAGGAGATCTCAGCATCCCTCCCTATATGTAAAATAACCTAAGAGTTATGATTAGAATGCTGGCCAGTTTCCCAGTTCAGACTCAGTTGTTGACAGGAACTGTTGCAGTCCCAGAACAGAGAGTTTCAGAGTGGAATGAGGTTCCTTCCCCAAAAAGAGATGGCTCCTCTCTTGAATTGGAAAATAAGTCAGATAAATAAGACAGGCAAATACCAAGAAACAGGTTTCACTAAAATTTGTTCTGCTCCCTCAATATTATTACAATCCATTATTATCTTGACTGACAAAGTGACTTCTCATTAACAAGCATAGCAAGTAGTTCAGCATCACAGCCAACTTCTGTCAAGCCATTTTATAAGACTTATGTTACACGGCTAGTTTGCAAGATGCGAGTTTAAAATAAGGCCAAACAACAAATATTGATATTCATAATAATTTATTGACCACCTACCTACCTGTATGTGCCAAGCACTGTGCTAGTTTGCAGGATGACAGGAGTATGACTAAGGCTCTGCTCACAGGGAGCTCACAATCTACAGGTGATGGGGAGGCAGGGCACGCAGACAGTCACTCTACTAAAGAGGCCTACTACAACAAAAGTTTATGGAGTTCTGTGGGAATGTGCGTTACCTGGTGAATAACTGAGTCTAAGATTATGACAGTGTGTATGTGTATATGTGCGTGTGTCTCGGGGAAGGGGGGTTTCTGACAGGATTCAGAGAAAAGGAGATTTTCAAGCTGAGACTTAAAAGTGTAGAATTTTGCTAATAAGTAGAGGTGGGAGAGGCTGGATTTTCCACAAATGTCAAAACAAGGCAAAAACACATCCACAGGGTATGTCATTTAAGGGAAACTACAAGTATCTTGAAAAGGGTGGGAGATAAAGCCCATAGGCATTAGGAAAAAGAGGAAACCTAGAAAAACAGATGAGAAGATATGAAAGGTCTTCCAATCAGCAGTGAAACGAGGAAAAGGCCAAACCCTCCAAGAAGGGTCGTTATCATCAGAGGAGCCAGTCAGTCCTGCCAGCAAGAGTAAGCATGGCTGACTTTTGAGACCAGAATGCCATTCAAACATTTGCAACCCAAATCTTTTCAATCTGAAAGGAGATCTCAGCATCCCTCCCTATATGTAAAATAACCTAAGAGTTATGATTAGAATGCTGGCCAGTTTCCCAGTTCAGACTCAGTTGTTGACAGGAACTGTTGCAGTCCCAGAACAGAGAGTTTCAGAGTGGAATGAGGTTCCTTCCCCAAAAAGAGATGGCTCCTCTCTTGAATTGGAAAATAAGTCAGATAAATAAGACAGGCAAATACCAAGAAACAGGTTTCACTAAAATTTGTTCTGCTCCCTCAATATTATTACAATCCATTATTATCTTGACTGACAAAGTGACTTCTCATTAACAAGCATAGCAAGTAGTTCAGCATCACAGCCAACTTCTGTCAAGCCATTTTATAAGATGAAGAGAAGGAAGATGTTTAAACTGTAACTGTCTTCCTCACACAACCTATTCTTTGAATGGAAAATTCTTTAAAAGGAAAAGAAAACTTTCAAACAACATTCAGTTGAGAACATCTAGAAAATTGTAAGTTATCACAATCCATAGTTAATTGATCATGTATTTGGATGGCCTTCTATTTAATTGGTTGAGTCTACCAGTAGTAATAAGTTTGAATGATTAGGCTGAATATGTTAGAGCATTCAAGGAAGACAATGAGAAGTTCCTGATATTTATGTAAGCTGCCCAGAAGAAGTTTAATATCCTTTTCATGTTACTTGATTTGACTACAGGGCTGTCAGTCTAGGAGAATCTCAATCTCCTGCTTCCTACTCCCAGGCTCCCTGGATGAAGTTCTGCTATGACCTGTAACTTACAGAGTTGTTGTTTATCTTATGGAACAGTTAGGAGCTCAATGATGGAAAATTCATGTCATGGTTGCTCCAATGCATTGGATGATGGTGCAATGATCATAAAAGATGCCAGTGATGACAATTGAACGTCCCTTTGCCTTCCCAGCCTCCTTCATATATTCTCAGGCATAGGATGACAAAGGGAAGTCCACGAGTCACATGAAGAGAGACTGTAGCCATGGGCACACGATCAGGAGCTCCTCTGTTTGTTTTCACCTCAGCCACCCAGGCCACCACTCCATCTTACTTCTTCCTCACTTGGTCCTGTTAACTCCCTGAGCATCTTGCCATTAACCACCATCCTCCACCCAGAAGTTCTGCAGATGATTAGTTCTAACTGAATCAATGTTCAACCCATGCTTAACACTAACCCATGCTTAGACTTTGTGTTCACATAGTTGAGTGAAATAATGACCCCAAACCCTCCAAAGTAACAAAATTTTAGGGAAGTGTCTTTGAATGAAATAATGCTTCCTTATGTGGGGTGAAAAGAGCAGTGATTTTAGAATCACATCAGCCTAGACTTGTACCTAGTTGTGCTACTAACTGGATATAAGAAGGGGCTTAACTACCCTGAGATGCTTTGTCATCAACTATAAAGAAGCTAGATAATAATTCCTACTTTGAAGTGTTTTTGTGGCTATTAAAAGAAATAGAATATATGAAAATGCTAGCACAGTGCCTGGAACATACTGGGATCTCAATAAATGTTCTCTTCTCTCTTCTCCATCGTATGTGGGATTATTAGGATGATAAATATAGGGAGGAATTAATCTCTGATGTGGCTGAATGTCTTAGAAGAGATAGAGATAAAAAGCAATCACAGGGAGGCATAGTGTTAGGCATTTGGAAAGGAAATGATTATTTCTATGGTTAATTTTCCTGGTTGGGGTTTAAGAGGAAATTCACGTTTTCCATTAATTATACTTACCAATTGGATCTAATTGGCAACTACCCCAAAATGAATAAAACAAGCGGGAGTCAAGAGAGAAAAACGGCAGGCATCCTGTCAAAAAATAAAATCTTTGAAATTTCTACAACCCAAGGGTTGTATATGCATTTATTAAAGCAGACTGATTGCCCTGTTTGTAAATTTACACATGTGATGGTAACTCAGGTTGCATATTCAGATCTATGCAAAGCAGTACTGCCATTGAACCCTTTGCCTTCCCAGCCTCCTTCATATATTCTCAGGCATAGGATGACAAAGGGAAGTCCACGAGTCACATGAAGAGAGACTGTAGCCATGGGCACACGATCAGGAGCTCCTCTGTTTGTTTTCACCTCAGCCACCCAGGCCACCACTCCATCTTACTTCTTCCTCACTTGGTCCTGTTAACTCCCTGAGCATCTTGCCATTAACCACCATCCTCCACCCAGAAGTTCTGCAGATGATTAGTTCTAACTGAATCAATGTTCAACCCATGCTTAACACTAACCCATGCTTAGACTTTGTGTTCACATAGTTGAGTGAAATAATGACCCCCAAACCCTCCAAAGTAACAAAATTTTAGGGAAGTGTCTTTGAATGAAATAATGCTTCCTTATGTGGGGTGAAAAGAGCAGTGATTTTAGAATCACATCAGCCTAGACTTGTACCTAGTTGTGCTACTAACTGGATATAAGAAGGGGCTTAACTACCCTGAGATGCTTTGTCATCAACTATAAAGAAGCTAGATAATAATTCCTACTTTGAAGTGTTTTTGTGGCTATTAAAAGAAATAGAATATATGAAAATGCTAGCACAGTGCCTGGAACATACTGGGATCTCAATAAATGTTCTCTTCTCTCTTCTCCATCGTATGTGGGATTATTAGGATGATAAATATAGGGAGGAATTAATCTCTGATGTGGCTGAATGTCTTAGAAGAGATAGAGATAAAAAGCAATCACAGGGAGGCATAGTGTTAGGCATTTGGAAAGGAAATGATTATTTCTATGGTTAATTTTCCTGGTTGGGGTTTAAGAGGAAATTCACGTTTTCCATTAATTATACTTACCAATTGGATCTAATTGGCAACTACCCCAAAATGAATAAAACAAGCGGGAGTCAAGAGAGAAAAACGGCAGGCATCCTGTCAAAAAATAAAATCTTTGAAATTTCTACAACCCAAGGGTTGTATATGCATTTATTAAAGCAGACTGATTGCCCTGTTTGTAAATTTACACATGTGATGGTAACTCAGGTTGCATATTCAGATCTATGCAAAGCATCTCATTGTTCCTTCAGTTAAACAGATCCTTGAAATCAACATCCCCTTTGCCATTCTGTTTCAACCTAGATTAACTGCTACAGGAGTTAAAGCCTTAAATGAGTTAATCCATGTTCAGTGCCTTAAATGAGTTAATCCATGTTCAGTTCCTTTAACAATAATCAGCATTTAGTAAATCCTCAAGAAATGTTTGTTGTTCTCATATACTAATAATACTGATAATTATGTCTTCTCAGACCACATAAGTACTGGATTCCTCCCTCTCTCCTTTTAAAAACCTTTTTCTAATTTCTAGAGATAGAGATATATGTCTTAATCTCACATAATTAGCTACTTTTTTTGACTTAAAAGAAGTTCTTTTTTAGAGGCTAAAGTACTTATTTTCTTTTTAAAGGGGAACTGTAACCAATGCATCACTCAACATACCTAATGTTATTTACTAGAGAGATTCCCCACATTTCCCTTTCTTCTCTTCTTACCGGTCAAAAAAAGGACCAATTAGATGGAGTCATATATAGCTATGTCTATCTGTCATATAGATTATATATCTCTATCACCTATCTATCTTCAAAAAACTCAGAGATATTTCATTATAATAGGCTTCCTACCAATTTGGCTATTCTATCTATTCTAGATAAATTTAATGGTAAGTCATGTATCTGGAATTGTTAACTTACTAACAAGCTAGTTATAGGCAAGATGTCTCAGGCAGGATCTCATTTCAAATCCAGACCTCAGGAGAATCTGCCTCTGTCCCTTTTTGCTACTTCCCTAAAACAGCATTTACAGAGGTCCTAGATCCTAAAGTCAGATGTCCCAGCCTTGATCCCAGAAGTCTAGGAACAAGCTAGACTCCTAGAGTGGCCACAGCTCTTGTCAGTTGTTGTTGGTTGGGCACTGGGTAGCTGGTTGGTAGAGGCATAGATGGCTCTCACCAGTCTTTTCAGGGAACATCACTTGGTAATTCTTCAGTACCCATAAATTGGCGAGTGCCTTCATAAATGATACTGGGGAAACAAAAGCAGACTGATTCCGTTTGTAAATTTACACATGTGATGGTAACTCAGGTTGCATATTCAGATCTATGCAAAGCATCTCATTGTTCCTTCAGTTAAACAGATCCTTGAAATCAACATCCCCTTTGCCATTCTGTTTCAACCTAGATTAACTGCTACAGGAGTTAAAGCCTTAAATGAGTTAATCCATGTTCAGTGCCTTAAATGAGTTAATCCATGTTCAGTTCCTTTAACAATAATCAGCATTTAGTAAATCCTCAAGAAATGTTTGTTGTTCTCATATACTAATAATACTGATAATTATGTCTTCTCAGACCACATAAGTACTGGATTCCTCCCTCTCTCCTTTTAAAAACCTTTTTCTAATTTCTAGAGATAGAGATATATGTCTTAATCTCACATAATTAGCTACTTTTTTTGACTTAAAAGAAGTTCTTTTTTAGAGGCTAAAGTACTTATTTTCTTTTTAAAGGGGAACTGTAACCAATGCATCACTCAACATACCTAATGTTATTTACTAGAAAATTCCCCCACATTTCCCTTTCTTCTCTTCTTACCGGTCAAAAAAAGGACCAATTAGATGGAGTCATATATAGCTATGTCTATCTGTCATATAGATTATATATCTCTATCACCTATCTATCTTCAAAAAACTCAGAGATATTTCATTATAATAGGCTTCCTACCAATTTGGCTATTCTATCTATTCTAGATAAATTTAATGGTAAGTCATGTATCTGGAATTGTTAACTTACTAACAAGCTAGTTATAGGCAAGATGTCTCAGGCAGGATCTCATTTCAAATCCAGACCTCAGGAGAATCTGCCTCTGTCCCTTTTTGCTACTTCCCTAAAACAGCATTTACAGAGGTCCTAGATCCTAAAGTCAGATGTCCCAGCCTTGATCCCAGAAGTCTAGGAACAAGCTAGACTCCTAGAGTGGCCACAGCTCTTGTCAGTTGTTGTTGGTTGGGCACTGGGTAGCTGGTTGGTAGAGGCATAGATGGCTCTCACCAGTCTTTTCAGGGAACATCACTTGGTAATTCTTCAGTACCCATAAATTGGCAGAGCTGCCTTTTCATAAGAATGTACTCACTAGGGGAAACACAAAGTAATATCCTTTATATAAATAAGGTTTGGATCATCTGGATTCTCAGTAGGTTGTAAAATAATAAGCCAAGAGTAACTACTGTATGTTTTTCATAGAGTTACTAATTAGCACATTCCTGAGAACATAAATTCAGCTTGGGAGCACATACCTCCCTAGGCTGCTCTACTACTCACTCTATGCAACAATTAGACCACTTGCTAAATACTGTGAGCAAAACTTCAAAGAGTCAATGACACAAACCCTCTTGGAAATTTGACACAAAAGCACTTGTTTAAGGAACCCAGCACAAAATTGGCTTAGCTGCATTTTTCCTGCAGATTGAACAGCACACTGGTATTTTTAGTTTCTTTTTTCCCCTCACAGTTACCAAGCCCTAATGAACAAAAGTTAAAAGACATTTTAGAGCGGATCAACCAGATTTGCTGCATGGCTAAAAATGGAAATGTCTGAACATCTGCTGTCTGTTGATTGTGATTACAATTCTCTTGAGACTTTCTTGTTTACCCTTCAGAATGAAGTAGAGAAAATGGTCTCAAGTGGGAAAATGGGAGAATAAAGGGCTAAAGATTTTGCATCAGATAAGGTTGATATCCCAAGTGCCCTGCTTTTATTTCTTGTTCCAGTGCCTGGAGAATCTTTTTTTTTTATTTGAGGTCTCCTGGTGCTGTGTTAAACAGGATAAGAGATGTATCTCCAAAACTAAAAGAGTAACAATGCTGAGTAAAGAGTAGCAGATTAGGAGTTTGGAATCCTGAGTTCAGGTAAAAGCTGCACCAGTTAATTCACTGTATGAATTTAGGTAGGATACTTGATTGATCATTTCCAAGTGGGCTTTTCTATCTGTGAAATGAAGGCAATGAGCTAGATGAAATATATAAGTATATATAAAACTTATGATTATATATAGTTATTATGTATAGAATCCATGAATATGAATAGCTCTGCTTCTGCCCCATCTACATCTATATATACATAAGTCCTACTTTTCAGGGAACATCACTTGGTAATTCTTCAGTACCCATAAATTGGCAGAGCTGCCTTTTCATAAGAATGTACTCACTAGGGGAAACACAAAGTAATATCCTTTATATAAATAAGGTTTGGATCATCTGGATTCTCAGTAGGTTGTAAAATAATAAGCCAAGAGTAACTACTGTATGTTTTTCATAGAGTTACTAATTAGCACATTCCTGAGAACATAAATTCAGCTTGGGAGCACATACCTCCCTAGGCTGCTCTACTACTCACTCTATGCAACAATTAGACCACTTGCTAAATACTGTGAGCAAAACTTCAAAGAGTCAATGACACAAACCCTCTTGGAAATTTGACACAAAAGCACTTGTTTAAGGAACCCAGCACAAAATTGGCTTAGCTGCATTTTTCCTGCAGATTGAACAGCACACTGGTATTTTTAGTTTCTTTTTTCCCCTCACAGTTACCAAGCCCTAATGAACAAAAGTTAAAAGACATTTTAGAGCGGATCAACCAGATTTGCTGCATGGCTAAAAATGGAAATGTCTGAACATCTGCTGTCTGTTGATTGTGATTACAATTCTCTTGAGACTTTCTTGTTTACCCTTCAGAATGAAGTAGAGAAAATGGTCTCAAGTGGGAAAATGGGAGAATAAAGGGCTAAAGATTTTGCATCAGATAAGGTTGATATCCCAAGTGCCCTGCTTTTATTTCTTGTTCCAGTGCCTGGAGAATCTTTTTTTATTTGAGGTCTCCTGGTGCTGTGTTAAACAGGATAAGAGATGTATCTCCAAAACTAAAAGAGTAACAATGCTGAGTAAAGAGTAGCAGATTAGGAGTTTGGAATCCTGAGTTCAGGTAAAAGCTGCACCAGTTAATTCACTGTATGAATTTAGGTAGGATACTTGATTGATCATTTCCAAGTGGGCTTTTCTATCTGTGAAATGAAGGCAATGAGCTAGATGAAATATATAAGTATATATAAAACTTATGATTATATATAGTTATTATGTATAGAATCCATGAATATGAATAGCTCTGCTTCTGCCCCATCTACATCTATATATACATAAGTCCTACTTATCATGTTATATGATAGTGTATCTATACAACATTTTATTAAGGAGCTTCAATAAAGGGGAAACAATGAAGCATCTGTATCATAGTCTTCCTTTTTTTTTTCTTATCATAGTCTTCTGATTTTGATAATCATGTTTCTTAAAAAACAAACTAAATCTAGTTCACATATAGACCTTATCTATATTTATGGCTAGAATTTTGCTTATAAAAATAGGAAAAACAATGAAAGTAAAATAAATGTAATTAGATACATGCTGTGCACTACTAAGTACTGAAAGCTTTCACCTTCATAGTGTTTGCTATCTGTTGCCCCTTTCCATCTATCAAAATCTTGCTTGACCACGCCCTGTCTCCTTTGACCACACCCCGTCCATGAACATTCTACCCAGAAATGCTTTCTGTCTGAATTTCTATTGTACTTCGTATTATTCAAGGGCATTTACCACTTGGTGCTGTCCAGTGCAGTCCTTTCATACTGAGAGGTTATGGACTTGAGGTATGGATGCAGGCAGACTTCTTGGGTCTACCACTTACTAGCACTCTGACTTTGGGGGCTATTACTTGACTTCTTTGTGCCTCAGTTTTCATTTTGGTCAATGGGAACAGTAATAGTACTTATTTCATAGGGTTGTTGTAAGGATTAAGTCAGTTATTTCTGGTAAAGTTTTTAAAATAGCACTTGATAGCTCCTTATTGTTAACTTATTTGTAAAACTTACTGTTCTGCATATTGAAGGTACACAAGCAAATACTGGGAGAGTAACAGAAGAACTATCAAGGGGAAATCAACAGAAAGTAGATTTATTTTAGGTGACAGATTTTTTGAGTTCTCATTCTTGCCACATTTCAAAAAGCTGAAAAACTTTTAACATGTATTTTGTCACACTTTTTCCAGTATGAGCACTACAGACAATATTCAACATGAAATGGCTGTCGAATGACCTATGTGTGAGCCTGCTCCATTACAGAAAGTAGGACTCAGGACAGGGGAGCTGGACTATGGGGGCCCCAAGAGCCTACTAAAAGGAAAATGAACAATTTAGCTTTACTGAATTGTGCTCACATTAGAGAGATAAGAGCAAAACATTTTTAGTAGCCCCATAGTATTAGGATATCTGGTTATGGTTAAGGTTTAGGAATACATTTATTCCCAAAGTAAGGATTGGGAATAAATTTAGGCTGTTTTATCATTTACTAACTCCAAACAGGAAGATAATTTTGGTTTCAACTACTATTAAATAAAAGCATCAAACCTGCTAAATATATTTAAGAAAACACAAATGTGATCATAAACACACAGCTGGGGCTTCCCTGGTGGTCCAGTGGTTAAGGACACCGCCTTGCAGTGCAAAGGGAACCGGTTCAATCCCTGGCCTGGGAAGATCCCATGTGCAGCAGAGCGGCTGGACCGATGTGTCCAATTACCGAGCCAGAGCTCTGGAGCGCATGCGCCCAGAGCTGGTGCTCTGAGACAACAGAGGCCACTGCGATGGGAGGCCCACATGGGCCAAAGAACAAAGACGGATGAAAACATAAATGAAAGACCAATAGCTGTCCAGTGCAGTCCTTTCATACTGAGAGGTTATGGACTTGAGGTATGGATGCAGGCAGACTTCTTGGGTCTACCACTTACTAGCACTCTGACTTTGGGGCTATTACTTGACTTCTTTGTGCCTCAGTTTTCATTTTGGTCAATGGGAACAGTAATAGTACTTATTTCATAGGGTTGTTGTAAGGATTAAGTCAGTTATTTCTGGTAAAGTTTTTAAAATAGCACTTGATAGCTCCTTATTGTTAACTTATTTGTAAAACTTACTGTTCTGCATATTGAAGGTACACAAGCAAATACTGGGAGAGTAACAGAAGAACTATCAAGGGGAAATCAACAGAAAGTAGATTTATTTTAGGTGACAGATTTTTTGAGTTCTCATTCTTGCCACATTTCAAAAAGCTGAAAAACTTTTAACATGTATTTTGTCACACTTTTTCCAGTATGAGCACTACAGACAATATTCAACATGAAATGGCTGTCGAATGACCTATGTGTGAGCCTGCTCCATTACAGAAAGTAGGACTCAGGACAGGGGAGCTGGACTATGGGGGCCCCAAGAGCCTACTAAAAGGAAAATGAACAATTTAGCTTTACTGAATTGTGCTCACATTAGAGAGATAAGAGCAAAACATTTTTAGTAGCCCCATAGTATTAGGATATCTGGTTATGGTTAAGGTTTAGGAATACATTTATTCCCAAAGTAAGGATTGGGAATAAATTTAGGCTGTTTTATCATTTACTAACTCCAAACAGGAAGATAATTTTGGTTTCAACTACTATTAAATAAAAGCATCAAACCTGCTAAATATATTTAAGAAAACACAAATGTGATCATAAACACACAGCTGGGGCTTCCCTGGTGGTCCAGTGGTTAAGGACACCGCCTTGCAGTGCAAAGGGAACCGGTTCAATCCCTGGCCTGGGAAGATCCCATGTGCAGCAGAGCGGCTGGACCGATGTGTCCAATTACCGAGCCAGAGCTCTGGAGCGCATGCGCCCAGAGCTGGTGCTCTGAGACAACAGAGGCCACTGCGATGGGAGGCCCACATGGGCCAAAGAACAAAGACGGATGAAAACATAAATGAAAGACCAATAGAAGTGGCCCACCTGCTCCCCCCACCCCTCCCCAAAAATTCTCTAAATAAAAATAAATAAATAAATAAAAATAAAATAAAAAAAAACCACACAGCTGTACTATTGTTCAATAGGCTTTCACTTAAAAACAAAAAACTACCATTGGATGCATTTCCATATGAGCCCAAACATAACTATTGTATTATTTATAATACTTCAAAGTATTTCACTGTATGTCTACATATAATTTGCACATGTGCTCAGTCACTCAGTTGTGTTCAACTCTTGGCAACTACACAGACTCCTCTGTCCATGAGATTTTCCCAGCAAGATTACTGTGTGGGTTGAATTTCACTGGTCATTTATTGGTGAATCTTGAATTATTTCCATTTTTATTACGTACACAGTATGGTAATAAATATGCATAAAATACATTCCTAGAAGTAAAATTGAAAGGCCAAAGTATGTACATTTAAAATTTAATAGGAGTAGCCAAATTATTTTCTAAATAAGGTTGCCCATATCTGCACACCCTCCAGTACAGATTTCCATACAGACTTACTAACACTAGATAATTTGTTTGGTTTCTATCAGTTTTGATAGGTTAAAAAGCATTTCATTGTTGTCTTATCTTTCATTTCTTTAATTTTAAATGAAGTTGAACATTTGTACCCATCCCCCTTTCCAATTATCCTCTTGAGACACTTGGCCCATTTTCTTATAGGATTTTCCCTTTGGATTTATAGATGTCTTAAATTTAGGCTGTTTTATCATTTACTAACTCCAAACAGGAAGATAATTTTGGTTTCAACTACTATTAAATAAAAGCATCAAACCTGCTAAATATATTTAAGAAAACACAAATGTGATCATAAACACACAGCTGGGGCTTCCTGGTGGTCCAGTGGTTAAGGACACCGCCTTGCAGTGCAAAGGGAACCGGTTCAATCCCTGGCCTGGGACGATCCCATGTGCAGCACAGCGGCTGGACCGATGTGTCCAATTACCGAGCCAGAGCTCTGGAGCGCATGCGCCCAGAGCTGGTGCTCTGAGACAACAGAGGCCACTGCGATGGGAGGCCCACATGGGCCAAAGAACAAAGACGGATGAAAACATAAATGAAAGACCAATAGAAGTGGCCCACCTGCTCCCCCCACCCCTCCCCAAAAATTCTCTAAATAAAAATAAATAAATAAATAAAAATAAAATAAAAAAAAACCACACAGCTGTACTATTGTTCAATAGGCTTTCACTTAAAAACAAAAAACTACCATTGGATGCATTTCCATATGAGCCCAAACATAACTATTGTATTATTTATAATACTTCAAAGTATTTCACTGTATGTCTACATATAATTTGCACATGTGCTCAGTCACTCAGTTGTGTTCAACTCTTGGCAACTACACAGACTCCTCTGTCCATGAGATTTTCCCAGCAAGATTACTGTGTGGGTTGAATTTCACTGGTCATTTATTGGTGAATCTTGGAATTATTTCCATTTTTATTACGTACACAGTATGGTAATAAATATGCATAAAATACATTCCTAGAAGTAAAATTGAAAGGCCAAAGTATGTACATTTAAAATTTAATAGGAGTAGCCAAATTATTTTCTAAATAAGGTTGCCCATATCTGCACACCCTCCAGTACAGATTTCCATACAGACTTACTAACACTAGATAATTTGTTTGGTTTCTATCAGTTTTGATAGGTTAAAAAGCATTTCATTGTTGTCTTATCTTTCATTTCTTTAATTTTAAATGAAGTTGAACATTTGTACCCATCCCCCTTTCCAATTATCCTCTTGAGACACTTGGCCCATTTTCTTATAGGATTTTCCCTTTGGATTTATAGATGTCTTTTGCTTATTATGTAAAGGAGCTCTTTGTCATGGTTGCAAATATTTTCTTCGCTTTTCCATTTTTTTTCTTGAATTTAGTTATACTATTTCCTAATGGAATTTCTAAACAATGAATATATTTACTACAGAGACTTTGTCTAAATGAAAAAGTCACAATAGTTCTGAATCTGGTATTAGAAACAGATGAGGAAAAAGGACACTAGGCAAAGCAGAAAGGCCAAGAAACTGCTCTATACAATGAGTGTCTAGAGAGGAAAGATAACGTTTATTTTTAAAGTGCTGGCCTATAGTTTTATTAAGTCTGTATGGCAATAGACCCTCCTAGGTTCATTCACTTAACAAGATAGAAAAGAAACTCTGACTGTTTTTAGCTCTACATTTTTAGTTTTACTGAAGAACACAAACTACTAGCTAAAGTGGTAATGACACAAACTACTACTAAAGTGGTAATGACACATGCCTCTAAAACAAGGTGACCCAATTTATCATTTGTTGAGAGAAATTCTACTAATTAATCTTTTTTTATAACTGTCAGTGTCAGCAAATACTCTTAATATTTTCAGGCATTCAGTAGGTTTCAAAAGCCCTTCAGCTGTAATTTGCCAAATTATTAGTTAGCACTTAGGGGTCATAAAATGTAGGAATGTCAAACTGGATAATTGGTATGAGAAAGCTTTTAACCACACACAAATACATTTGGTTTTCAGGTCTCCTCAAAGGGTTCCTCAACCACGTCAGAGGATGGGAGGCTCTTATTCCCTTAAGATGGATTTTTCATCCTTTTTTCCCCAACAGGGCCAAGGCCCAGGTACAATCTTTCCTCCTCAGGAATGATTTGAGACATGACTCATCTCCATTCTATTGCCTATTACCAAGAGCATAATCCTGTGTCAGTCACATGAGAATTATTTCCCAGGCTTTATCTTTGAAATATTAAATACAACAGCATAGAAACACAGACCTGAATCTGTTTTATTTATTTTCAATATTTAGGTATTTAAAGCTTAAAAATGATGTGCAAAAATACGTGGCTATAGATCCATTATGGAATGCATATAACTTATCGACAACACAGCCTATGCAATTAGTTTGAGGCTAAGGGGGTCTGTTTGAATTAGCCTAAAAAGTCAACTAAACCAGGATGGTCTAAAATAATGTAGATAATTGTAGATAGCTTGTCTCAATCCAATTACAAGGGGAAATTACCATCTCCAGCTAGTACAAGACTCTTCAACTACATATAACTAAGAAACACACAGGTGAAGAGTGAAAGGGCGGAGGATGAAGCATATGATACAGATGTTCATTTACAGATAAAGTTTTTCACTGAACACTGGAAGATATAGGTGAGTCTTCCTTATGAATGGCAGGTAAGCTTAACCTCATGCTAGCTTCAGCCAGTTCTTAACAATATGAAATGCTATGCTGGAAAGGTAAGGCAAAAACTACTGGCTGCACTCTGATATTTCTTCTCTTGATTCATAGTGATAGAATTTTTGCTGTTTGCTCAGGACAACGACTACAGTTTTGAATTTACTTTTTGCTAGGTGTGAAAATGACCAAACATTGGTAAGCTAAAATCTTGTGCATGATTTCCTCACTGTGCTTTTAAAGGAAGGGTTATGACTTTCTACTGACGCCTCTAAAACAAGGTGACCCAATTTATCATTTGTTGAGAGAAATTCTACTAATTAATCTTTTTTTATAACTGTCAGTGTCAGCAAATACTCTTAATATTTTCAGGCATTCAGTAGGTTTCAAAAGCCCTTCAGCTGTAATTTGCCAAATTATTAGTTAGCACTTAGGGGTCATAAAATGTAGGAATGTCAAACTGGATAATTGGTATGAGAAAGCTTTTAACCACACACAAATACATTTGGTTTTCAGGTCTCCTCAAAGGGTTCCTCAACCACGTCAGAGGATGGGAGGCTCTTATTCCCTTAAGATGGATTTTTCATCCTTTTTTCCCCAACAGGGCCAAGGCCCAGGTACAATCTTTCCTCCTCAGGAATGATTTGAGACATGACTCATCTCCATTCTATTGCCTATTACCAAGAGCATAATCCTGTGTCAGTCACATGAGAATTATTTCCCAGGCTTTATCTTTGAAATATTAAATACAACAGCATAGAAACACAGACCTGAATCTGTTTTATTTATTTTCAATATTTAGGTATTAAAAGCTTAAAAAAGATGTGCAAAAATACGTGGCTATAGATCCATTATGGAATGCATATAACTTATCGACAACACAGCCTATGCAATTAGTTTGAGGCTAAGGGGGTCTGTTTGAATTAGCCTAAAAAGTCAACTAAACCAGGATGGTCTAAAATAATGTAGATAATTGTAGATAGCTTGTCTCAATCCAATTACAAGGGGAAATTACCATCTCCAGCTAGTACAAGACTCTTCAACTACATATAACTAAGAAACACACAGGTGAAGAGTGAAAGGGCGGAGGATGAAGCATATGATACAGATGTTCATTTACAGATAAAGTTTTTCACTGAACACTGGAAGATATAGGTGAGTCTTCCTTATGAATGGCAGGTAAGCTTAACCTCATGCTAGCTTCAGCCAGTTCTTAACAATATGAAATGCTATGCTGGAAAGGTAAGGCAAAAACTACTGGCTGCACTCTGATATTTCTTCTCTTGATTCATAGTGATAGAATTTTTGCTGTTTGCTCAGGACAACGACTACAGTTTTGAATTTACTTTTTGCTAGGTGTGAAAATGACCAAACATTGGTAAGCTAAAATCTTGTGCATGATTTCCTCACTGTGCTTTTAAAGGGAAGGGTTATGACTTTTCTCTCATTCTTTCTGACCTGAATGTATATCTAATAGTGAGTTCCCATAGAACATAAAAATAGGGATATACAGAACGAAAAAAAGAAGGAATCTGAGTTCTCAACACTGTAGGGGTACCACATCAGGTATGGACTCATGTTCAGAATAACACATGCGTAAACTCCTGTCTCATTGAGTCATCTATTGTTTTGAGTCATTGTTACAGTAGGAGAACCTGTGTCTTAATGAATGTAAAATGGTCCTGAGCTATATCAAGGCTAAGTGGGAAAACTGTCTCACTAGGTTTGCAATGTCAGTTGTGGGCAAAGGACATTATGGTTCCATGGTTCCATGACAGTTCTACTCTTACTGTATGGCTATCCAATTTCATCCAAAATGGAAAGCTAAGGAAACTCAGACCTAACTCATACCTTAGACCTCCCCTTTGCCATCTGCCTCCCTCTCTCTGCTATTGTTGACACTTAGGTTTGGTCTTTCTGTGTTTGGTATAAATACAAACAAATGAGACTTATTAAACAGCCATAGTAAGAATAAATAATATATGCAATATTTATGATATAAATTATTTATTTATATATAAATGACTAAAGTCTTTTAAAAAAGCCTCCCATGAAACTATCTCCTTGTTTCAATAATGCTGCTGTTGCAAAAATGAAAAAACTTTTTATTCTTAAACTACATATAACTAAGAAACACACAGGTGAAGAGTGAAAGGGCGGAGGATGAAGCATATGATACAGATGTTCATTTACAGATAAAGTTTTTCACTGAACACTGGAAGATATAGGTGAGTCTTCCTTATGAATGGCAGGTAAGCTTAACCTCATGCTAGCTTCAGCCAGTTCTTAACAATATGAAATGCTATGCTGGAAAGGTAAGGCAAAAACTACTGGCTGCACTCTGATATTTCTTCTCTTGATTCATAGTGATAGAATTTTTGCTGTTTGCTCAGGACAACGACTACAGTTTTGAATTTACTTTTTGCTAGGTGTGAAAATGACCAAACATTGGTAAGCTAAAATCTTGTGCATGATTTCCTCACTGTGCTTTTAAAGGGAAGGGTTATGACTTTTCTCTCATTCTTTCTGACCTGAATGTATATCTAATAGTGAGTTCCCATAGAACATAAAAATAGGGATATACAGAACGAAAATAAGAAGGAATCTGAGTTCTCAACACTGTAGGGTACCACATCAGGTATGGACTCATGTTCAGAATAACACATGCGTAAACTCCTGTCTCATTGAGTCATCTATTGTTTTGAGTCATTGTTACAGTAGGAGAACCTGTGTCTTAATGAATGTAAAATGGTCCTGAGCTATATCAAGGCTAAGTGGGAAAACTGTCTCACTAGGTTTGCAATGTCAGTTGTGGGCAAAGGACATTATGGTTCCATGGTTCCATGACAGTTCTACTCTTACTGTATGGCTATCCAATTTCATCCAAAATGGAAAGCTAAGGAAACTCAGACCTAACTCATACCTTAGACCTCCCCTTTGCCATCTGCCTCCCTCTCTCTGCTATTGTTGACACTTAGGTTTGGTCTTTCTGTGTTTGGTATAAATACAAACAAATGAGACTTATTAAACAGCCATAGTAAGAATAAATAATATATGCAATATTTATGATATAAATTATTTATTTATATATAAATGACTAAAGTCTTTTAAAAATGCCTCCCATGAAACTATCTCCTTGTTTCAATAATGCTGCTGTTGCTAAAATATTTTTAGAATTTTTTGGAAACTTTAAGTTTTGCACATTTCTTATAAAATATTGTTGCAGAAAGGAAACCAATTCCATATTGCAAACCATTTCTTTGACTTATTTTCATTGTTTTTGTTCTTATAATCATACTTAATGGTTTGCCTAGAGGACCCTGCCTGACTGTTAAACTTGAAGTGCCTTTGTTCAGAACCCTGTCCATCTTTGGATGGCAGGAAAGGAGAAATTAACACACACCCTGCCTGAGGCTTGCCATTCTAGGAGATGTTTGCAAGACTGAAGACCTTTTTACTTTGCTTCCTTATCTCCCCCCATCTCTGATCTACAAAAGAATCTGGCACCCAGACCTCAATAAGATGGTTATTTTGAGGTGCTAGCCTGCCATATTCTGGGTCAGCTGCTTTCGGAATAAAGTCGTTTTCCTTGTTTCAACACCTCGTCTCTTGAATTCACTGGAGAGCAGAGAAAGCTTGGACTTGGTAACTATATGACTGGGTCAAAAATCACTTAAATTTATTTCATGACAAATTAACAACTCTTTATTGAGCACTTATTATGTATAACAGTAATGCCAGTTTTGATGTCAGAGAAGTTGGTAAATAGTAAAAATGTCATTAATATTTTTTAGATGATCTATGTCAAATTTCTAGAGTAAGTCACCTTCATAATTTAACAGGACAAAAATACTAATACATATAAGAGGTCTAGAACTGACTCATTGGAAGAGATCCTGATGCTGGGAAAGATTGAAGGCAAAGATGTAGTTATGAGTACTTTTTCTGATTATGGAAATTCCACAGAAACAAAATTTTTTAAATTGATAAGTGCCACATCATGGAGATGATCTTTTTAAAATAAAATCTTCTGAAATTTGTAGGACTTTATCAACTTGGTTGAATCAATCTGTGGATTAGCCTGCTCATAGTTCTCCCGTACCAAACAACTCAGTGGAAAGCAGAAACATCTGTTGCCATTATAAAGCTTAACTTATTGGGGATGACATTCTGTGTTACTGGGTGACATTATTATTGTCATTATTTTTGTTAGTTTGTGTGAGTAGCGCACAATCACATATAAATAGGTGTATTGGCTAAAGGACTACATAAGAAAACATACTTTTTCCCCAGAGAATTCTAAATAGCAATATCTTCAAATACTAAATTTGATTGTATAAATTCTGTGATCATTTCTGCTATTTGTTTACTTAGACCTTTCAAGCTCATTTTAATCTGCTGCTTTAGACAAACGTATTCTTGGTGGCTTCATTAGACGAGGCTATGCTCAAATGTCAGTTGTTACTCTGGGGTAAAGAAAATGCAGAACATCAAATTCTCTTTCAAGAAAACTCTGTCAGTAGCAGAAGTGTCAGTTACAAAAATCTAAACCTACCTAGCCCACCCCCATTCATTAGTTCTGCAGAGTAGGTGTATCTATAATGACTGCCATGGGGACAGGTCCCTTAGACTGGATTTAGTCTGATGTAGATTTCACTTTATAGTATGAAGAGGACGAAGTCAGAAAATTCTAGCCTTATAATGAAATTTCCTACAAACAAAATTAATGTTCACAGTGCAATTAGATATGTAATCTGAATAAACTTTTGCATTCAGCCAAACTTAAACTATATTCAAACACAAAGCAGTAACACTTTAATCAATTAGAGCACAAAGAAAACTAGATTTCTGTCTTCTTTCTCCAATTTCTTTTTAAATCAAATGGTAAATTATAAGAAGGAAATCTGATATTGACTCAATTCTAAACTTCATATATAAATCCAATCCTATATATATTCTGAACCAGTCCACATGTAGCCCAAATTCTAACAACTCCACCAAACAAGAGTTCTCAGCAAACCTAACTGACATAATGATTGCTCTAGGACATTACAGTAGCTTTACTCTCTAAATAAATATTAAATTTTCTCTGTTACAATCTTTACTCAGGAAAGAGGAACAACTACAGTTTAGAATATATTTTCAACAATATAAAAACAAGAGTTTTCTATTTATTGCTACAGCAATCAAGATTTTAAATTATTCTTTAAGAAGTTATGTTATTAGAGGCTTGATAATATGTTGCAGAATATAATTTTGGAGCCTCATTATTTCCTTTGGACCCTTTCTATAATTCCAGGGATACATGGCTTCTCCCTACCAAGCACAGCCAGGTTCGATTTGTGGTCAAGATGTTCTGACAGACACCCTAGACTCTGATAGTGTTCTAATGAATGTCTGGGTCTCAGGTTGGACCCTGCGGCAGTCCATTAGGATACACCAACACAGAACATAGTTATTCACTGAGGCACTGCTGTACCACTAAGAAGGCAGGAAGGTAATCAATGTTGCTGAAATGCCACATGCCAGAATCATTTCCCATGATTCATTTAATCACCACACTGTGAAAAATTATCATCCCTGATTCACAGACACAGAAACAAAGTCTAGAGAAATACAGTAATTTGTCTAAGGTCACAGAGCCATGAAGATCTAAACCCCATTTCCCTGCTACTCTCAGCTTATACTACCGGCAACAGCTAAAGACTTCCTTTATTTCCAAAAGTTATATTCATCCCTTTAAACAGTTCAAAACACTGCAGCATTATGCAATAGCCTGCTGAAACATCTTCCTGCTTTTAGTCTTGCCCCCTATGTCAGTCAGATCTCTACATACAACAGCGGAGATGTTTTAAACCATTAGGGAGATGCTGTAACTTGCCACATCAAAACTCTGTTAGTATAAAATCCAACTCTTTACAAAGATCATGCTCTTCATCAAAGACCTAGGTCTTTGTTCCTGCTTTCACTCTTCCAGAACGCTCTTTTCAGAACTAGCTTCCTCATTTCATTCTCTGCTTACACACTACACCTTCAAAGAGGCCATTCCTGATTACCTAAACTTCCCTCCCGACACACACATGTGCGTGTATGCAGGCATGCGTACCCATGACACATGCATATATATCTTCCTCTGCTTTATTTTTCTTAACAGCTCTCTTACGACATACATTTACCTATTTACTTATTGCTCTGTTTGCCCCTCTTGACTTGGCTCAATGAATTATCTACTGCTGCTTTTTTACACCTTTACCATGACTGGTACATAATAAGAGCTGAAGAAACATTTGCTTTCTAAGGGTGTCACTTTAAGAAGTTCAAGATTTTAAATTATTCTTTAAGTTATTAGAGGCTTGATAATATGTTGCAGAATATAATTTTGGAGCCTCATTATTTCCTTTGGACCCTTTCTATAATTCCAGGGATACATGGCTTCTCCCTACCAAGCACAGCCAGGTTCGATTTGTGGTCAAGATGTTCTGACAGACACCCTAGACTCTGATAGTGTTCTAATGAATGTCTGGGTCTCAGGTTGGACCCTGCGGCAGTCCATTAGGATACACCAACACAGAACATAGTTATTCACTGAGGCACTGCTGTACCACTAAGAAGGCAGGAAGGTAATCAATGTTGCTGAAATGCCACATGCCAGAATCATTTCCCATGATTCATTTAATCACCACACTGTGAAAAATTATCATCCCTGATTCACAGACACAGAAACAAAGTCTAGAGAAATACAGTAATTTGTCTAAGGTCACAGAGCCATGAAGATCTAAACCCCATTTCCCTGCTACTCTCAGCTTATACTACCGGCAACAGCTAAAGACTTCCTTTATTTCCAAAAGTTATATTCATCCCTTTAAACAGTTCAAAACACTGCAGCATTATGCAATAGCCTGCTGAAACATCTTCCTGCTTTTAGTCTTGCCCCCTATGTCAGTCAGATCTCTACATACAACAGCGGAGATGTTTTAAACCATTAGGGAGATGCTGTAACTTGCCACATCAAAACTCTGTTAGTATAAAATCCAACTCTTTACAAAGATCATGCTCTTCATCAAAGACCTAGGTCTTTGTTCCTGCTTTCACTCTTCCAGAACGCTCTTTTCAGAACTAGCTTCCTCATTTCATTCTCTGCTTACACACTACACCTTCAAAGAGGCCATTCCTGATTACCTAAACTTCCCTCCCGACACACACATGTGCGTGTATGCAGGCATGCGTACCCATGACACATGCATATATATCTTCCTCTGCTTTATTTTTCTTAACAGCTCTCTTACGACATACATTTACCTATTTACTTATTGCTCTGTTTGCCCCTCTTGACTTGGCTCAATGAATTATCTACTGCTGCTTTTTTACACCTTTACCATGACTGGTACATAATAAGAGCTGAAGAAACATTTGCTTTCTAAGGGTGTCATGGGGACAGCTTTGCATGTTAAATTTAAAGTTTAGAAAACTGTAGATTGGAAGAGCGTTCCTCAGCCACTCATGCCCAAAAGGATTGTCCTTTCACAACAAAGAAGTCCTTCAGTAACCAATGGCAACACTTCAGGAAAGACTGCTGGCAGCCAGTGTGAGTGGAGGGAGTGGACTGATAAGATAATAAATGCCAGAGTGTTGAGAAGCCCAAGCTGCTGGTGCTTGTAGCATGTTACTATTCATAATTGTTATGTTGATGAGAAAGGGCTTAAAAGTCTCTTGAGAAGGATTCACTTGATATTTAAGGAAGATATTCTTCAGAAGATTGTCATTTATGCAAGAAAATAGACATGTGGAAAGATTCCTGTGGTATGCAGGTCACCTCTAAGTAATGAGGAGAAATGACACCTTAACGAGAAACATGCTGGGTGTGTCCAGACACCCCTGGAGTCATCCTAAGTATAACAGGTGGAGACAGTATTACTGTGGTTTCCTGGTGGAGAGTCTAATCTTCAGGAGGCTAAACCGGTTTCCTAAAATTGAGTTCCCCTGTTGTATTATATTTTAGATTTCTTAACCTTTTGAAGAAGGACATCAATAAGTCATTTTTAGAATGGTTATATAATAGAAATTTATTTTTAACAGGTACATCACTGCTAATTATAAAGAAAAATAGTGTTCATATTAGAAAGCTGAGTTGCATTAAAGGTTTATATCTTAGTTCTGCTCTTTCCTATTTTAAACAGGTCACATTTTCCCCCTTCTTTCTCAGTCAGTCCTACTCTTAAGGCTTCTGAGCTCTCAGTAGGTACTTTACTCTGCTGCTAACTGAATGGACATCTCAAAGTTCTGCTCTGGAAGTCTGGGTCACTCCTTAAGGCCTTGCTGTTCTTTCCATGTTTTGTGGGGTAAATGCAGTGAACTTAAGTAGATCTAATGACTCACAAGTCTGACTTGGAGGGTGACCTGCAATCTGTCTACATGAGGCAGAGGGGACCCAGGGACATGAGGCTTTCAATGATAAATCTAAGAAAGTCCCTGGAAAACTGGGACAAATTGTTCATTCTCCCATTACTAAGTTCAGGGGTAGACCTGGTAGAAGAGTTAACTCATAGCATCATTAACTATAGCTTGTGGCAAACACTTGGCCCTGAGCCTTTTAACTTTCTGTGACCTCAGGGATCTCCACTGGGTATCTTTAACCCTCTTCTCCCAATTTAATTATTTGCATTGAATGGGAGCCTGTGGATTTTTATTAAGTCTCAAATATAGTCCCCAAAGCAAGAAGGAAAATTATGTTTATAAATTAAGATGACTGCAATGACATGCCTCTCCCTACGTGCATTTTGTTTTAGCTACTATCATTTAGCCTAACCTAGGGCTCAGCCCCTGCATCATCTGAAGTCTAATCCTACTTGTTGACTTGGAGCATTTCAGGAGTCTTGAGTCAGCTTTTCTGACCTTGTCCTTCAGCTTGGAACTTGGATCTGTACTTATCCCCTAGGACTTCATTTCCCATTATGCATGCCTGTCCCTATCTGCCTTGACATGCTTGCAAAGGTCCAGTGTCACATGAATGGCATGAGGAGTTTACATGGGGTCCTGGCTTCTTCAGCATCCCTGATGTTCTGACCACCGGCCTTGGCCTGCTCTTGGACTTTCTGCTGCTGGACTCTTCCTTCTCAAGAAGGCCCAGCCATACTGTCCACGAGCCTTCTCTGCAGGGCCACCCTCACGTATAGAGCTTCTGGGAGCTTTAGAGAAAGGGACTTTTCCAAATACAGATTACAAAGGGTGTCCTCTCTGGAATGTTAGAAGAGGGTATCTTTCCTCAACCAGCCTATAAGGCACAAGGTTTGACACACACAGCCCTGGCTAGGTTTTAACTCCTGCTGACATCTCCATAGCTGGGTGTAGTACAACAACCACACACTTAACTCTCTTCACAACACTAATGAATTTCCAGTCCAGCTGCCATCAGGACCTGACACAATGGTGTGGTTTGTGTGTCTGGACAAATTTGGTCTCATTACTAAGCACTGAACATGACCCTGCATTTGCTCTTTGTCCGTCTTTCTCCCATCTCCTTCAGTGTTCAGGTTAGGCCTATTTAGGCTCCTTCCTAACATGCCAGTGTAAAAGAAAAATGCTATAGCCTATGAAAAGCTAAAAAGATAACATTAATTAGATAAGATTTGCCTTTTCTATCAAAAATTAGCATAAAATTCAATTTCAGTGTATAACAAAACCTATCATTCATTGCTTTATTACTTTTGATCTCTGTTGGTTTCTAGATAGACTTTCTAGTCTTTTCTACTCTTTTTTTTCCCAAAAGATGTTTACCTTTGGGCAATCTTTTGTTTTCTCTTACCAAAGTTTATTGAAGTTTCTTAGATAGAAGAGAGTTTTCTAATATAATTTTGACTTCAGGCTTACATCAAAATTTATTATTCTGGAACTCTTTGAGGAAAAGATGAAGGTATGAAACTTGACTGTTAAAATAGTTGTAGCTAATAAAAGGTGGAACCAGAAAAAAGAATATAGGAAAGAGAAGCTATGGTCTGAAAGGTTGGGCATCCCTGTTCTGAGAGGAAGCAGGTGACAGTAAGTACAATCTATTCTGGACAGATTCAGAGAAAAGACCAAAGATGAGAAAAGTCATTTGGATGTGTTGAATCATATCACACTGAAGTTCTGAAAACTTACTGAGCCAAAGAGAATCTTCTGTTATTTGGAATTGCAGGCTTTGAAAATTCAATCAATTAAATCCAAGTTTCCCTGATGGAACACACAGTTATGACAAAGCCTGAACCTGCTGCAAAGCCATGTGTTATGTTGTTAAAACAAACTTAATTTTATTTTGTGAGGATGGAAAGTAGATTGTTTTCATATTTCTATTACACTTAAATGCAAGTCACAGTGATTTGAGAAGCATTATTATTTTTACAATGCTACCTTCTCATAGCAAAATGGGTAGACAATATATACTGCATAGAACACATGAGTACTAGAGATAATTTTAGTGTAACCATGGGATAAATATTACATTGTACCCATAAATATACATATATATCTAAATAGGTAGCTATCTAGAGACAGTGAATGAATACATACATAAAATTGGAAAATGAGATTATGCAAATACAAATTTGGTCTCATTACTAAGCACTGAACATGACCCTGCATTTGCTCTTTGTCCGTCTTTCTCCCATCTCCTTCAGTGTTCAGGTTAGGCCTATTTAGGCTCCTTCCTAACATGCCAGTGTAAAAGAAAAATGCTATAGCCTATGAAAAGCTAAAAAGATAACATTAATTAGATAAGATTTGCCTTTTCTATCAAAAATTAGCATAAAATTCAATTTCAGTGTATAACAAAACCTATCATTCATTGCTTTATTACTTTTGATCTCTGTTGGTTTCTAGATAGACTTTCTAGTCTTTTCTACTCTTTTTTTTCCCAAAAGATGTTTACCTTTGGGCAATCTTTTGTTTTCTCTTACCAAAGTTTATTGAAGTTTCTTAGATAGAAGAGAGTTTTCTAATATAATTTTGACTTCAGGCTTACATCAAAATTTATTATTCTGGAACTCTTTGAGGAAAAGATGAAGGTATGAAACTTGACTGTTAAAATAGTTGTAGCTAATAAAAGGTGGAACCAGAAAAAAGAATATAGGAAAGAGAAGCTATGGTCTGAAAGGTTGGGCATCCCTGTTCTGAGAGGAAGCAGGTGACAGTAAGTACAATCTATTCTGGACAGATTCAGAGAAAAGACCAAAGATGAGAAAAGTCATTTGGATGTGTTGAATCATATCACACTGAAGTTCTGAAAACTTACTGAGCCAAAGAGAATCTTCTGTTATTTGGAATTGCAGGCTTTGAAAATTCAATCAATTAAATCCAAGTTTCCCTGATGGAACACACAGTTATGACAAAGCCTGAACCTGCTGCAAAGCCATGTGTTATGTTGTTAAAACAAACTTAATTTTATTTTGTGAGGATGGAAAGTAGATTGTTTTCATATTTCTATTACACTTAAATGCAAGTCACAGTGATTTGAGAAGCATTATTATTTTTACAATGCTACCTTCTCATAGCAAAATGGGTAGACAATATATACTGCATAGAACACATGAGTACTAGAGATAATTTTAGTGTAACCATGGGATAAATATTACATTGTACCCATAAATATACATATATATCTAAATAGGTAGCTATCTAGAGACAGTGAATGAATACATACATAAAATTAAGAGACAGAATTAAAGATCTAGATCTTACATCAAGATGGTTAGACATGCTTTCATTTAGAGAACGTCACTTTTCTTGAAATGCCTTTGTACAGCCAAATTTATCCTAAGGTCAATAACTGTTTTTTTTTTTTTTTTTTCCTTTTTCTTTTTCACTACCACAATAGCTTAATAAACAGAAAAAAATTCTCCAGGGTGCTTTTCCTCCTTAGAGCATTGTATAAAAGATATACAAAAAAGTTTGGAAAGAAAAGCTTATTTGCATTTATAAGCCCCAGTTGGGGTTGACTTTTTCACACATAATGAATGAGCTTGCACTCACTAACTGTGTAACCACTTCTTGTACCTCCAGTCATCCTCCTCTGGATGACTTCCTCTAACCACTAGCCCTGAAGAAATAATGGTCTATGTTTGAAATTTTCTTGCTTTCAGCCTATGAGGCCTGAGTGGGAACAGTAGCAGACTTACTTGTGTTTATCTTCTGGAGTGAAATATGCTTTTCCAGTTGTCTCCTAAGTTTCACCTCTGCTCCATACTTTCCGGTGGTCCCATTGTCAGCCAGAATGAAATGGGAATGCATGCTGTTGAGAACAGTGAGCTTGCTCATGGGATTAGACATGGTCTGATATGGCCGGACAACCTACAGAATTTCAAAAGGAAGGGACAGCAATTAGAGAAAAGAGTGCTAAATATAAAAAGGAGAATCAGACAGACAGGAAAGAGAGAGAGAAGGGAAATGAAATTCTTCAATACAGTGAAAGTCTGTATCTTCTTCTTAATACTGTTTCAGGTCAAAGCATGATTTATACTAAATGTTCCATTCAAAGCATGATTATGTTTAAAGGATTATGTATTTATTTATTTCGGGGACTTATACAGAAAGAAAAGTTTGTGCTTTTATTGTTCTCAAAAACTGGCATGTGAGTGTCTTGTTTCATTTTTAGGTTAATGGTTTATATATGCTGATGAACCAAAAACAATTTTTAGATTTAGTTTGTTTCTTTCTTTCTCTTCTCCATTGTGTCTACACTCTAATAGGATTCAGGAGTACAGTGGAGGGTGGAAGGTGGAGACCAGGAAATGGGGTAGGAGCGACTTCTCTCATTCATCAATCTGAAGGTCTGTTATTTAAAAATATACACTGTTCTTATTATACACCTTAAGTGGAAATGTTGAATGTAAATATAACTATCCCACAAGATGAATATAAACCAGGCTTAAAATGTTCATCTCTGGGCTTCCCTGGTGGTCCAGTGGGTAAGGACACCGCCTTGCAGTGCAAGGGGCACCGGTTCGATCCCTGGCCTGGGAAGATCCCACGTGCCACGGAGCGGCTGGACGGATGTGTCCAATTACTGAGCCGGAGCTCTGGAGCGCATGCGTCCAGAGCCGGTGCTCTGCAACAACAGAGGCCACTGCGATGGGAGGCCCACTCGGGCCAAAGAACAAAAGATGGATGAAACTGAATAATTGAAAGACCAATGGGAGTGGCCTGCCCGTCCCCTTCCCTCCCCAACCCACTCCTCCCTCCCCCAAAAATAAATTAAAAAAAAAAAATGTTCATCTTTGTTGTAATTTTGTTGTGTTATCTTAATTTTATGGTGAATTATACTATCTAAACTAGAAAAATCCTTAGCATGGTCTTTCAGAGTTCTGATCTTAAAATAAAAAGCCAGTTACTTTACACATATTATCTATCCTCCCTGAAACAATCATGCAAAGTAGATGATGTTATATTTATTGTGTAGATGAAGAAACAGAGATGGAGATGAAGTAGGTTTTATAAGAGTTTACTACACAGAGAACCAAAATTCACATTCAGGTCTGTCTGATTCCAAAATCCATGGCTATTCATTTCCCTTTCCCAAAATTCTTAGGCACAATGGAAACAAAATGATGCATTAGAATATTTAGACAAAAATTTCACTCAAGACTGTGAAAAAGAACATTCAGTAAACTCATTGTTACACAATATTCATACAGTTATCTCTGTACTGAATCCCTGAAATTAATGCGACAGAAATAAATATGAAGGGGCTTTTATTTCTGTTCCTTTATGCAGTGTATACATTAATTACAGGGTTGAGATGCTCTTGTTCATTTTTAGTATGTAATAATTCATCAGGAAAAGCTGTAATAAGATTGACTAGTTTGCTAAAGGAATTACAAAGTAATTCAGTTAAGACAGTATTAGTTGAAAAGATCTCACAAAAGTCATATTTTACACCATGATGCTAATTCAAAACCCCACATTTCTATGTGCCTGGCAAACAAAGACTACTCAATGAATAGTGAATGGATTAATCAAAATAAAACTTGAGACAGACACGCTTTCATTCAAAGTTGAAAATTAAAAATGCTCTCTTATCTGAATTGTTTGGGAATTGATCTAATCTAAATGTAAAATGGGTCATTCTGAGCTTTTGAAATATCCTTCCATCCTTTTAAATATGTTTCTGTTAATATAGCATTAATATAACATTAATTCATGCCTTCATTCTAGGTGGCTCTCATTGATAAAGAAAGCCTATAAATTTGGAGCAGTAATCAATTACTCCTTTGTCTAGATGACTGAATGAGAGTCCTGGCCCTGAACTACAGAGAGCTGTTGGCTAACCTGATCCTGAGTTCTTTATCTCATCTTTGTTGTAATTTTGTTGTGTTATCTTAATTTTATGGTGAATTATACTATCTAAACTAGAAAAATCCTTAGCATGGTCTTTCAGAGTTCTGATCTTAAAATAAAAAGCCAGTTACTTTACACATATTATCTATCCTCCCTGAAACAATCATGCAAAGTAGATGATGTTATATTTATTGTGTAGATGAAGAAACAGAGATGGAGATGAAGTAGGTTTTATAAGAGTTTACTACACAGAGAACCAAAATTCACATTCAGGTCTGTCTGATTCCAAAATCCATGGCTATTCATTTCCCTTTCCCAAAATTCTTAGGCACAATGGAAACAAAATGATGCATTAGAATATTTAGACAAAAATTTCACTCAAGACTGTGAAAAAGAACATTCAGTAAACTCATTGTTACACAATATTCATACAGTTATCTCTGTACTGAATCCCTGAAATTAATGCGACAGAAATAAATATGAAGGGGCTTTTATTTCTGTTCCTTTATGCAGTGTATACATTAATTACAGGGTTGAGATGCTCTTGTTCATTTTTAGTATGTAATAATTCATCAGGAAAAGCTGTAATAAGATTGACTAGTTTGCTAAAGGAATTACAAAGTAATTCAGTTAAGACAGTATTAGTTGAAAAGATCTCACAAAAGTCATATTTTACACCATGATGCTAATTCAAAACCCCACATTTCTATGTGCCTGGCAAACAAAGACTACTCAATGAATAGTGAATGGATTAATCAAAATAAAACTTGAGACAGACACGCTTTCATTCAAAGTTGAAAATTAAAAATGCTCTCTTATCTGAATTGTTTGGGAATTGATCTAATCTAAATGTAAAATGGGTCATTCTGAGCTTTTGAAATATCCTTCCATCCTTTTAAATATGTTTCTGTTAATATAGCATTAATATAACATTAATTCATGCCTTCATTCTAGGTGGCTCTCATTGATAAAGAAAGCCTATAAATTTGGAGCAGTAATCAATTACTCCTTTGTCTAGATGACTGAATGAGAGTCCCCTGGCCCCTGAACTACAGAGAGAGCTGTTGGCTAACCTGATCCTGAGTTCTTTATCACTGGACGAGTTCTTTACCACTGGTTACTTGCATTTAAAATTCCCATTTTGCTGTTACTCATTTTTGATCAGAAAACATTGATTCTACAGCAAAGTACAAGTTAATGAATATTAATGCTCTTTTGAAAAAGGCTTAGCAGGAAGACTTTCTCCTGTTCTTAAAGTGCCTCTGCATTGTACTTTTGAACAAAAGAAAAAGCTTTAGGTTACTGTCATCTCTTTCCTAACAGCAGTTCCCCAGGGCTCCATGCCAAGAAAGAGGGAACCTCAAAGCAGTTCTGTTAGGTGCATGGGACAGTGGATTTTCTAGAGGTTAATGATGGTGAACCCTAGACACTTATTCTAGCTAAGATACGGGGCATGTTTTCTAATTCTTGGTAACCTAACTAAAGACCATAAATGAAAGTCCCATTTTTAAATGAATAAAGGAGTGAAAATGTGTCCAGGCCAACCTGACACAATCACCACAATTTGACAGAAAAAGAACATAACTAAGTCATCTGACTATATTCTATATATCTATTTCCCCTATCACAGAATTCTAAAGATATTGGTGCTTCAGTCTTTTGAGTTTTGACTTTCTTTTCTTGTGAAACATGGTGTACCAGCTCTTTGGAAATAACATACATCCAAATTAGTTATGAGGGTCAAGTTTACAGTGTCACTCATGGATTTTAATTTCTTCATCTTACTGCTCCGATTTCTTTGGATCTTATATTAAGGTAAGTCAAAAGTGGTTTTATTTTGCCAGATATTTTTTCTGCTGAATTAATAGAAAATATAAATCCAAAAAGTAAGTTAAATGTCCTAAATTATTTTCTAAGTCACCATTGGAGGAAGGTATGTTGACTCCTGGAACAGTCATGAATGTTTGGGACATGGAAATCTCTTTGAATTCCAGGTCTGTCAGTGGCTGTATGAATATGAGTCTCACATTTTTAAACTATAAAAGGAAATGATAAAATCACTTACCTCATTGGGCTTAGATGAGATTAAGTTACGCATTTAAAATTTCCCCATTTTGGCCCTGAACTACAGAGAGCTGTTGGCTAACCTGATCCTGAGTTCTTTATCACTGGACGAGTTCTTTACCACTGGTTACTTGCATTTAAAATTCCCATTTTGCTGTTACTCATTTTTGATCAGAAAACATTGATTCTACAGCAAAGTACAAGTTAATGAATATTAATGCTCTTTTGAAAAAGGCTTAGCAGGAAGACTTTCTCCTGTTCTTAAAGTGCCTCTGCATTGTACTTTTGAACAAAAGAAAAAGCTTTAGGTTACTGTCATCTCTTTCCTAACAGCAGTTCCCCAGGGCTCCATGCCAAGAAAGAGGGAACCTCAAAGCAGTTCTGTTAGGTGCATGGGACAGTGGATTTTCTAGAGGTTAATGATGGTGAACCCTAGACACTTATTCTAGCTAAGATACGGGGCATGTTTTCTAATTCTTGGTAACCTAACTAAAGACCATAAATGAAAGTCCCATTTTTAAATGAATAAAGGAGTGAAAATGTGTCCAGGCCAACCTGACACAATCACCACAATTTGACAGAAAAAGAACATAACTAAGTCATCTGACTATATTCTATATATCTATTTCCCCTATCACAGAATTCTAAAGATATTGGTGCTTCAGTCTTTTGAGTTTTGACTTTCTTTTCTTGTGAAACATGGTGTACCAGCTCTTTGGAAATAACATACATCCAAATTAGTTATGAGGGTCAAGTTTACAGTGTCACTCATGGATTTTAATTTCTTCATCTTACTGCTCCGATTTCTTTGGATCTTATATTAAGGTAAGTCAAAAGTGGTTTTATTTTGCCAGATATTTTTTCTGCTGAATTAATAGAAAATATAAATCCAAAAAGTAAGTTAAATGTCCTAAATTATTTTCTAAGTCACCATTGGAGGAAGGTATGTTGACTCCTGGAACAGTCATGAATGTTTGGGACATGGAAATCTCTTTGAATTCCAGGTCTGTCAGTGGCTGTATGAATATGAGTCTCACATTTTTAAACTATAAAAGGGAAATGATAAAATCACTTACCTCATTGGGCTTAGATGAGATTATAGTGCAAAGTACCTGCTACCATGCCTGGCTCCTAGTAGACAATCTAAAATGTGAATTCCTTGTCAAGTCTTGCTTTATTTTACCAACTATAAACTTATTTTTCCAGTTGCAAACTAATGACCAAAGGGAAATGATGGAAGACAAATCACTGACTTCTGTTTTATGCAGGGATTTAAATCAGTCAATATAAGTAAAGAAGGCAAATTAATAATTCATTGGCAAAATATGAAATTGCTTTTTCTTTGTGGGTCTTCCTACGTCATTTAAGATGGTGATATTCTGGAAATTATTATTGATGAAATGCAGAGTTGGGAATAACTTCCCAATACTTTAGAAAAATGCATTTTGCTCTAACTTTTCTACAAAATCTACTTAATATTCCTCGTAACAAACATATCAGTGGTCTATTTTTGTTCAAGATATAATTTGCATATCTCCAAAAGATGTGCTGATATTCCTGCTATGTTTTTCAAATAGAAAAAAAAATGCCTTTTCATCATATGAATACAAATGAATTTTTCCCTCTGACAAAATTTTGGAGGTAATGCATCTACTTCTACTGTTAAGAGCTCATAATCAGAGGACTTTTTTGGAAATGTGTGTGTGTATGTGCATGCACCTGTGTGCACAGCAAGAACAATTGTGACCTGTCAGTATACAGATTACTCCAGTGCATTTCTCAGTCAGTATTTCCCAGGAGAATCAAACTCTAATGCCCCATAGTAGTCATTGTATGTAGCAGATCACTTTCTCTCCTAAGAATACAGGGTGGTACATGCTATGTACCATTTCTTTGGATCTTATATTAAGGTAAGTCAAAAGTGGTTTTATTTTGCCAGATATTTTTTCTGCTGAATTAATAGAAAATATAAATCCAAAAAGTAAGTTAAATGTCCTAAATTATTTTCTAAGTCACCATTGGAGGAAGGTATGTTGACTCCTGGAACAGTCATGAATGTTTGGGACATGGAAATCTCTTTGAATTCCAGGTCTGTCAGTGGCTGTATGAATATGAGTCTCACATTTTTAAACTATAAAAGGGAAATGATAAAATCACTTACCTCATTGGGCTTAGATGAGATTATAGTGCAAAGTACCTGCTACCATGCCTGGCTCCTAGTAGACAATCTAAAATGTGAATTCCTTGTCAAGTCTTGCTTTATTTTACCAACTATAAACTTATTTTTCCAGTTGCAAACTAATGACCAAAGGGAAATGATGGAAGACAAATCACTGACTTCTGTTTTATGCAGGGATTTAAATCAGTCAATATAAGTAAAGAAGGCAAATTAATAATTCATTGGCAAAATATGAAATTGCTTTTTCTTTGTGGGTCTTCCTACGTCATTTAAGATGGTGATATTCTGGAAATTATTATTGATGAAATGCAGAGTTGGGAATAACTTCCCAATACTTTAGAAAAATGCATTTTGCTCTAACTTTTCTACAAAATCTACTTAATATTCCTCGTAACAAACATATCAGTGGTCTATTTTTGTTCAAGATATAATTTGCATATCTACAAAAGATGTGCTGATCTTCCTGCTATGTTTTTCAAATAGAAAAAATAATGCCTTTGCAGCATATGAATACAAATGAATTTTTCCCTCTGACAAAATTTTGGAGGTAATGCATCTACTTCTACTGTTAAGAGCTCATAATCAGAGGACTTTTTTGGAAATGTGTGTGTGTATGTGCATGCACCTGTGTGCACAGCAAGAACAATTGTGACCTGTCAGTATACAGATTACTCCAGTGCATTTCTCAGTCAGTATTTCCCAGGAGAATCAAACTCTAATGCCCCATAGTAGTCATTGTATGTAGCAGATCACTTTCTCTCCTAAGAATACAGGGTGGTACATGCTATGTACCATCTCTGAGAGAACTGAGAAGAGAGTCACTCAAATAATTTTCTGTGTTTTGCAGTTCAAATGAGGAATCTGTGTTGAGAAAGGTGAATGGTGTCTGAAAGGCCTACATATCAAGTTATCTCTCATGGTCGGTAATTACTTTGGTATCTACACCTAGAAGGGAAATTTACTCAGAAATGGATTTTTAGATGCTGAGCATTTCCCTCATTAATCTATTGTATACCACTTTGCATTGGCTAATTGGTAAAGCTCTAGTTCTAAGGCTTCTGTGTACCTTGACCTTGCAACAAAGAGGAAATGTGATAGAAACTGCTCAAGGAGTTAATGAGGTGGAGGATTTTTATATAAGACATCTGTAAGACCATTATCACTGTCAGGAGAAGCAATCTAGAGACACATGGAAAAATTGAACATAGTTCATAAGTATTTGTTCTACTTGCATAGGCTTAAATCAATTGTGTGGGAGTTGATCTAGGGCACCTGCTGGAGTTTTCCTAGATATTTTTTATGCATGTTATGATCTCACTCAGAAGTTCCTAGTAGGAAGTCAAGAGATGGAACTTCAAGCTCTAGTTCCTCTAATTACTAATTTGTGACCTTGGACAAGTCTTTGAATTCATTTACTCATTCATTCTTTCACACATTTAGAATTACTCTAGGAAATGTATATGACAAATACTAGACTGGCTTGAGAAGACACATAATCTTGTATCTAAGTAATACCTCAAATAAATGTTCAAAATTACTTCCTGCTATGTTTCAAATAGAAAATAATGCCTTTGCAGCATATGAATACAAATGAATTTTTCCCTCTGACAAAATTTTGGAGGTAATGCATCTACTTCTACTGTTAAGAGCTCATAATCAGAGGACTTTTTTGGAAATGTGTGTGTGTATGTGCATGCACCTGTGTGCACAGCAAGAACAATTGTGACCTGTCAGTATACAGATTACTCCAGTGCATTTCTCAGTCAGTATTTCCCAGGAGAATCAAACTCTAATGCCCCATAGTAGTCATTGTATGTAGCAGATCACTTTCTCTCCTAAGAATACAGGGTGGTACATGCTATGTACCATCTCTGAGAGAACTGAGAAGAGAGTCACTCAAATAATTTTCTGTGTTTTGCAGTTCAAATGAGGAATCTGTGTTGAGAAAGGTGAATGGTGTCTGAAAGGCCTACATATCAAGTTATCTCTCATGGTCGGTAATTACTTTGGTATCTACACCTAGAAGGGAAATTTACTCAGAAATGGATTTTTAGATGCTGAGCATTTCCCTCATTAATCTATTGTATACCACTTTGCATTGGCTAATTGGTAAAGCTCTAGTTCTAAGGCTTCTGTGTACCTTGACCTTGCAACAAAGAGGAAATGTGATAGAAACTGCTCAAGGAGTTAATGAGGTGGAGGATTTTATATAAGACATCTGTAAGACCATTATCACTGTCAGGAGAAGCAATCTAGAGACACATGGAAAAATTGAACATAGTTCATAAGTATTTGTTCTACTTGCATAGGCTTAAATCAATTGTGTGGGAGTTGATCTAGGGCACCTGCTGGAGTTTTCCTAGATATTTTTTATGCATGTTATGATCTCACTCAGAAGTTCCTAGTAGGAAGTCAAGAGATGGAACTTCAAGCTCTAGTTCCTCTAATTACTAATTTGTGACCTTGGACAAGTCTTTGAATTCATTTACTCATTCATTCTTTCACACATTTAGAATTACTCTAGGAAATGTATATGACAAATACTAGACTGGCTTGAGAAGACACATAATCTTGTATCTAAGTAATACCTCAAATAAATGTTCAAAATATACTTATCAAAAGAAACCTTTTGGATGGTAGTTTCTCATTTGTCAGGTAGAGGACTTGACTATAAATTCTAAAGGCTTTCTATCTCTGAAACTGAGTCTGAACTGCCTGTATTAAAAAATACATTTGTCTTTTCCAAGTTAGTACAAAACAATGACCTGCCATGTGTATTGGCTATAAAAAAGGTAGTTTGCTCATATCTTGGGGTCTCTTCCATTTTGTGGTGTTTTCCACATTGCAAGGGCAGTTTGGGTATCTGTGACTCCTTTCCCAAATAGAATAGAATTGAGCTTAATCAGGCTTTTGAATCATCAATCACAAGCTTTCTGTAATTTCAGACTTTATTACTTGGTGAGGTGTGTATCAGCCTTCCCCTGGCAACAGCCTCCTAATAACACTATGGTTATAATTTAGACAGGAAGAAAATTAGCATTCTTTCATCACTTACTGCATTCCAGGCACTGTGACAGACACTTTTAGATGGATTAATATATTTCATGCTGCATATATAGAGGCTTAGAGAAGTGCCTTGACTAAATCTGCCCACTAATCACACTGTTCCCTCTAAATCACATGTGGATCCTAATTTCCTTTATAGGAAAGGAGACATTTAGGGAAAGACAGAGGACCCAGCCCGATTTTAAATTTATAAAGGATATTATGGCTGGTTTTGCTGGACATTTCTGTCAGCAGCTCAGCCAGGCATTAAAATCCTTCTGACAGCTGATCAGATTATTTCTAGATGAGGCTTCTAGAACTGTATAGTAGACAGAAGTCAGGAGAGGCGGCAGCAGCAAAATGGGGTTCGTTCTTTGGAGAGAGAAACAAAAGGAGTGGCAAAGTTCTCATAGGATCAGGCATGCATTTCTGGAAGAGATGAGGGTGTACTGCAGAGCACTGGGAAACAACCTTTGTATCTGAGATAAAGAAACAAGGGGACTGAGATAATGAAGTTTTTTAAAAAGGCACAATGAAAAAGAGGGTGTCACTTGCACAGAGCACTGGCTTGAAAAGACACATAATCTTGTATCTAAGTAATACCTCAAATAAATGTTCAAAATATACTTATCAAAAGAAACCTTTTGGATGGTAGTTTCTCATTTGTCAGGTAGAGGACTTGACTATAAATTCTAAAGGCTTTCTATCTCTGAAACTGAGTCTGAACTGCCTGTATTAAAAAATACATTTGTCTTTTCCAAGTTAGTACAAAACAATGACCTGCCATGTGTATTGGCTATAAAAAAGGTAGTTTGCTCATATCTTGGGGTCTCTTCCATTTTGTGGTGTTTTCCACATTGCAAGGGCAGTTTGGGTATCTGTGACTCCTTTCCCAAATAGAATAGAATTGAGCTTAATCAGGCTTTTGAATCATCAATCACAAGCTTTCTGTAATTTCAGACTTTATTACTTGGTGAGGTGTGTATCAGCCTTCCCCTGGCAACAGCCTCCTAATAACACTATGGTTATAATTTAGACAGGAAGAAAATTAGCATTCTTTCATCACTTACTGCATTCCAGGCACTGTGACAGACACTTTTAGATGGATTAATATATTTCATGCTGCATATATAGAGGCTTAGAGAAGTGCCTTGACTAAATCTGCCCACTAATCACACTGTTCCCTCTAAATCACATGTGGATCCTAATTTCCTTTATAGGAAAGGAGACATTTAGGGAAAGACAGAGGACCCAGCCCGATTTTAAATTTATAAAGGATATTATGGCTGGTTTTGCTGGACATTTCTGTCAGCAGCTCAGCCAGGCATTAAAATCCTTCTGACAGCTGATCAGATTATTTCTAGATGAGGCTTCTAGAACTGTATAGTAGACAGAAGTCAGGAGAGGCGGCAGCAGCAAAATGGGGTTCGTTCTTTGGAGAGAGAAACAAAAGGAGTGGCAAAGTTCTCATAGGATCAGGCATGCATTTCTGGAAGAGATGAGGGTGTACTGCAGAGCACTGGGAAACAACCTTTGTATCTGAGATAAAGAAACAAGGGGACTGAGATAATGAAATTTTTTAAAAAGGCACAATGTATCCTCAAAACTACAGTGAAGCCTGAGCTAGTGGGGACATTGGCTTGTAGTTTCTTATTCAGGCAGCTCAGCTGTAGGTCTTGAAATAAAGCAGGATCATATTGAAACCTAGATACTATTAGTCAGCTCTGTGATCTAAACAAAAATCCAGCAAATCCAGAGATCCACCTCTAAGAACACTTAGATACTTTAGCTGCTTGACTCCCACTAAAATCCACAGGAAGACAAATGCATCATTCTACTGCATTTTGAAAATGTGTTCCTCAACTCATGAGGTGCAGTTGCACCATTTGCATTTTGGGCTTTCTGCTTGGATAGCAGGGCTTTAGTATTTCAGGGCTTTCTGCCCTGACCTGAGGGAGACTCTGTACCAATCAGACACAGGGCTTACCACTGTGGGAAAAGGTACTGAATTCTCAAAGAGATTATTTGCTTTAGAAATCATCATGTATCAGTGGGGTGATTTTAAAATATGTCCAGAAATTCTTTGAAAATCTTCCCTTAGTTTGGCTAGATTCAGTGACTCACTTCTAATACTAGGGTTGTTCAGTCAGTAAGTCAGGTCCAACTCTCTGCAACCCCATGGACTGTAGCATGCAAAGCTTCCCTGTTCTTTACTATCTCCCAGAGTTTGCCCTAATTCACATTCATTGGGTCATTGATGCAATCCGACCATCTCATCCTCTGTTGTCACCTTCTCCTCCTGCCCTCTATCTTTCCCAGTCTTTTCCAGTGAGTTGGCTGTTTGCATCAAACGACTAAAGTACTGGATTCAGTGACTCATTTTTAAGTGTTAACAGGATAAAAAGTGATGGAGTGTGGTTTCCAAAACTGGGTCATAAGAAGCTTCCTCTTTTCTTTCTTGGATCATGCACTATAGGGCAAGCCAGTTGCCATTGATAAAGCAGACTTCCAGGGAGGACCACATGGTGAGAACTCCTCCTAACAGCCATGTAAGTGAGTCATCTTGGAAGAAGGTACTGTAGTCCCATTCAAGCCTTCAGATGATGCAGTCTCAACTGACATCTTGAATGTGACCTTAGACAGACTCTAAATCAGAACCATTCAGCTAAGCCACTCACAAATTCCTGTTCTGCAGAAACAGTGAGATAATGAATGTGTCTTAAGCCATTAAGTTTTTGGGTAATCTGTTATATAGTGACAGACAGGTAATATAATAGTGTATTAGTATTATCTTTGATATTTCAACATGTATTCTTTTCCCTCTATGCTGGATTCACTGAAGCATCATAATTTCATGACTTCTATCCCCCTGGGTCCTCTGAGATGCCTAGCATTCTATCTCTGATCTGTGATCAGTTCTGGTTCCTGTTCTCCTCTGGGGCCATGCCTACCATTTTCCATTCTCCTCATATGTTTAACCCCCAACACTGTTATTTCCTCATTCAGCAGATTAGCTGATTCTTGTGCTTACACTCTTGTCAGTTGGGTAACCTTAAGCAGGTTATTTGCCATCTGTGTGTCAGTTTCTCCATTTGTAAATGGAGATTATAATGATTATAAACTATCTCACTAGGGAATTTTTAGGATTCAATGAGATATAAAACTCACAAAATGATTCACATATGAACTCAAATAAATGACAGCTGCTCTTATATGAAGAAGTAATATTGTATAATACATAAGGATATGACCTAGGGAACTGGCTGGCCAAGGTTTACATACTAGCTAGATAATTTATTAGTTATGTAACACTGGAGAAATTATTTAATCTAATCATGTTTAACTTTTCCATCAGTAAAATGGGAAGGATGACAGGGATACTAAAAATAATAACTTCTGAGTGCTATTATGAGAATTAAATTACTGTAAAGTGCTTATTTGGATGCTGATACTTACTGAACTCCACAGTAGTGTTGAATTATTATTTCTGTGATAAATGAAAAACTTCCAGCTAAAGTCCTGAACCTGAATGTGACCCAGATTTAGCTAGCATTGGCTCCTTTATGACTGTACAGTCTTGGTTGGGTCTCCTTGTCTCAATTTCTCTTCTCATATCCTCTTAATATATCTCATCTAACCTATCATAGATGTCCAATAAACTCCATGTAAGGACACCTCTGGAGGTTTTCTGAACTTACAATATGAAGTCACATTTAGCTTGTATTTGAAGTGAAAAATATACTGAGTTGAAAACTGCACTAGAATTAACCATCAATTGCATTATTAAATGTGACTTTTCCTGGCTTAAAATATAAAAATGACATCAAAAGCACACTTTCCAATTAAAGGTAACAACTCTTTTTTTTAATTATTTTTTTCTTTCTTTTTTTTTTTAGGGTAACAACTCTTAAAGATTATAAAATTCTGATAATAAATGTATAGTTTATGGAAAATAGAAGATACCATTGAATTCAAAATAATTTAATAATCACATGAGATGATGTTTTGAAAATCTACCCAAACACAATTTTCACCCTTAGATGAAGATGTAAACTGCTTTTTCTTGTAATCATGTCAAGATTTTTCATTTGGCATGTTTTGTTCATCTGCCTTTAGGAAAAGGCAAATCATAGAGGCTTCAGAAACCATTAAATTACCTGACACAGTTCTTGTCAGACTGTTTTCTAAAGCAAGAAGCTCAATCTGAAATGAGTCAGACAAAAATCACAACTCATTTAATTCTTATAATGGCACTCAGAAGTTATTTTTAATCTCACTATCATCCTTCCTATTTTACTGATGGTGAAATTAAACACAGCATAGATAATTAACTTTATTGAAGAAGTCATATTGTATAATACATAAGGATATGACCTAGGGAACTGGCTGGCCAAGGTTTACATACTAGCTAGATAATTTATTAGTTATGTAACACTGGAGAAATTATTTAATCTAATCATGTTTAACTTTTCCATCAGTAAAATGGGAAGGATGACAGGGATACTAAAAATAATAACTTCTGAGTGCTATTATGAGAATTAAATTACTGTAAAGTGCTTATTTGGATGCTGATACTTACTGAACTCCACAGTAGTGTTGAATTATTATTTCTGTGATAAATGAAAAACTTCCAGCTAAAGTCCTGAACCTGAATGTGACCCAGATTTAGCTAGCATTGGCTCCTTTATGACTGTACAGTCTTGGTTGGGTCTCCTTGTCTCAATTTCTCTTCTCATATCCTCTTAATATATCTCATCTAACCTATCATAGATGTCCAATAAACTCCATGTAAGGACACCTCTGGAGGTTTTCTGAACTTACAATATGAAGTCACATTTAGCTTGTATTTGAAGTGAAAAATATACTGAGTTGAAAACTGCACTAGAATTAACCATCAATTGCATTATTAAATGTGACTTTTCCTGGCTTAAAATATAAAAATGACATCAAAAGCACACTTTCCAATTAAAGGTAACAACTCTTTTTTTTAATTATTTTTTTCTTTCTTTTTTTTTTTAGGGTAACAACTCTTAAAGATTATAAAATTCTGATAATAAATGTATAGTTTATGGAAAATAGAAGATACCATTGAATTCAAAATAATTTAATAATCACATGAGATGATGTTTTGAAAATCTACCCAAACACAATTTTCACCCTTAGATGAAGATGTAAACTGCTTTTTCTTGTAATCATGTCAAGATTTTTCATTTGGCATGTTTTGTTCATCTGCCTTTAGGAAAAGGCAAATCATAGAGGCTTCAGAAACCATTAAATTACCTGACACAGTTCTTGTCAGACTGTTTTCTAAAGCAAGAAGCTCAATCTGAAATGAGTCAGACAAAAATCACAACTCATTTAATTCTTATAATGGCACTCAGAAGTTATTTTTAATCTCACTATCATCCTTCCTATTTTACTGATGGTGAAATTAAACACAATGAGATTAAGTAACTTGCCCAATATTACATAAGTAATAAATTGTGTAGCTGAGATATAAACCTGGCCCATCCAGTTCCCCAGATCATATTCTTAACAATTCACACTGGTGACACTTTCATGATCATCATTGCAGATTCAGAGTATTTTAGGCACAAAGAAAAGGGCTCTGGTCACTCTCACCTCTGAGACTACATTTTTTGAGTTTACTTTTGAGTTTAATTTACAGGCATAAGATACCTGCCAGTATTTCAACTAACAATAAAAACATACTATCATTAAATATTTTCTTATATATCATCTCTTTACTACTAGTTAAGAGTATGGACTTTGGAAACAGTGAATCTTGGTTCTAATCATTTAGTTTTCTTATGAAATAAAATATATCTTAGAAGGTTAATATATACAATCACAGCTTGCTCAAATAAGAGCTCTCATATGCAAATCATAGTTATTATTGTTATTACACTTATGGAAATTGTATAAAATAGCGCAAGTGGTTTTATAGTCAACTTAGAGGTAAAGAAATCAAAACTCGGGTTTCCCTGGTTGTCCAGTGGGTAGGGACCTTGCCTTGCAGTGCAAGGGGTGCCGGTTCAATCCCTGGCCTGGGAGGATCCCATGTGCTATGGAGCAGCTGGACCAATGTGTCCTCCTACCAAGCTGGAACTCTAGAGCGCATGTGTCCAGAGCTGGTGCTCTGTGATGAGAGAGGCCACTGCAATGGGAGACCCATAGAAGCCAAAGAACAAAGATAAATAAGTGAAAGATCAATAGAAGTGGCAAAAAAAAAAAAAAACCTTAAAAAAAAAAAAGAAATCAAATCTCACAGAGTTTCAGTGACATGTCAATGCCTCATGTTCATGCAGAGCATTACATCAGTGGCTAACAACAAGCAAAGAAAACAATTTAGTCCCTATTCTTGAGGAGTTTTAAATTAAGTTGAGGAGGAAGATAACTGTGGGAGAATTTTAATCAGGGATATGACATTGTGGGTGAAATGAGTCAGACAAAAATCACATCATTTAATTCTTATAATGGCACTCAGAAGTTATTTTTAATCTCACTATCATCCTTCCTATTTTACTGATGGTGAAATTAAACACAATGAGATTAAGTAACTTGCCCAATATTACATAAGTAATAAATTGTGTAGCTGAGATATAAACCTGGCCCATCCAGTTCCCCAGATCATATTCTTAACAATTCACACTGGTGACACTTTCATGATCATCATTGCAGATTCAGAGTATTTTAGGCACAAAGAAAAGGGCTCTGGTCACTCTCACCTCTGAGACTACATTTTTTGAGTTTACTTTTGAGTTTAATTTACAGGCATAAGATACCTGCCAGTATTTCAACTAACAATAAAAACATACTATCATTAAATATTTTCTTATATATCATCTCTTTACTACTAGTTAAGAGTATGGACTTTGGAAACAGTGAATCTTGGTTCTAATCATTTAGTTTTCTTATGAAATAAAATATATCTTAGAAGGTTAATATATACAATCACAGCTTGCTCAAATAAGAGCTCTCATATGCAAATCATAGTTATTATTGTTATTACACTTATGGAAATTGTATAAAATAGCGCAAGTGGTTTTATAGTCAACTTAGAGGTAAAGAAATCAAAACTCGGGTTTCCCTGGTTGTCCAGTGGGTAGGGACCTTGCCTTGCAGTGCAAGGGGTGCCGGTTCAATCCCTGGCCTGGGAGGATCCCATGTGCTATGGAGCAGCTGGACCAATGTGTCCTCCTACCAAGCTGGAACTCTAGAGCGCATGTGTCCAGAGCTGGTGCTCTGTGATGAGAGAGGCCACTGCAATGGGAGACCCATAGAAGCCAAAGAACAAAGATAAATAAGTGAAAGATCAATAGAAGTGGCAAAAAAAAAAAAAACCTTAAAAAAAAAAAAGAAATCAAATCTCACAGAGTTTCAGTGACATGTCAATGCCTCATGTTCATGCAGAGCATTACATCAGTGGCTAACAACAAGCAAAGAAAACAATTTAGTCCCTATTCTTGAGGAGTTTTAAATTAAGTTGAGGAGGAAGATAACTGTGGGAGAATTTTAATCAGGGATATGACATTGTGGGTGAAGTCAGAGAAACTGTTTTGATGAAAGGGAGGTCTGAACTTAGTTTGAGGGCAGTATAGAATTCTGAGCTATATAAGAAAGGGGCAATAGGAGTAATATGGAAATATCACACAGGTAGAATTAACCTTGAGAACTGAACAATATTCATTTTCAGGTCTAATGGCAGGGCAAAAAATTGTCATCTTCTCAGTATTCATAGCATTATTCTTCACCAAAGTCTGTTGTTTTTACTTGTTAATTGAAAGATCTGGTTAAACAGAGTTTAAGGTACTAAATTTAAAAAATCAAGGCTAGTTCTATCACTCAGTCAACAGGATCATACATCTGATTCAAAGGGGCTAGAAAACAGCCTGTTCTCTTTGCCTCCACATTTGTTTGCCTCCCTACCCAACATGTGGAGGCTTTAGCATCCACCTCCCAATTTGAGCTGCTATGTAAGAAAATAGTTTTACATTCAGATACTTGGTTAAAAAAAATCCTTCAACTATAGCGACTTTAGTTTGATCAAGCTTCATAAAGAGCAGAGATAAAGTTGTGGTAAAGTTGTAAACCAGTTAAGATTTATTATTATATTTTTTCATAGAATGTTTTATTTTCCGTGAAGCTTGAATTTCATCATGGCCAATTTATCTTTCTCAATATTTACTGAGGACCTACTATGTGTGTGGTAGTATCTTGAACTCAGAATCCAAAGACACATACCTTGTACCTTTAAGTCTAGTTCAGAGACCAGAGTTGAAGGGAGGTAAGTGCTTTAGAGTATTCAGAAGCATACTCTAGGACAAAATAAACTTTCTTCTTTACTTTTAGGTCTAGTATTTGCATTCATGGTGCCATTCCAAAGGTATATTCAAATTCTAAGATGAATAGCAACTGTGAGGCCTACATATAACTCTGGTAATACTTGAATTTTCAGCTTCTAAAAGGCTCATCTGAGAGCCAGTCCCACAGAAATAAAATGATCTTTATTTTCTATCAGTTACAAGCAAAGAAAACAATTTAGTCCCTATTCTTGAGGAGTTTTAAATTAAGTTGAGGAGGAAGATAACTGTGGGAGAATTTTAATCAGGGATATGACATTGTGGGTGAAGTCAGAGAAACTGTTTTGATGAAAGGGAGGTCTGAACTTAGTTTGAGGGCAGTATAGAATTCTGAGCTATATAAGAAAGGGGCAATAGGAGTAATATGGAAATATCACACAGGTAGAATTAACCTTGAGAACTGAACAATATTCATTTTCAGGTCTAATGGCAGGGCAAAAAATTGTCATCTTCTCAGTATTCATAGCATTATTCTTCACCAAAGTCTGTTGTTTTTACTTGTTAATTGAAAGATCTGGTTAAACAGAGTTTAAGGTACTAAATTTAAAAAATCAAGGCTAGTTCTATCACTCAGTCAACAGGATCATACATCTGATTCAAAGGGGCTAGAAAACAGCCTGTTCTCTTTGCCTCCACATTTGTTTGCCTCCCTACCCAACATGTGGAGGCTTTAGCATCCACCTCCCAATTTGAGCTGCTATGTAAGAAAATAGTTTTACATTCAGATACTTGGTTAAAAATCCTTCAACTATAGCGACTTTAGTTTGATCAAGCTTCATAAAGAGCAGAGATAAAGTTGTGGTAAAGTTGTAAACCAGTTAAGATTTATTATTATATTTTTTCATAGAATGTTTTATTTTCCGTGAAGCTTGAATTTCATCATGGCCAATTTATCTTTCTCAATATTTACTGAGGACCTACTATGTGTGTGGTAGTATCTTGAACTCAGAATCCAAAGACACATACCTTGTACCTTTAAGTCTAGTTCAGAGACCAGAGTTGAAGGGAGGTAAGTGCTTTAGAGTATTCAGAAGCATACTCTAGGACAAAATAAACTTTCTTCTTTACTTTTAGGTCTAGTATTTGCATTCATGGTGCCATTCCAAAGGTATATTCAAATTCTAAGATGAATAGCAACTGTGAGGCCTACATATAACTCTGGTAATACTTGAATTTTCAGCTTCTAAAAGGCTCATCTGAGAGCCAGTCCCACAGAAATAAAATGATCTTTATTTTCTATCAGTTTTGATAAAAATCTACTGTAATAAAATATCCAGCATAAGATAAACAGCCTTTCTTTTATCCTTATATTTTTATTTATTTTGAGTAAATTTCCTAGATTTCCCTTGACATTTACTTTGTGCCACTTCAACCTTATTCTGAAATATAGCTATAGACTTGAGCAAAAATGCCACAATCCTATTTTTTCAAATGACTGCATTTTGACAGAATTCTGAAATGGCCAGGAATTTTAATAATATGCTGGTTGTTTTTTTCTGCTACCTGATGCCTGATGCTAAAAGATTTCCTTTTTGATGTTTATTACATGTGAGTTTGTTTATACAAAATGGAAGAAAAAAGACTGAAGGTATTAAATCAAGCTAGCTATGAAATTTATTATAACTACTTAGAAGCTTACCATATAGCACTTCTATTTTAATGGATTTGGGGAGGATTTCTACCAGTGACTACCAATATTTCATTCAAACACTTCTTTTTATGGTAGCCTAACATCATATTCCTTTAAAATTATCACATTAGAATAATAAACACAGGTTAAAATATCCTTATAACTATGTCATAAAGCCTATACACCAAAAACAGCACTTTTGCTCCAAATAATTTACAAGTTGAAGAACAAACAGTATTTTATACAAGAGCCTGAGAAATCCTATGCATATTCTGGTTTCCCAATTTTGGTGGAAATATATGCCAGAGTGATTGAAATTCAATAGGTCTTGGTCAAAGATTTACTAAAAATTGAAAATAAAATTGTTTTTTTCTGTGCTCTCCACTAACTGCCGATTTTACTTCCTTTTCTCAGTTTTTCTGTAAGTTCACTTGGCTCTTCGTGAGCCATGGCTTGCCTTTATTAGACCCCTGTAAACAGTGACAATGAATGTGCACATTTTATTGAACTTATAAGTGGCTTTTTCTGTCCTATGCAATGGAATCACGACTAGTCTTTCACATGGAAGTCAGATAATAAGTCCCATTGGCATAGGCACGTGTAAGTTCCTATTAGGCATTGAACTGGTAGGAAATACAGGGAAAGGAAAGGACAGTGAAAAAGAGGAGCACGTGAAGAGGTAAAATCAGAGGAAAAAAAGCTAGAATTGGAGGAAAATGAATTAGGGGTAATTCTTCTAACCCAGCAAGGCAAGTGAATACAATAGAAGTACTGTCTTTTTGTAATCATATAGAATTAGAAGACAAACAAAACGACACATAAAGGCAGTAGGCCAGCATTCTCTAAAGATGATTAAGCAACTGAGGTAATTACATGGTTACTCTATCTTGAATAAAGGAATAATTAGCTTTCATTTATTCGTAGTTCATCTGCATGAGAAAGTTCCAAAATGGTTTTCCCCACACAAAACTGAATAACAACAACTCAGGTTTACCAGAGAGATGCTGAAACTATGAACATTTAAAAATGACTTCTGAATCATCACAACATTTTAAATAGTTAATTCATTTGTTAATAAAATGAACTATTAGATGCTATTGGTATTAGGGGGCATTTTAGTATATTCTAATTCTTTAAGAACTATATTTGTTTTCAACTGATATATACTTCTGTCAACTTGGAATCTAAGGCAACCTAACATCATATTCCTTTAAAATTATCACATTAGAATAATAAACACAGGTTAAAATATCCTTATAACTATGTCATAAAGCCTATACACCAAAAACAGCACTTTTGCTCCAAATAATTTACAAGTTGAAGAACAAACAGTATTTTATACAAGAGCCTGAGAAATCCTATGCATATTCTGGTTTCCCAATTTTGGTGGAAATATATGCCAGAGTGATTGAAATTCAATAGGTCTTGGTCAAAGATTTACTAAAAATTGAAAATAAAATTGTTTTTTTCTGTGCTCTCCACTAACTGCCGATTTTACTTCCTTTTCTCAGTTTTTCTGTAAGTTCACTTGGCTCTTCGTGAGCCATGGCTTGCCTTTATTAGACCCCTGTAAACAGTGACAATGAATGTGCACATTTTATTGAACTTATAAGTGGCTTTTTCTGTCCTATGCAATGGAATCACGACTAGTCTTTCACATGGAAGTCAGATAATAAGTCCCATTGGCATAGGCACGTGTAAGTTCCTATTAGGCATTGAACTGGTAGGAAATACAGGGAAAGGAAAGGACAGTGAAAAAGAGGAGCACGTGAAGAGGTAAAATCAGAGGAAAAAAAGCTAGAATTGGAGGAAAATGAATTAGGGGTAATTCTTCTAACCCAGCAAGGCAAGTGAATACAATAGAAGTACTGTCTTTTTGTAATCATATAGAATTAGAAGACAAACAAAACGACACATAAAGGCAGTAGGCCAGCATTCTCTAAAGATGATTAAGCAACTGAGGTAATTACATGGTTACTCTATCTTGAATAAAGGAATAATTAGCTTTCATTTATTCGTAGTTCATCTGCATGAGAAAGTTCCAAAATGGTTTTCCCCACACAAAACTGAATAACAACAACTCAGGTTTACCAGAGAGATGCTGAAACTATGAACATTTAAAAATGACTTCTGAATCATCACAACATTTTAAATAGTTAATTCATTTGTTAATAAAATGAACTATTAGATGCTATTGGTATTAGGGGGCATTTTAGTATATTCTAATTCTTTAAGAACTATATTTGTTTTCAACTGATATATACTTCTGTCAACTTGGAATCTAAGGCAAGTATTAACTCAAATATATTCCACAAAGACTAGTCTCAGATACTGTTCTCAGATACAGTTCTGCCAACATAACACTTTGGGAATTGCTGCTTGAGATATTTATTTTGTGTGTGATACAAAATAGCAAGTATATTTTATTTAAGGGAATATTACACTGATAAGCCTATCTTATTCCTTATTCTACATATTCTGGATAGAGTTATATTTCTGCATGTAATTTGGTAGCATGGATATGGACATTTCTTATCATTTAAAGGTTCTGAAGGATTCAAAGAGTGTTTATTTTCTGCTTCCATTTCATGATCTTTGACTTTTTAAATTCAAAGTACTTTGCATTGCATTTAAAGAACAGCACCTACCATATTGCACTGACATAGCACAATTTCATTATATTGTAACATGACAGAAGAAACAGTTTAGGACCAGTTGCTTCTCAATCTTTTGACAAAAAACCCTTTTTTGGCTCAGACAGACTTCATGCTCCTTAGAAAAAACCCTTCAGCACATTTATTATACTGTATGGCAGGTCTCGACTGGGAATGAAGGACTGTATTGACCTTATTTACAGAATCATTGATAAATAATTAATTGCTAAAATTATTGGGCACAAAGAAGTGAATAATGCATGGCAATCTGTGTGCATAGTTTAACTCATACCAATGGAATTTTGGAAAGTGTTACATGGGGGAAAGTCTGGTTGTTAGTAGGAGAGAAAAAGAGAAAAACTCTAGAAGGAAAGTGGGAAATAACTTGTCTGTGATTTTAAACAAACAAAAAAGAGACCCTGGAAGGAACAGAAATAAGATGGTGACTCAGAAAAAATAGTACCAAATTCTGTCTGTTCAGTGTGTGGCTCTGGACATCAGAATAGGAAACAGAGTTTGAAATTCTGCTGAGTTTGGTCAAGGGTTCCTGGAGTGGGGAATAAAGATCCCAACTGTGCCTACTTCTCACTCAAGAATTTAGCAAAAGAAAGGTCAATTAGGGCATGGAAAGAATGGAAAGTTTGAATGGAAAGAATCTCCCTCTGCAGCCTCATGTGCTAGGTGAAGGACAAAGGAATAGCAAAGAAGTTGGAGACCTGGGCGAGGAAAGTCCTCATTTAATGTATAGACCTCAGCCAACAAGTTTATGTTGTCAATTAATTTTAATATAACTGTGCCAAGAGTACTTGAAAAATCCACAAAGACTAGTCTCAGATACTGTTCTCAGATACAGTTCTGCCAACATAACACTTTGGGAATTGCTGCTTGAGATATTTATTTTGTGTGTGATACAAAATAGCAAGTATATTTTATTTAAGGGAATATTACACTGATAAGCCTATCTTATTCCTTATTCTACATATTCTGGATAGAGTTATATTTCTGCATGTAATTTGGTAGCATGGATATGGACATTTCTTATCATTTAAAGGTTCTGAAGGATTCAAAGAGTGTTTATTTTCTGCTTCCATTTCATGATCTTTGACTTTTTAAATTCAAAGTACTTTGCATTGCATTTAAAGAACAGCACCTACCATATTGCACTGACATAGCACAATTTCATTATATTGTAACATGACAGAAGAAACAGTTTAGGACCAGTTGCTTCTCAATCTTTTGACAAAAAACCCTTTTTTGGCTCAGACAGACTTCATGCTCCTTAGAAAAAACCCTTCAGCACATTTATTATACTGTATGGCAGGTCTCGACTGGGAATGAAGGACTGTATTGACCTTATTTACAGAATCATTGATAAATAATTAATTGCTAAAATTATTGGGCACAAAGAAGTGAATAATGCATGGCAATCTGTGTGCATAGTTTAACTCATACCAATGGAATTTTGGAAAGTGTTACATGGGGGAAAGTCTGGTTGTTAGTAGGAGAGAAAAAGAGAAAAACTCTAGAAGGAAAGTGGGAAATAACTTGTCTGTGATTTTAAACAAACAAAAAAGAGACCCTGGAAGGAACAGAAATAAGATGGTGACTCAGAAAAAATAGTACCAAATTCTGTCTGTTCAGTGTGTGGCTCTGGACATCAGAATAGGAAACAGAGTTTGAAATTCTGCTGAGTTTGGTCAAGGGTTCCTGGAGTGGGGAATAAAGATCCCAACTGTGCCTACTTCTCACTCAAGAATTTAGCAAAAGAAAGGTCAATTAGGGCATGGAAAGAATGGAAAGTTTGAATGGAAAGAATCTCCCTCTGCAGCCTCATGTGCTAGGTGAAGGACAAAGGAATAGCAAAGAAGTTGGAGACCTGGGCGAGGAAAGTCCTCATTTAATGTATAGACCTCAGCCAACAAGTTTATGTTGTCAATTAATTTTAATATAACTGTGCCAAGAGTACTTGAAAAATTTGATTGATAAAGGCCACTGTTTAATTCGAAACAAGAGGGTAGTTGATAAGTCTTATTTAGGACTTCCCTCATAAATTTTATTTTACCCTTTTGATATCACCTCTATGAGAAGTCACATACAGGGGCAGCTCCCAGGACTTACATCTCTTCCAATTAGATCCTCTTGGTTTTCCACAATTCCCCAGGGGGCGATACCTATGGTACATATCTTTCCCCGAGACTTAGATGCATGGTCCTTCAAGGCATCACCAACGTGACGAATAACACCTAAGCAGAAAAAGAGAAGTATTATTCTTGCCTTTCAAAGCAATTACTTTCCATTGATCTAATAGAAACTATGACAACTGTTTCTCCTAAGGTTAAATGCATTGAGTATAAAATTCTGACACATTTCTACAAGACTACACATGTTCAGGAGAGAACACAAACTTTTAGTTCTAATGCCAGATACATTTGCTGGACTTGTAGATGAACTCTAGCAACAAACCCCTTATTCTATTCCATGTAAAAAAGACGCACACAATGCCTATGAAAATAATAAATATAATACTTTAAACTTAAGAGAATCTTTTTCTTATATTATAAGCATAAGAATATATTAGTGTGACTAAGGACTAATAACATGACATATCCTACGAAAAGCACAATACAAAATATACTAAATCTATACCACAATTTGTACATGAGTTAGGATCATCAAATAGAGTATTTGTTTAGGTCAGATTTTGTTATTATGGATACCTAATGTGGAGATTCTGCTTGCAGAGAAAAGGTTGACAAATTCTGTGGAAAATCTGTTAAAATACACGAATACATATTTTTAGATATCATCCTAATTATCTTCCTCTCTGTCCAAATAGCCTTGCTATCACCATGATCTTCCTCACCATAGAGTGAGAAAATTCAGTTTACAAGATGGCTGGAAGCCTATTGTTTATAAACCACTTAAAGAAAATGCAATTTCTAAACTTTTAACTTCCCTCTCAAGTGATCATTTTACAGAAGATATAATATCTTTCTCTAAGAAAAGATGTTTTCCCACCTGGGCGAGGAAAGTCCTCATTTAATGTATAGACCTCAGCCAACAAGTTTATGTTGTCAATTAATTTTAATATAACTGTGCCAAGAGTACTTGAAAAATTTGATTGATAAAGGCCACTGTTTAATTCGAAACAAGAGGGTAGTTGATAAGTCTTATTTAGGACTTCCCTCATAAATTTTATTTTACCCTTTTGATATCACCTCTATGAGAAGTCACATACAGGGGCAGCTCCCAGGACTTACATCTCTTCCAATTAGATCCTCTTGGTTTTCCACAATTCCCCAGGGGGCGATACCTATGGTACATATCTTTCCCCGAGACTTAGATGCATGGTCCTTCAAGGCATCACCAACGTGACGAATAACACCTAAGCAGAAAAAGAGAAGTATTATTCTTGCCTTTCAAAGCAATTACTTTCCATTGATCTAATAGAAACTATGACAACTGTTTCTCCTAAGGTTAAATGCATTGAGTATAAAATTCTGACACATTTCTACAAGACTACACATGTTCAGGAGAGAACACAAACTTTTAGTTCTAATGCCAGATACATTTGCTGGACTTGTAGATGAACTCTAGCAACAAACCCCTTATTCTATTCCATGTAAAAAAGACGCACACAATGCCTATGAAAATAATAAATATAATACTTTAAACTTAAGAGAATCTTTTTCTTATATTATAAGCATAAGAATATATTAGTGTGACTAAGGACTAATAACATGACATATCCTACGAAAAGCACAATACAAAATATACTAAATCTATACCACAATTTGTACATGAGTTAGGATCATCAAATAGAGTATTTGTTTAGGTCAGATTTTGTTATTATGGATACCTAATGTGGAGATTCTGCTTGCAGAGAAAAGGTTGACAAATTCTGTGGAAAATCTGTTAAAATACACGAATACATATTTTTAGATATCATCCTAATTATCTTCCTCTCTGTCCAAATAGCCTTGCTATCACCATGATCTTCCTCACCATAGAGTGAGAAAATTCAGTTTACAAGATGGCTGGAAGCCTATTGTTTATAAACCACTTAAAGAAAATGCAATTTCTAAACTTTTAACTTCCCTCTCAAGTGATCATTTTTACAGAAGATATAATATCTTTTCTCTAAGAAAAGATGTTTTCACTTATTTTTTTAAGGGAAATTTCACCCATTCTTCAAGGAAATATTCACATCTAGTATTATCTCTTATATGAAAGCTGAGTTGGGTTTGATTTCTTCTCCATTTGAATAGGGTTGGAAATTTTACATTTTGAATAGTTCAATATGTCACTGCAAATATTCTTTTGTGGTTCATAATTACATGTGAGGATGTCTCTGCTCAGAGTAAACTCATTAAGGGGAAGGTTGGAGATCAGTGTCTTACTCTCTTCAGGTGCCAGCACACAGTGAGGGCTCAGGAACTCAGCACTGAACTAAGCACACAAAACACACCATGTAGTTTAACTACAGGAGACAACAGACATGTGTGAACCACACAATTCTGCAATATTTATAAGATCAAACAGAAAGGGCCTCCTTTTAAAAAAATCCATAGAGTAGTGTAAACAGCCACTAATTCTGGTGGAGCTGTGCTGAGAATGCTGAGAGGAGTGTCAATTCACTTCCTAGCTCCGCTGTGGATCTTCTAAGAAAGAGTACTGATAAAGAAAAACAAATATAAGCGTAAAGCTACGAATACTATGTTAAATGTTTTCCTCCTTACATGCAAAATCCTCTGGGTTCCAGTCCTGGACAAGAAGGTTATCTTCATGGCAGCCCCTCCCACATCACCTGCCACAATTCCATCAACACCTCTTACCCAAGTGAGCATGTCACCATCAAAATATCTTTTTGAGTCCTGGACTGAATGTATGCTTGGATAGAGATGTAGAAGTGAACTCCTTGGTTTACAAAATTTATGCTGTAAATTCTTTTTTTGATACTGGATGCATTTCACACACACACAAAAATAATATGCTCCAAGTTCACTCAAACAGAAGATCTGTTAAAATACACGAATACATATTTTTAGATATCATCCTAATTATCTTCCTCTCTGTCCAAATAGCCTTGCTATCACCATGATCTTCCTCACCATAGAGTGAGAAAATTCAGTTTACAAGATGGCTGGAAGCCTATTGTTTATAAACCACTTAAAGAAAATGCAATTTCTAAACTTTTAACTTCCCTCTCAAGTGATCATTTTTACAGAAGATATAATATCTTTTCTCTAAGAAAAGATGTTTTCACTTATTTTTTTAAGGGAAATTTCACCCATTCTTCAAGGAAATATTCACATCTAGTATTATCTCTTATATGAAAGCTGAGTTGGGTTTGATTTCTTCTCCATTTGAATAGGGTTGGAAATTTTACATTTTGAATAGTTCAATATGTCACTGCAAATATTCTTTTGTGGTTCATAATTACATGTGAGGATGTCTCTGCTCAGAGTAAACTCATTAAGGGGAAGGTTGGAGATCAGTGTCTTACTCTCTTCAGGTGCCAGCACACAGTGAGGGCTCAGGAACTCAGCACTGAACTAAGCACACAAAACACACCATGTAGTTTAACTACAGGAGACAACAGACATGTGTGAACCACACAATTCTGCAATATTTATAAGATCAAACAGAAAGGGCCTCCTTTTAAAAAAATCCATAGAGTAGTGTAAACAGCCACTAATTCTGGTGGAGCTGTGCTGAGAATGCTGAGAGGAGTGTCAATTCACTTCCTAGCTCCGCTGTGGATCTTCTAAGAAAGAGTACTGATAAAGAAAAACAAATATAAGCGTAAAGCTACGAATACTATGTTAAATGTTTTCCTCCTTACATGCAAAATCCTCTGGGTTCCAGTCCTGGACAAGAAGGTTATCTTCATGGCAGCCCCTCCCACATCACCTGCCACAATTCCATCAACACCTCTTACCCAAGTGAGCATGTCACCATCAAAATATCTTTTTGAGTCCTGGACTGAATGTATGCTTGGATAGAGATGTAGAAGTGAACTCCTTGGTTTACAAAATTTATGCTGTAAATTCTTTTTTTGATACTGGATGCATTTCACACACACACAAAAATAATATGCTCCAAGTTCACTCAAACAGAAGATCAGTAAGCATTTCTTTCCTCTTCCTTTTTTTTGGTGTGGGCAGAGTTGGGGAGGCAGTGCCACACTGCTTACTGGAATCTTAGTTCCCTGACCAGGGATCAAACCTGGGTCCCTGGCAGTGAGAGCACTGAGTCCTAACCACTGGATACCAGGGAATTCTCTGGTAAGAATTTCTTTTAAAAACCTTTGAGTTGATCTCTACAGGAGATGCAGGTTATGTCAGGAAAGCTGTACACCAAAGAATCATAGGCAAATGATGTGTGTGAAACTGTGAGTAAGAGCTGGAGCTTAAAGCCTGAACAAGAAAACTGCTTCGTAGATAGTTGATCACCACAAAGTAAAGAGCTGACTGAGCAGGTCATTCTAAGATCACATTGGTTGACAGACTGAGTCAGGGTTTCACATGACAGTGATAAGTATGAGCTATTTTTCAAAGTTCACTAAAGAAATGCACCTATATTGCCGTGGGCTGAATGTTCACAAATTTTAGGTATGAGGAGAATTCTGAGTGCAGGCTTCACTCAAACATCATCTAAACCAGCAGTCCCCAGCTTTTCTGGCACCATGGACAGGTTTCAAGGAAGACCATTTTTTCTCCAAGGACAGGGGTAGGAATTGGAGGTGGTGAGGAGGAGATGGTGCAGGCAGTAATGCGAGCAATGAGGAGTGATGGGGAGCCACAGAGGAAGCTTGTCTGTTGCTCACCTCCTGCTGTGCGGCCTGGTTCCTAATGAAAGGGGTGAATGGGCAGACTTGGTAAGGAGGCCAGTGGTTTCCAAGGAGGTGGAGGAGGAGGGAAAACAAACATTTTCTAGCCTAAACGTTTGCCATGATAAAGCTCTACTCTAAAATTAACTTTATTGTCTTATGGAGGCAAACTATTCTGCATTGGAATGCCTTATCTAGCCCTGATGGCCAGGGACTGCCCTCTGGCTAATTTTATGTTAATGTTGTGAGTGTGGGCCTAGTAAGACCTTTACAGCCTTAAAATATTCTTTTGATCTATTGTTAATAACCAACTGAAAAGTACAAAATGCCTTGCCTAAACTGGCTTCTGGGGGTACTCTTCTATCCCCCTTCCAGTTCCTTTAGCTGGAAGCTTTCTCTATCCCTTTTTCTTTAATAAACTTTTCCTGCACGGAGCTCTGAGTGACCAGCCAAGTCTTTTGATCCCAATGTGAAATCTTCTTCTTTGGAGATTAAGAATTCTACACTGTTTACAGTAAAGCTATTTTGGTGTGGGCAGAGTTGGGGAGGCAGTGCCACACTGCTTACTGGAATCTTAGTTCCCTGACCAGGGATCAAACCTGGGTCCCTGGCAGTGAGAGCACTGAGTCCTAACCACTGGATACCAGGGAATTCTCTGGTAAGAATTTCTTTTAAAACCTTTGAGTTGATCTCTACAGGAGATGCAGGTTATGTCAGCAAAGCTGTACACCAAAGAATCATAGGCAAATGATGTGTGTGAAACTGTGAGTAAGAGCTGGAGCTTAAAGCCTGAACAAGAAAACTGCTTCGTAGATAGTTGATCACCACAAAGTAAAGAGCTGACTGAGCAGGTCATTCTAAGATCACATTGGTTGACAGACTGAGTCAGGGTTTCACATGACAGTGATAAGTATGAGCTATTTTTCAAAGTTCACTAAAGAAATGCACCTATATTGCCGTGGGCTGAATGTTCACAAATTTTAGGTATGAGGAGAATTCTGAGTGCAGGCTTCACTCAAACATCATCTAAACCAGCAGTCCCCAGCTTTTCTGGCACCATGGACAGGTTTCAAGGAAGACCATTTTTTCTCCAAGGACAGGGGTAGGAATTGGAGGTGGTGAGGAGGAGATGGTGCAGGCAGTAATGCGAGCAATGAGGAGTGATGGGGAGCCACAGAGGAAGCTTGTCTGTTGCTCACCTCCTGCTGTCGGCCTGGTTCCTAATGAAAGGGGTGAATGGGCAGACTTGGTAAGGAGGCCAGTGGTTTCCAAGGAGGTGGAGGAGGAGGGAAAACAAACATTTTCTAGCCTAAACGTTTGCCATGATAAAGCTCTACTCTAAAATTAACTTTATTGTCTTATGGAGGCAAACTATTCTGCATTGGAATGCCTTATCTAGCCCTGATGGCCAGGGACTGCCCTCTGGCTAATTTTATGTTAATGTTGTGAGTGTGGGCCTAGTAAGACCTTTACAGCCTTAAAATATTCTTTTGATCTATTGTTAATAACCAACTGAAAAGTACAAAATGCCTTGCCTAAACTGGCTTCTGGGGGTACTCTTCTATCCCCCTTCCAGTTCCTTTAGCTGGAAGCTTTCTCTATCCCTTTTTCTTTAATAAACTTTTCCTGCACGGAGCTCTGAGTGACCAGCCAAGTCTTTTTGATCCCAATGTGAAATCTTCTTCTTTGGAGATTAAGAATTCTACACTGTTTACAGTAAGCTATCTGCCATCATCTATCACTAACAGGTGGCCCACAACCCAGGGACTGGGACCCCTAATCTAAACTACAAACAACTGAATACACAGCACTGAGAAAACATTTTATTTAAAACTAGTTGGTTCATGGTTATGTTCAGAATGTCCCATTAACTTCAAATGTGTTCACATGAGCAGACATTGAGTCCTGAAACAAGTTTGAATTAACTTACTGTTAACCTGTCTCTTCCAATTGGCACTTCTGAAGCAGTCTGGGGAAATATGTCAAAACAATTTACAGGCATCCATTCCATTATCAGATGCACATTCATAAGGTTCTGCAGATAAGCACTTAACTCTAAGTGGCTTTGTAAGAACTGATTTGACAGCCTGTCTGGATCACAATATAGAAACTCATTTGGCAGGTAGAAAAAACTACTTGGACTTCACACACAGTAGGCTATGTTCTGTTGGTGCAGAGTTGATTCAATGAAATATTTTAAATGGTAAACACATACTACTCCAGACTTTGCTGTCACCCTAGATGGAAAGGGTATTTTGCAAAAATTAAGGCTACTTGCATCAAACTTAAAAATCACTTAAAGAATGGAGATGGAGTCTCCAATTTAGAGTAAAAGTTATTCCTTAAGAAATTATTGGATGCTTATGTAACAATTTGAGATATTAAAAATATCCTGTCAAATCCATCAGTCATGTTTATAAATTCTGTATAGTCAAGGATTAAATATTCCAATCTATGTCTTACGTGTAAGTAATTCTTGATTGAGAAATGATAGTACAGTTATCATTTAGGTAGAGAAAGGAGAGAGAATCATTTAAAGGAGCAAAACCCAGCAAATGTGAATACACAGGGGTAGGGGATGAGGTGGCGATATGCAAATATATTGAGCCTTAGGAGAAAATGACCTTAGTCACAACATTCTCCTGATTTTACATTGTCCTTCTTTGTCCCACTTCCAATTACCTGTATTAACCCCTCCAGTGAATATCCATGCTCCAGTTGTCATGGCTGCTTTGATGAGACCTTTCCCAAAGACTTGCTTGAGTTTTGGCTGAAGTTCAAAGTTCTGCAGGCCCCCATGCACCGAGATGAGAAGCTTGGGAAGCTCCAACTGCCATTCCTTGGTCATCAGGTGTAGGAGCAGATCAGGCTTTGTATCGAATGATACTCGTACATACTAGAAGAAAGGTCATTGGTTAGGTAGGCAGAGCAGGGCTGGTTGTGGCTGCTTAGCTTTACTAAGTGCAATGAAGAAAGTCTTGTAAGAAATTAGATTTTTAAAAAAGAGACAAATCGATTGCTTTACTGAAAGACCTTCATTAGACAAAGAGATTCACCATTTTAAAAATATTTCTTGAAATTCTAAATGACTACAAATTAGAAAATTATTTAACTTTCTAAAATGTCATGTAAACACAACTTTCCCCATGATGAGTTCTTTGCTCAAAGAAAATCATATTTATATTTTACCAACCTTAACATTTGTGCAGCCCTTCAAATGTTACTATTTTCTATATAAGTAATCCCTTTGTAACAATTGTACCTAGATATGACCATTTCAGTGATCCTATTTTTCGAGTTTTGAAAAATTCTACAGTTCTACATAATGCAATGGAATTTTAAAATAAGGTAACAGCTGGTTATATTTACTTAAAACCTAAAGGAACTGCAAACCAAATGTTTCTTTTATCTTTCAAAGAAAAGTGACAAAAGTCATGCCAAGTATTTTTATAGAATAGTTGAAAAAAATCAAAGTGTATAGCAGATATCAAGGTATTTACACATGCAACTAGAAATAAAGTTATGGTAAGTATATATAAATAAAATGTTATAAATAAATGGAATTCTATATATATAAATATATAAAATTTTATATATTTATAAATATATAAAAAACACGATATATTTAAATGGGCTTCCCATGCAGTTCAATAAAGAATCTGCCTGCCATGCAGAGAACCAAGGCTTGATTCCGAGGCCAGAATATCTTTGGAGAAGGGAATGGCAACTCACTGCAATATTCTTGCCTGGAGAATTCCATGAACAGAGGAGCCTGGAAGGCTGCAGTTCACTGGAACTCAAAGAGTCAGATGTGACTAACGTTTAAGTTTTTGTTTAATCTACAAGGATTTCATTTCTATCTGGAAACGACTGGAATCCTGGGCAAATGTACTTCAAAGTCTTTTGAAATGCATTGTTGAGCTGGCCTGAAAAGAGAATATTCAGATCCCTAAATGAAGTGGAAGCTAGAATCTCAGGAGGTAAAGAATACCAAAGCAAGCTTTGGCCTTGAGGCTTTCTCCTAGACCCTGGAAGACCAAGAGCACCTGTTCTAATAGCTTAATGCAGTAGAGGGGCATAAGGAGAGACTCCACAGAAAGCAGGGATACTTCAAAGGGCTCCATTCTCAAGTGTATGGAAGAAAAATAAGTAAGGTTGTTGGTCAGAAGAGGGCAAGGAAATTTGCCTGCCTCAACCTTGATTCTCAGCAAATGGGAAAAAATTCTCCTCTGGTTATTTATAAACAAAAGTTGGCCCTCATATAGGTTTTGGTCCACGTCCACACTCAGTGTGGTCTGAAAAACATCAGAGTCTTTAATGTAAGTGGAGTAATGTCTCCAGATAATGGGCTCCAGATTCAATAAGTTGAATGAATTCCAAGCAGGATAACTAAAAAGAAACTCACCCATAGATTCCTCACAGAGAACACCTCATAGAGAAAACAAAGGGTCAGGTCGAGGGTAAGAGTTCAAAAGGAGCTAGAAAAGAAATAATGATCACCTACAAAAAAACAGTCATTAGACTGAAGGCTTCCTTTCAACAGCAACAATGGATGCCAGAACACTGTCTTCAATGTGTAAAGAGAAATTATCAGTGTAAAATTCAGCAAAAAACATCTTTCCAAAATGAAAGAATATTATAGACATTTTCAGACTACCAAAACTGAGTATTTACCTCTAGCAGAATTCACTGAAGGAAATTTAAAAATATATGGAGCAGCCAGAAGTTACATGATCCCAGATGGATTATCTGGGATACAACAATGAGTGGCAAACAAAAACATTAGCATGAATAGGCTAAGTCTTAAAAACCATTGGTTTTAAAATATAAAAAGATAATAAGTGCCTAATTTATGGTGGAAAGGGATAAGTGCTAGATAATATCGCATATAAATTAGGGAGCAGTAATGAGAACTAAAACATTCTAAAGTCTACATCATGTGTAGGAGAGAAGAGTATTAATTTTGGAATTCATTAAATATTAATGTTGAACTCAACGTGTAAAAAGGTTAAAACGACTGGAATCCTGGGCAAATGTACTTCAAAGTCTTTTGAAATGCATTGTTGAGCTGGCCTGAAAAGAGAATATTCAGATCCCTAAATGAAGTGGAAGCTAGAATCTCAGGAGATAAAGAATACCAAAGCAAGCTTTGGCCTTGAGGCTTTCTCCTAGACCCTGGAAGACCAAGAGCACCTGTTCTAATAGCTTAATGCAGTAGAGGGGCATAAGGAGAGACTCCACAGAAAGCAGGGATACTTCAAAGGGCTCCATTCTCAAGTGTATGGAAGAAAAATAAGTAAGGTTGTTGGTCAGAAGAGGGCAAGGAAATTTGCCTGCCTCAACCTTGATTCTCAGCAAATGGGAAAAAATTCTCCTCTGGTTATTTATAAACAAAAGTTGGCCCTCATATAGGTTTTGGTCCACGTCCACACTCAGTGTGGTCTGAAAAACATCAGAGTCTTTAATGTAAGTGGAGTAATGTCTCCAGATAATGGGCTCCAGATTCAATAAGTTGAATGAATTCCAAGCAGGATAACTAAAAAGAAACTCACCCATAGATTCCTCACAGAGAACACCTCATAGAGAAAACAAAGGGTCAGGTCGAGGGTAAGAGTTCAAAAGGAGCTAGAAAAGAAATAATGATCACCTACAAAAAAACAGTCATTAGACTGAAGGCTTCCTTTCAACAGCAACAATGGATGCCAGAACACTGTCTTCAATGTGTAAAGAGAAATTATCAGTGTAAAATTCAGCAAAAAACATCTTTCCAAAATGAAAGAATATTATAGACATTTTCAGACTACCAAAACTGAGTATTTACCTCTAGCAGAATTCACTGAAGGAAATTTAAAAATATATGGAGCAGCCAGAAGTTACATGATCCCAGATGGATTATCTGGGATACAACAATGAGTGGCAAACAAAAACATTAGCATGAATAGGCTAAGTCTTAAAAACCATTGGTTTTAAAATATAAAAAGATAATAAGTGCCTAATTTATGGTGGAAAGGGATAAGTGCTAGATAATATCGCATATAAATTAGGGAGCAGTAATGAGAACTAAAACATTCTAAAGTCTACATCATGTGTAGGAGAGAAGAGTATTAATTTTGGAATTCATTAAATATTAATGTTGAACTTGCATGACCACAGAAAGAATAGACTTGCATGTAATCATACAACATGTTTTCTGACACATAAATACATAAGATTATCTAAGAGATGACAATTTATAATCATATTTTTTGGATCTGGGAGATTCCATTGCTACAAACCTCAAAAATTTTATGTCGGGCTTTCCTGGTGGTCTAGTGGGTAAAGAGTCTGCCTTGTAGTGCAAGGAACAATGGTTTGATCCCTGGCCTGGGAAGATCCCATGTGTCATGGAGTGGTTGGACCGGTGTATCCAATTACGAGCCAGTACTCTGGATCACATGTGCCCAGAACCAGTGTTCTGCAATGAGAGAGACCACTGTAATGGGAGACCCACACAGGCTGAAGAATAAAGATGGATGGAAAATAAATAAATAAATAAATAAATAAATAAATAAATAAATAAATAATTTAAAATAAAAAGAGGCCAAGTGCTTCCCTGGTGGTCCAGTGGGTAAACACACCGCCTTGTAGCACAAGGGGCGCCGGTTCCATCCCTGGCCTGGGAAGATCCCACGTGCCGTGGAGCGGCTGGACTGATGTGTCCAATTACCGAGCCAGAGCTCTGGAGCACATACGCCCAGAGCCGGTACTCTGCGACAAGAGGCCACTGCGATGGGAGGCCCACAGGGGCCAAAGAACAAAGATGGATGAAAATAGATAAATGAAAGACCAATAGAAGCGGCCTGCCTGCTTCCCTCCCTTCCCACCCCGCCTCCCCCACCCACCAAAAAAGAGGCCAAAACTAAAAAAAAATTTTTTTTAATCAATGCTTTTGTTAAAGTATATTTTAAATAGATTTAGTTGAAATGTAAGGCAAAAACATACAAAATATGAAAGGAGCTTGATAAATTAAGCTGCATCATCAAGAAATACCAAAAAGCTAGAGTTTCCCATATATTGTACATATACTAGAAATGCAAAGAAGTATTAGTATCTAACAAGGTGTTTATAGATTGATTTTATCTACTTAGCAAAAAACAATTCCAGAATGGAAAGAGTAAAGGTTGGCAATTTTAACTAGGTACACTATATCAATAGAATTATATCACTTACATCAACAGAATTTAACTCGAGTTTACAATGTGGGAAATGGTGTATTGTGTGCACAAACTCTCATGCAAAAGGCAAGAACTTTTACTATCAAAAGAAATCTTCAACAACATGCACTTTTGTGTCATTCAAAGAGCCCTGGGGCTGGAGAGGGGGCATGACAGTGGAGGGTGCAAACACAAATGTTTCTTAAATAAAAGTTTTAAAAATTACCTGTTATTATATTTGTTATCTCATTGAGTGACTTTATAAGAAGGCTATCTATATAATCGATGCTATAAATTTTCTGTGCCTATACTGAATTTTTGTCACTTAAGTAGTTATAATTTGGTAGCTTTAATACATAAAATTTTTATCATTTCAACTAATTCTCGAAAGGAATATTTAGTAAAATAAACTAGAACTGAGACTCAAAGCATTAACAACTATATAAACCAAGAATATTCAGTGTGGGAGATGCTAAGGACTGCTTTACACGTTGTTCGATAACTGGATATGTCAACCTTTCTCTCTTATTCCTTAAAAAATATCTGACTAAATAAGGATCCATATTTTTCTAAGGTGAGATATAAATTACACCTTTAAATATAGAAAAACATTTAAAGTATAAAGATTCTTCTAAAAGTACGTGCCCCTTCCAAGCTTAAATAGTGGTTCTTAAAATTTCTGAAGAATTGTAAAGATGTAGTTCCATGAATGAAAAGAGCAAAATGTTTTGAAAAACGAGGAGTGTGATTATGACTTCTTGAACTTCAAGTTAGTCCAATGAGCATCCTATATGCAAGTTTCATTTAACCAGTTAACTTATGTGAGATTCTGAGCCACAGATTATGTCTGGGAACAGACAAACCTACATTACTAACTCAGAAGAGAGAATACAGTTATACTAAATCACTACAGAGACTGCAATAACTTTCGTAGGCTTAACCTAGCTAAATCACGCATTGTGTAGTTCAATTATTTAATTAGTAATAATATCTCAAATGCATTTTTAGGAATGTCTCACTTGGCAAATAATCTGCTTTGGAGCTTCTAAAGTTACATATACAACTTAGGAATAAAGGAATCCAATTTACTGTTCATGTGAGCAGTTCACTGGAAAATTATCAATTTAGTAAATTTTTTAAAATTCCTTTTAAATTAGCCTAATCTTTTTCCTAGTTAGGAAACTCAGAAAAGCTTTCCTGTGATCACAAAACATTTGTTACTCAGTTAATAAGTGCTCCAGTGGGGAATGGATGAATGATCTTAAATCACCTTGTCCTGCGTTTTCTGTCTTACAGAGGAAGAAGGCTATCCCTTTCTTAAATAAAAGTTTTAAAAATTACCTGTTATTATATTTGTTATCTCATTGAGTGACTTTATAAGAAGGCTATCTATATAATCGATGCTATAAATTTTCTGTGCCTATACTGAATTTTTGTCACTTAAGTAGTTATAATTTGGTAGCTTTAATACATAAAATTTTTATCATTTCAACTAATTCTCGAAAGGAATATTTAGTAAAATAAACTAGAACTGAGACTCAAAGCATTAACAACTATATAAACCAAGAATATTCAGTGTGGGAGATGCTAAGGACTGCTTTACACGTTGTTCGATAACTGGATATGTCAACCTTTCTCTCTTATTCCTTAAAAAATATCTGACTAAATAAGGATCCATATTTTTCTAAGGTGAGATATAAATTACACCTTTAAATATAGAAAAACATTTAAAGTATAAAGATTCTTCTAAAAGTACGTGCCCCTTCCAAGCTTAAATAGTGGTTCTTAAAATTTCTGAAGAATTGTAAAGATGTAGTTCCATGAATGAAAAGAGCAAAATGTTTTAAAAAACGAGGAGTGTGATTATGACTTCTTGAACTTCAAGTTAGTCCAATGAGCATCCTATATGCAAGTTTCATTTAACCAGTTAACTTATGTGAGATTCTGAGCCACAGATTATGTCTGGGAACAGACAAACCTACATTACTAACTCAGAAGAGAGAATACAGTTATACTAAATCACTACAGAGACTGCAATAACTTTCGTAGGCTTAACCTAGCTAAATCACGCATTGTGTAGTTCAATTATTTAATTAGTAATAATATCTCAAATGCATTTTTAGGAATGTCTCACTTGGCAAATAATCTGCTTTGGAGCTTCTAAAGTTACATATACAACTTAGGAATAAAGGAATCCAATTTACTGTTCATGTGAGCAGTTCACTGGAAAATTATCAATTTAGTAAATTTTTTAAAATTCCTTTTAAATTAGCCTAATCTTTTTCCTAGTTAGGAAACTCAGAAAAGCTTTCCTGTGATCACAAAACATTTGTTACTCAGTTAATAAGTGCTCCAGTGGGGAATGGATGAATGATCTTAAATCACCTTGTCCTGCGTTTTCTGTCTTACAGAGGAAGAAACAAAGGTATTCAGGGTCTGGCCTGTATAAGGTCTTGTTGTTCATAGGTTCTCAATTTCTGAACTACTGAGAAAAACACCTCAAATTTACAACTAAATCCCTTGTGTTCCAGGTACATATATGCTGTGTGCTTTACAGGCATCATTCATGGACTCCTCCCCATAACAGGGAGGTTGGGTCTCATTCACATTTTACTGAAGGGGAACAAGAAAAAACAATACATTCAACAGTTATCAAGTGGTGATGACAGGATTCATATGCCAGGTCTGTCTGATGCCAGGTCCTTGCTCTTGACCTCGAAAGCACAAATGCCTCTTCTCTCCTTCTTTTCCTTCACCTACAACCAAGCAGTCTGTGAATCCTAATGACCCGTTTCTCAAATGGTGCTCAACTAGGCCATTCTCTCTACTGCTTCAGTTGCTATTTTAAGAATGGATGCTCTTACTAGGATGTCAGTCTGGGTTGTGGCAACAGTTCTAATGGCTTCTCTAACCCTGTGTTCCTGATGAGACAAAAAATAGGCAGACTGCTTTCTTCAATACCTTTTTAATAATACTATTTCTCAATTCAGAGGGTTACATCATATGTAAACTCCCATTGTGCCTGTCATGATCCCCCCAATTTGGCCTTATCCTACTTATGCAGAGGTGTTTCCCCACTCCTCTCTGTATTTGGTTAATGCTATTCCCCAAGTCTTAGAAAACCCACATCCTCCCCTTTCATCTATGTAAATTATTCTTGCCTTTCAAATGCTCTTATTGACTTTTCCTTAGAATGCAAGCTCATGTTGGTGCAATTCAACTCTCAGTAGAACTCAGTATTTTTTTTTTTCTAGTTGTATCTTGCATGTGTCAGTTTTATCTCCCCATTTTCAAGATCTCTTAGGGGAAGGATCATGTATGACCTGATCTATGATTTTGGATAATTCTTTCTGATTGGCTATTATGTAGCTACAACCTCAGAAATAAAAAGGAATTTGGAAATATCTTAGCAACATGGGAACTAGAAATCATCTGTTTCAGTTCTTCTGCTTTATGGATGAAGACACTGAGATCTAGGGAAGGTGAGAGACTGAGACATCAGAGTTAATTATCTACTAGTTAACCACTCACCAAATCCATTATTAAAGCTACTGTTCTACTGGACACTCTAGGCTCAGCTGGGCTTCTCAGACTTTAACATGCAAAAACTCATCTGGGAGAGCCTCTAGGTTCACTCCTCCCATAACAGGGAGGTTGGGTCTCATTCACATTTTACTGAAGGGGAACAAGAAAAAACAATACATTCAACAGTTATCAAGTGGTGATGACAGGATTCATATGCCAGGTCTGTCTGATGCCAGGTCCTTGCTCTTGACCTCGAAAGCACAAATGCCTCTTCTCTCCTTCTTTTCCTTCACCTACAACCAAGCAGTCTGTGAATCCTAATGACCCGTTTCTCAAATGGTGCTCAACTAGGCCATTCTCTCTACTGCTTCAGTTGCTATTTTAAGAATGGATGCTCTTACTAGGATGTCAGTCTGGGTTGTGGCAACAGTTCTAATGGCTTCTCTAACCCTGTGTTCCTGATGAGACAAAAAATAGGCAGACTGCTTTCTTCAATACCTTTTTAATAATACTATTTCTCAATTCAGAGGGTTACATCATATGTAAACTCCCATTGTGCCTGTCATGATCCCCCCAATTTGGCCTTATCCTACTTATGCAGAGGTGTTTCCCCACTCCTCTCTGTATTTGGTTAATGCTATTCCCCAAGTCTTAGAAAACCCACATCCTCCCCTTTCATCTATGTAAATTATTCTTGCCTTTCAAATGCTCTTATTGACTTTTCCTTAGAATGCAAGCTCATGTTGGTGCAATTCAACTCTCAGTAGAACTCAGTATTTTTTTTTTTCTAGTTGTATCTTGCATGTGTCAGTTTTATCTCCCCATTTTCAAGATCTCTTAGGGGAAGGATCATGTATGACCTGATCTATGATTTTGGATAATTCTTTCTGATTGGCTATTATGTAGCTACAACCTCAGAAATAAAAAGGAATTTGGAAATATCTTAGCAACATGGGAACTAGAAATCATCTGTTTCAGTTCTTCTGCTTTATGGATGAAGACACTGAGATCTAGGGAAGGTGAGAGACTGAGACATCAGAGTTAATTATCTACTAGTTAACCACTCACCAAATCCATTATTAAAGCTACTGTTCTACTGGACACTCTAGGCTCAGCTGGGCTTCTCAGACTTTAACATGCAAAAACTCATCTGGGAGAGCCTCAGCAATTCAGGTTCTGATTCAGTAGGTGTGAGGTAGGACTTAAGATTTTACATTTCTAACTAGCTCCCCAGGGACCACAGGAGGGAGCAAGGATGACAACTCTATGCCAGACCAAAGACTCTAAGTGGTGTGTCTTGTGTTACCACTGGGCCAAAGGCGAGAAAGAACATTCAATATTTTACATGAAAATCAAAGAGAAGAATGGAGGAAAAACTGGAAAATAGACCAGGAGAAACAGGATACTGGAGTCACTGATAAGCTACTTGATTACAACTACCTGATTCTTTTTCACCAGGACTAATTCTTATACAAAGGAACACATGATTAACTACAATATTATGTTATTTATCAGCCTACCCTTGATTATCCAGAAGCTGATAAATAACAAATACTGGGTGTGTCTGTCCCTTTAATGTCATTATTTTAGATTTATTTTATCCCTCTCTTGGAGAATAAAAGATCTTGTAAAAAGGAAGCATTTAGATGAATCACTTTGTTACTTTTTGTCATGTTTTTGTTAGCAGCTCAAGGAAACAGTTTAGGGATAAGAGGGTAATTTAAACTAAGGGATAAAAAGACACCTTATGATTACCTTGAGATTTCAATTTTTAAATTATATTCTTATACACATAAAAATCAGGTTACACAGTAAGCTCTCCCAGTGCTGTACTAATAATATATCAGTTAATTCATGTGCTGAATCAGCAGCTTCAAGTTCATAAATGGCTGTACCCAGAGCAATTAATCAACTTATGCTAAATGGTCAACGTGATTAGAAATTAGGAGCTATTTTGGTTGTCAAGATAAGCAATTTTGACTGTCCACTTGTGAGCTCATTAATTGCTAAGGGATCACCTTACAAATAACTAGAAATCTTCCTACTGTATATATTAAATTTTGTCACCTGGGCAATACTCTGATGCAGTGATACGTGCTCCCATTTACAGGGTTCCCAGTCATGTGTAGCATCACTTTCAAGCATCAGGTAACTGGCACTATGAGTTATTTGATCAGTTTGAGACACTCTCTTGTGAAATGAGAGTAATCCTCAACAACACACAGAACACTGAAGAGTAAACTGTGGCAAATGTCTGGAAGGGTGGAAAAACCAACACACAGAAATTGGATGACTGATACTTACAAATGACTTCCACACAATAGGACCCACATTTCTTACCTTTAGCTATTTAATGTGCCCTTCAAAGTAGCCCTTTGTTTCTCCACTCTGAGTTATCTGGGGAGTGACCAATGTAAACTATAAAAAGTGCCTGTCCAAATGGGGACTGCCATCTCCATCTGGGGCCACCTATCCAACCTTCTCTCTCATGGTCTTAGTTCCTACGTTTAATTGCTAGAAATAAATTGAACTCAAATGAGTCACCCACACCTGCACTGCCAACATTAGTGCCCATGCCTGACAAATGACAGACTATGTGATGAACTCATGAGATTCTGAAGAACATCTAAAGAAAGTATTGTATAGAACAGGAGTTAGCTCTATTTGAAATTATACTATTTGATCTAAGGTGCTTTGGAGGTCAATGCATACAAGTATGATTTTCATAAGAAAACTGAATTCCAAACCACAAACTGACAAGTGAAATTTTCTAATTAAGTCTATAATAGAAAACTGGAATTTTTCTTTAATTTTATTTTACTTTTTACTTTTACAGAGTTTTGTTGTTTACAGATATGTATGATCTCAGATTAGTCATATGTATATCTCCCCCCATCCCACCCCTCCAGGCCATCACACAGCACCCCTGCAGGATACCCCTTTCTCACAGCACAAAGGAATTTTTCTTTTTGTCTGAGTATCAGAGGGCTTTGATCTCTAAAAGTTTCTGCTTTTTCCAGTTGCTAAGTTTCTTTATATTTAGCAAGTTATTTCACTGCAACCTGCTCCATCACTAGAAATATTACTCCTCACTTGCCAAGGCAGAGGTTAACTCTACTATGGCCTCACTGCATTAAACTGGGAGGGAAACCACAGAGGTGCCACAAACCACACGGTATCCTTCTCTTCAAGACACCCAGAGTGGTGAAGGCTGGAGAGTGGAGAAGCAGCCATCACTACTTAGAATAGGCAGGGGCTGTTTAATTAAACATAATAATAATTTGTCTTTAGTATTCTGAATTTGACCCCTTGTAGAGCAATTTGTCTCTGGTTTTAAACCTAAATTTTTACTCACATAATTTTGTCACACAATTTGCCTATAAATGAAAAGGTAAAATAACTATAGAACAATAAAACTGGTTACATTCTAGAAAATGGTAAGTGACAAATCTTTCTAAGCCTCACTGAGAAGCCATTTTTAATTTTATGAAATAATAAATTGGTATATTTCAGCAGTACTTTTTCTGAGTAATGGAACTACTACAGATATATCTATTTTAACAGTATTTTTAATGCCTTTCCTCTGAGCATGCAGTGGGAAGTTTGCTCCATTTTCCTTTCCATTGAGAACTGGGACAAACATCATTTCATTTTCTGATTCTCTATAGCCCCATTTTAAATGAGTAGTTGTCATTAAAGTTGTGGCCAAGGAGAATATGTTGCATCAGACTACTGAGACAGTTTGGCTGATATCAGCTTTCCAAGTTCATGGAGCTTTTGGTTTTGTACCAAATGTTTAATGCTTACCATGGTTTAATGTGTGTGAAAGTTCCCTAGAAAGAAAATACTTGGAATACAAATATAAGGTGTCACTGCTATTGGATTTCTAGCTTGATGACCCACGAAACTTTGGGAGCAAAAATGCCATTGTAATTTAGTCTATATCGTTTCTATGATTCTTCAATGTTAGATAACAGGTGTTTCTAGGTGGTGGATGCTGGTAAGCCCGAACTAAAGGTTTAGAAATAATCTTAAATTTCACTAAGCATATGACATAGTCACAGGGAGGTATCCTATGAATTTTCTGCCAAAACTGCTTTTGTGTAAATTTTTCTAGAGCAAGATGGGTTTCTTGAGGAAGGTCAGTTCTTACTTCTCTACAGGTCTATGATTGAGATCAGAAGTTTAAGTGATATATTCTAGTTTTATTCCCAATTTCAGAAAGGTTTTACAAAGATACTACTAGTTCAATGGTCTAAAGATTTCAAGGTGGAAACTGGAAAGCAACAGAGCAATTCCCAAACCTCTCAAAACTGCTTAGTCACCTATAGTCCAGTGATGAACTATTCTGATGTGTGGACTGGGATTTATTTAATGTATTTTATGCATGTCAGTCAGTGATTCCCAGATTAAATCTTCATAATGCAAAGAAAGACAATTTTAAAGCAATCAATTTTAATCCTAAATCATTTTAAGAGTATAATGTTGTATGTTCTGACAAGCAATCAAATTTAAATGAAAAGGTAAAATAACTAAGCTGGTTACATTCTAGAAAATGGTAAGTGACAAATCTTTCTAAGCCTCACTGAGAAGCCATTTTTAATTTTATGAAATAATAAATTGGTATATTTCAGCAGTACTTTTTCTGAGTAATGGAACTACTACAGATATATCTATTTTAACAGTATTTTTAATGCCTTTCCTCTGAGCATGCAGTGGGAAGTTTGCTCCATTTTCCTTTCCATTGAGAACTGGGACAAACATCATTTCATTTTCTGATTCTCTATAGCCCCATTTTAAATGAGTAGTTGTCATTAAAGTTGTGGCCAAGGAGAATATGTTGCATCAGACTACTGAGACAGTTTGGCTGATATCAGCTTTCCAAGTTCATGGAGCTTTTGGTTTTGTACCAAATGTTTAATGCTTACCATGGTTTAATGTGTGTGAAAGTTCCCTAGAAAGAAAATACTTGGAATACAAATATAAGGTGTCACTGCTATTGGATTTCTAGCTTGATGACCCACGAAACTTTGGGAGCAAAAATGCCATTGTAATTTAGTCTATATCGTTTCTATGATTCTTCAATGTTAGATAACAGGTGTTTCCAGGTGGTGGATGCTGGTAAGCCCGAACTAAAGGTTTAGAAATAATCTTAAATTTCACTAAGCATATGACATAGTCACAGGGAGGTATCCTATGAATTTTCTGCCAAAACTGCTTTTGTGTAAATTTTTCTAGAGCAAGATGGGTTTCTTGAGGAAGGTCAGTTCTTACTTCTCTACAGGTCTATGATTGAGATCAGAAGTTTAAGTGATATATTCTAGTTTTATTCCCAATTTCAGAAAGGTTTTACAAAGATACTACTAGTTCAATGGTCTAAAGATTTCAAGGTGGAAACTGGAAAGCAACAGAGCAATTCCCAAACCTCTCAAAACTGCTTAGTCACCTATAGTCCAGTGATGAACTATTCTGATGTGTGGACTGGGATTTATTTAATGTATTTTATGCATGTCAGTCAGTGATTCCCAGATTAAATCTTCATAATGCAAAGAAAGACAATTTTAAAGCAATCAATTTTAATCCTAAATCATTTTAAGAGTATAATGTTGTATACGTCACGCTGCTGACAGCATGCCCTCTCCACCTCCCCCCAACTCAAGTACTATATATCCTCAATATCACCCACTATCTCTCACCTTCTCACCTTAATGCTTAGAAAAGAAAACTTGCATCCTGGCTGAATTAATACTTAGAGCCCTAAGTGTGAAAATGAAGCACGGAAGTAATTCTCTAAATTATATGAAAACTGTGATAAGCGGTTCAACTTGATTTAATAAGCAGAGTGAATACCAAGGGAAAATCTAAAGAGAATTATGTAAGTGACTTGAGAAGTTTAAATACAAGTCTTTAATTAGGTTATAGTTACCTGGTCTGTAAGTCAGCTCAGCATTAATTGGAAGAGATGATTAGTAAGCAAATAAGATTGTCTAATTAAGTCCAGCACTGCTTCCTTTTTCTAAATAATTTAACAGTCTTGGCCCCAGACACAGAAGAGTCTTTGAGAAAGGATCCAGTGTCTGCTGCTGGACCATCTTATTATTGCTAAGTCAGTTTAAAAAAGTTACCTGGAACCCAGTCTAGTAAGAAAAGGCCTAAACCAGGGCTTCCGTATCTTAGTACCTTCTTTTGTCCCCGAGTTCTGATTTTATGAGGCATCTGAATTAACTGCTAGGTCACTGAATCCCCAGGAATGGACTTTGGGGGCATGCAGTTTGGTAGGATGTGGCTTGGTGTAGACAAGACAGGAATGAGACTTCTTCATGCACTGTCAGCTTTCTTTGCACAAGACTTCTGTGTCACAGTTTGTCTCTATGTAAAGTAAGAGAAAACTAGAGGTTTCACTGCTATTTCACTGGGGCTTGTCAAGCCTGAGAATTGAGGACAGACTACCACAAAGTACTGGGAAGATCTCAGAAAGTGTTTCTATTAACCTAGGATATAATTTTACAAAGAACTCTCTGTGCTCACAGTTTTTGAGTATAATTAACGTCAATAAATATTAGTGATTTTATAATTCTATTACAAAGTTTTTAAAACCTTTACAAAAGAACTATAAACATATAACAACTAGCTTCCTCTTAAAACATCTACTGTAGTCTGTACAAGGCATACAAGACAGAATAAACAGAACTGATGTAGCTCTGAACTAAGGCTCCTGAGTTCAAGAACTAGCTTTGTCAAATAATTGGGTAACTCTCAGAAAATAACTTAACTTCTCTGGGGTCGAATTGCCTATGTGTAAAATAGGTAGAGAGATTGAGATTATGTAGTATTTTTTAAGCTTGGCTGAACAGTAGAATAACTGGGCTAACTTTTAAAACACTTTGGATGTCCATGTTCTATCCTGTGAAAGACGTTCTGGGAACGAGTCTGAGTATGGGCACTGGTAGTGGCCCCACAGGCTGAGTCCAAGTAGAGACCCACTGCACTAATCCCTCATTGTCTGGTGATCAAAGTTCTGTGACATGATGGTGTACTATATGATAACACAGATACATATGTGAGATGTAACTTTCACAGAGCCCACCATTTTTAAATAATGAGTGCCTTTGCTCCAACTCTATCTTTTACCAAACTATGGCAGATTCTGCCTCATGTTGTGTCCAGACCACACTGGCATTGTGACTCAAGTGCATCATTTTGGGTTGTCTTCAAGGGAAAAGTTAATGTTACACCTTATTTATTTTTTAATTAATGAAGATCAAAATTAATCTTCCGTATAGAATTTTTTGACCACTTTGTTAAAAATCATTTCAACTTTCAAATATTCTTGTCAGGAGAAGGGGACCAAAGACATATTAAGTTAGTTGACCTATTTCACTTCAATCCTGGTGAATATTTAACCATGCCTTCCCTGTCTAAGTCCTGGCACTCTTTAACAGACAGTAATTGCTGATTTTTCCCTTTGACAAACTGCATGTCAGTTTGTTGGAGGGAACAGTGGTAAGGAAGGCCCATGCATGTGTGTTCACACAGTCTTGTCTGACTCTTTGGGACCCCATGAACCCCTATTTAGCCCATCAGTCTCCTCTGTCCATGTAATTTCCTTGCTCACAGTTTTGAGTATAATTAGCGTCAATAAATATTAGTGATTTTATAATTCTATTACAAAGTTTTTAAAACCTTTACAAAAGAACTATAAACATATAACAACTAGCTTCCTCTTAAAACATCTACTGTAGTCTGTACAAGGCATACAAGACAGAATAAACAGAACTGATGTAGCTCTGAACTAAGGCTCCTGAGTTCAAGAACTAGCTTTGTCAAATAATTGGGTAACTCTCAGAAAATAACTTAACTTCTCTGGGGTCGAATTGCCTATGTGTAAAATAGGTAGAGAGATTGAGATTATGTAGTATTTTTTAAGCTTGGCTGAACAGTAGAATAACTGGGCTAACTTTTAAAACACTTTGGATGTCCATGTTCTATCCTGTGAAAGACGTTCTGGGAACGAGTCTGAGTATGGGCACTGGTAGTGGCCCCACAGGCTGAGTCCAAGTAGAGACCCACTGCACTAATCCCTCATTGTCTGGTGATCAAAGTTCTGTGACATGATGGTGTACTATATGATAACACAGATACATATGTGAGATGTAACTTTCACAGAGCCCACCATTTTTAAATAATGAGTGCCTTTGCTCCAACTCTATCTTTTACCAAACTATGGCAGATTCTGCCTCATGTTGTGTCCAGACCACACTGGCATTGTGACTCAAGTGCATCATTTTGGGTTGTCTTCAAGGGAAAAGTTAATGTTACACCTTATTTATTTTTTAATTAATGAAGATCAAAATTAATCTTCCGTATAGAATTTTTTGACCACTTTGTTAAAAATCATTTCAACTTTCAAATATTCTTGTCAGGAGAAGGGACCAAAGACATATTAAGTTAGTTGACCTATTTCACTTCAATCCTGGTGAATATTTAACCATGCCTTCCCTGTCTAAGTCCTGGCACTCTTTAACAGACAGTAATTGCTGATTTTTCCCTTTGACAAACTGCATGTCAGTTTGTTGGAGGGAACAGTGGTAAGGAAGGCCCATGCATGTGTGTTCACACAGTCTTGTCTGACTCTTTGGGACCCCATGAACTATAGCCCATCAGTCTCCTCTGTCCATGTAATTTCCTTGCCAAGTATACTGCGGTGGGTTGCTATTACTTTCTCCAGGGGATCTGTTGGACCAGGGATTGAATCCACGTCTCCTACATTGTCAGGCAAATTCTTTACCACTGAGCCACCTGGGAAGCCCATTAAAGAAGGCACAGGTTGGCACAAAATGACTGTCCTGATTGACAAAATAAGTCATCTGTCCTATGGATAACTCTATCCTTTGTCTAGACAGGAAAATCAGAATAATTCAAGGCAAAGGCAAGGGCAAGAGCAAGGCAGGGCATGTGGTCTGTAGTATTTCAGGGCAGGGTAAAGACATAGTTGTCCTTGCCCTGGGTTGGCAGCACCATGGCAGGTTTTGTGAGCAACTAGTGGCTCATTCCCACTGGACACTGAGCACATCCCAGGGAGGAGACAGAAATCACTGATGGATTGTCCATCCACTGAGGGTTGGGGCTGTCAATCACAGGAAAGAAGCACTGATTTCCTTACCCCTGATGAGGGTTTACATTTTCATTTTATACTGGGTTCCACAAATCATGTAGTTGACTTTGCCTAACCTGACTGCCAACAGACAACTCTGGGTTAGACAGAACTATGTGAGGCCTTGGGAGGGCTGTCAAAAGTTCAAAGTCCTTGCGTGTTCACTCTTCTGAAACAGAGAAAAAGAGCTAGCTGCCTCGTCAAGTTTTGCCTCTAATGTTAAACATCATATTATACATACATCATATTATTAGCTGTGTGACATGAGGCAAATTAACATTTCTGTGTCTTAGAATGCTATTCTGTTACACAGGAATAATAATACTGATGTTATAAACATGAAATGTATAAATATATATAAGTAACATGGCATAGCGCTGGGCACAAAGTAGATGTTCAATAAATTTTAGTTGCATTATTATTATGATTGTCATTCATTATTTGCTACAGATCCTGAAAATGGTGGCAAAGGTATTTTGATTAATACTTTGAAGGATACATGTTATAGTAAATATAGTTGGAGTTTTAACCTCCAGAAACTTCAAATTCACTAGAAACTTTTAGGAGGGGAAAATTTTGGGTAGATGAAAAACTGCATAATGAGAAGGAATCTTGGTTTTGTCCACCATAAAAGGCACATATACCATACCCAAATTAGCTGTCTAATTGTTAAGGCCTACAGTGAATAATCTAGAGAGGATGTCAGGTAACAGCTCATTTTCTGTTTTGTTAGAATAAAAAGATGCAGGAGGTTAACATAATGTGGAAGTCAAAATGTGTAATGTGGTGTGTCCTGATTGACAAAATAAGTCATCTGTCCTATGGATAACTCTATCCTTTGTCTAGACAGGAAAATCAGAATAATTCAAGGCAAAGGCAAGGGCAAGAGCAAGGCAGGGCATGTGGTCTGTAGTATTTCAGGGCAGGGTAAAGACATAGTTGTCCTTGCCCTGGGTTGGCAGCACCATGGCAGGTTTTGTGAGCAACTAGTGGCTCATTCCCACTGGACACTGAGCACATCCCAGGGAGGAGACAGAAATCACTGATGGATTGTCCATCCACTGAGGGTTGGGGCTGTCAATCACAGGAAAGAAGCACTGATTTCCTTACCCCTGATGAGGGTTTACATTTTCATTTTATACTGGGTTCCACAAATCATGTAGTTGACTTTGCCTAACCTGACTGCCAACAGACAACTCTGGGTTAGACAGAACTATGTGAGGCCTTGGGAGGGCTGTCAAAAGTTCAAAGTCCTTGCGTGTTCACTCTTCTGAAACAGAGAAAAAGAGCTAGCTGCCTCGTCAAGTTTTGCCTCTAATGTTAAACATCATATTATACATACATCATATTATTAGCTGTGTGACATGAGGCAAATTAACATTTCTGTGTCTTAGAATGCTATTCTGTTACACAGGAATAATAATACTGATGTTATAAACATGAAATGTATAAATATATATAAGTAACATGGCATAGCGCTGGGCACAAAGTAGATGTTCAATAAATTTTAGTTGCATTATTATTATGATTGTCATTCATTATTTGCTACAGATCCTGAAAATGGTGGCAAAGGTATTTTGATTAATACTTTGAAGGATACATGTTATAGTAAATATAGTTGGAGTTTTAACCTCCAGAAACTTCAAATTCACTAGAAACTTTTAGGAGGGGAAAATTTTGGGTAGATGAAAAACTGCATAATGAGAAGGAATCTTGGTTTTGTCCACCATAAAAGGCACATATACCATACCCAAATTAGCTGTCTAATTGTTAAGGCCTACAGTGAATAATCTAGAGAGGATGTCAGGTAACAGCTCATTTTCTGTTTTGTTAGAATAAAAAGATGCAGGAGGTTAACATAATGTGGAAGTCAAAATGTGTAATGTGGTGTGTATGCTGCATGTCTCCAGTCACTGATGAGCTGGCGTCCTGCAGTGGTAGCCTCCAATTAGTGACTATCACTAATGCCTTATGCAGCCTAGTACTTTGACGGAAATAAGCAACGTATCTTTGGATTCTCAGGAAGTAAAGGAAGCTGCTTCACTGTGCTACTAGTATGATTTTCATAAATACACTGAGCACTAGCTGTATACTAGGTGATTTTATATTCTCTGTAATCCTGATAAGAGTTAGCTGCTCAGTCATGTCTAACTCTTTGCAACCCCATGGTCTGTAGCCCACCAGGCTCCTCAGCTCATGGAATTCTCCAGGCAAGAATACTAGAGTGGGAAGCCATTTTCTTCTCTAGTGGACTTTCCCAACCCAGGGAACAAACTCAGAACTCCTGAATAGTAATCAGATTCTTTACTGTCTGAAGCCACCAAACATCCCATGAGGCAATCATGCCCACTTTGTAAATAAGAAACCTTGAGGCTCAGCTAAGTCAATTGATTTAACCAAGACTTTCTGACTAGGCAGAGGGAGTGAGTATATAGATACAGTTCTGTATGACTTGAGGATTATGCATCTTATTTTAACTGACTCCAAAGCCTCTCTTGTAACTAAAGTAAGTGAATGCTTAGCGGAAGTAATAATATAGCAAATATTTAGCTTTAATGCCAGTTCCTGTTCTAAGTACTTAATACATATTGACTCATTTAATCCTTGCTACAGTTCCATAAAGCAGGAATTACTATTCTCACTTTGCAGATGAAGAAACTGAAGCTCTAGGAAGTTAATTAAACTGACCCAGATTATGAACCATTAAGTGACAGATCAGCTTATAAACAAAGCAATGTGGCCTCATATTCTGGGCTTAACAACTTTGTGAAGGAATGAAAACTTCTTGAATTATTAAAAATTTAAAAGGTTAACTGAAGAAGTATCATATGATTTTCTATAATAATATACCAAGATAAGCACACAAAGGTATGTCCTTCAAAGCAAATTAACCAAAAAGGGGTAAAAAAAAAATAAAAGGAATGCCTACAGTGAATAATCTAGAGAGGATGTCAGGTAACAGCTCATTTTCTGTTTTGTTAGAATAAAAAGATGCAGGAGGTTAACATAATGTGGAAGTCAAAATGTGTAATGTGGTGTGTATGCTGCATGTCTCCAGTCACTGATGAGCTGGCGTCCTGCAGTGGTAGCCTCCAATTAGTGACTATCACTAATGCCTTATGCAGCCTAGTACTTTGACGGAAATAAGCAACGTATCTTTGGATTCTCAGGAAGTAAAGGAAGCTGCTTCACTGTGCTACTAGTATGATTTTCATAAATACACTGAGCACTAGCTGTATACTAGGTGATTTTATATTCTCTGTAATCCTGATAAGAGTTAGCTGCTCAGTCATGTCTAACTCTTTGCAACCCCATGGTCTGTAGCCCACCAGGCTCCTCAGCTCATGGAATTCTCCAGGCAAGAATACTAGAGTGGGAAGCCATTTTCTTCTCTAGTGGACTTTCCCAACCCAGGGAACAAACTCAGAACTCCTGAATAGTAATCAGATTCTTTACTGTCTGAAGCCACCAAACATCCCATGAGGCAATCATGCCCACTTTGTAAATAAGAAACCTTGAGGCTCAGCTAAGTCAATTGATTTAACCAAGACTTTCTGACTAGGCAGAGGGAGTGAGTATATAGATACAGTTCTGTATGACTTGAGGATTATGCATCTTATTTTAACTGACTCCAAAGCCTCTCTTGTAACTAAAGTAAGTGAATGCTTAGCGGAAGTAATAATATAGCAAATATTTAGCTTTAATGCCAGTTCCTGTTCTAAGTACTTAATACATATTGACTCATTTAATCCTTGCTACAGTTCCATAAAGCAGGAATTACTATTCTCACTTTGCAGATGAAGAAACTGAAGCTCTAGGAAGTTAATTAAACTGACCCAGATTATGAACCATTAAGTGACAGATCAGCTTATAAACAAAGCAATGTGGCCTCATATTCTGGGCTTAACAACTTTGTGAAGGAATGAAAACTTCTTGAATTATTAAAAATTTAAAAGGTTAACTGAAGAAGTATCATATGATTTTCTATAATAATATACCAAGATAAGCACACAAAGGTATGTCCTTCAAAGCATTAGTCAAAATATTTCAAAAAATTTTCAGAGCCTGAAGCAAATAATAAGGATGATAGCAGTAAAAATAGCAGTTAAAATTAATTGTACATTTATAATGTTTTCTGGTACTGTGCCGTATGACTTACATATGTCATCTCACTTAATGTCATCTCATCTCATTTATAACGATAGTTTGATCATTCCTAGATAACAGAATAAACTACTGAGATCCAGAGAATTTAATTAATTCTTTTCACATCACATAGTAAATGTATGATTGTTCTTGGATAGACTGTTTACATCCAGAACCCCACATTCCTCACTACCACACTAGTACTCCATTCCTTCAGAATTTTTAGTGGTGGAAAATATTTATCTTCTGAGAATTGACCTGATTTTTTTAAAACCAGCAGAAGTCATTTGTGACTAAGCCTTATGTTTTTTGACTTTCAGGGACTTGAGATGAACTTCTGATAAAAAATATCATTTGAAGAAAATACAGAGTGCTTTTTCTTGTGATCTATAAATTGTCTAAAATCAGCCCCCTAAACACATTCTGTGTGCTGGTGACAAACTGTAATTACAATCTCCCCAGGTGAATGACTTTGGAGGTATGCTTTTCTTAGAGCAAATTTATGCTATTTGACAGAGACTGCATGTTAATGAAGGAACGCCAGCTAGAAGCTTACCATATACCTCTGGGCTTGTGGCATGATGCTCACAGGCATTGTGCAAACACCCTATTAAGCCACCGAGTATGCTACCCTATAGTGAGTATTGACCACTAAACCACTTCATCATCTGTAGCACTTTTCTTACAGGGAGAACCTGCATGACTTTTAATTAATGCATCCAAAAGATCCACGTTATACATGATTCAACCCCATACTGTGAATAGGGACTATGCTGAGTTGGTAATGATTATGACCTTTAGCGGGTATATCCATCCCTTAAGTGGATGAGGAAGTTACTAAATTTCTATTTCCCTTTATTCTGTCTAGATCAAGACTACCTGACCCTTTATTTTCCCAGGCCGTGGTGGGTGGTGCACAAAGCATCTTCCTTTCCAATATACTGTTCAGAATTAATTTTCTTAGGAAATTACTGTGAGAATAGCTTGGTCAGCCATTCTTGGTGAAAAAAATACTGCAGTGGGGAAAAGGGAGGGGGAAAGAAAGGGACAAGAGAGGTGTCTTTATTGCACATTTTTAGAGTGTAATTCGTATGAAGTGACTTTCCCTGCATTTTGTAATATGCTTCTTTAAGCAAAATTTCCTCAGCAAACTCAGAAAGCTCTGTGGTGTGCTTGTGAACAGTCACCTCCAACTGCTATACCCACAACTAAATCTCTTTCTCTCACAGTTAGAAGCAAGCTTGTTGGAAAATAGCATTTCTAGAATTTCCAAAAACACATGGTAGATTTTTCTCTTGGCAAAATCTGTCAGCCAACTAGGGAGAAGTCCATGATGGAAGTTAAAATTTAGAAGCAACAACTCTTAGAAGTAAAATTTGTATATTTCCTAATTCCTTCTTCCAAAAAAAAAATGCTTTTCATATGGAGCTGTTCTATTGAGAACATTATTAAATGCAGCTGCTTGAAGAAAAATCAATTTGGATGGCAAGATCTCTGCTAGAACACGGAAAGAAACAGTCTGAGATGATCATTTCTACCTTGAATTGAGAGAAATGCAGATTACTAACAGAATGAAAATGAGACCTAAAAGTAAGGTAGATATATATACATAAGGTATATATAAGATAGACATATATACAAAGGAGTAACGAAAACATATCTCAATGGATGAGACCTAGAAAGTAAAATAACAGTGAATAATGATAGAAAGCTACTTGTTTTTATTATTAAAAACAATAGTCACTGTGTCTGACCTCATACTAATTACTTTAAAGGCTCTGGAAGTAAGGTTTTCTTTCTCCAATTAAACAGAGGAAGAGCAGAGATGCACAGGAGCAACTAATAATATACCCGTAAGAATAATGGATCACCCAAAAACTAATTTCAACCCCATACTGTGAATAGGGACTATGCTGAGTTGGTAATGATTATGACCTTTAGCGGGTATATCCATCCCTTAAGTGGATGAGGAAGTTACTAAATTTCTATTTCCCTTTATTCTGTCTAGATCAAGACTACCTGACCCTTTATTTTCCCAGGCCGTGGTGGGTGGTGCACAAAGCATCTTCCTTTCCAATATACTGTTCAGAATTAATTTTCTTAGGAAATTACTGTGAGAATAGCTTGGTCAGCCATTCTTGGTGAAAAAAATACTGCAGTGGGGAAAAGGGAGGGGGAAAGAAAGGGACAAGAGAGGTGTCTTTATTGCACATTTTTAGAGTGTAATTCGTATGAAGTGACTTTCCCTGCATTTTGTAATATGCTTCTTTAAGCAAAATTTCCTCAGCAAACTCAGAAAGCTCTGTGGTGTGCTTGTGAACAGTCACCTCCAACTGCTATACCCACAACTAAATCTCTTTCTCTCACAGTTAGAAGCAAGCTTGTTGGAAAATAGCATTTCTAGAATTTCCAAAAACACATGGTAGATTTTTCTCTTGGCAAAATCTGTCAGCCAACTAGGGAGAAGTCCATGATGGAAGTTAAAATTTAGAAGCAACAACTCTTAGAAGTAAAATTTGTATATTTCCTAATTCCTTCTTCCAAAAAAAAAATGCTTTTCATATGGAGCTGTTCTATTGAGAACATTATTAAATGCAGCTGCTTGAAGAAAAATCAATTTGGATGGCAAGATCTCTGCTAGAACACGGAAAGAAACAGTCTGAGATGATCATTTCTACCTTGAATTGAGAGAAATGCAGATTACTAACAGAATGAAAATGAGACCTAAAAGTAAGGTAGATATATATACATAAGGTATATATAAGATAGACATATATACAAAGGAGTAACGAAAACATATCTCAATGGATGAGACCTAGAAAGTAAAATAACAGTGAATAATGATAGAAAGCTACTTGTTTTTATTATTAAAAACAATAGTCACTGTGTCTGACCTCATACTAATTACTTTAAAGGCTCTGGAAGTAAGGTTTTCTTTCTCCAATTAAACAGAGGAAGAGCAGAGATGCACAGGAGCAACATAATTAAAGTAGGTCACCCAGTAAGGAACTGGAAAAGTTGGGATTCAGCCCAAAGACTAAATTTCCAGCTCTTCACCACTCCACTGCAGGACCTGAAAGAGAATGTGAGAAGGGACTAGATAGTGTTCTGATTACCATGGCTTTGTTGGAATGGCCGCCTCCTTGGAACTCAATGGTCCCAAAAGCATCAGTGGGGCTGAGTTGAGTGTGCTTGCTGATGGACCACTTCTCAGACTGGATGTCATTTCGGGAGAGGCGACTTTCATTTTTCTCATTCTGAAGAACTGAGATACTGGGAGTGAGGCCAACATGCTGGCCTATTAGACGCCCACAGCAACACCTACAAACGTTAAGACATCAACATGAACCCCTTGTATTAGTGACAACTGGAATATATACTTAAGGCAATCTGCTAGAGAAACTTACAAACTGTAGTAAGCCAGCAAGTCAGTTTTCAGGTGAACACCATAAGTGGCATATCTGGAAAATGACGAACTCAGGAAGTACCTGACATATTAAATACATTTCTTTTCTGACCCTTCCTCATTTTGCTCAAGCTGTAGGCTGTAATGTGCCTTCCATCTTTCTGTACCCACCCCCTTTCACATCAGCCATACTTTTCAGAACTGGAACCTAAGAATGAAAGCCATGTAGATTTTTATACTTCTTACTCTCATCTATCAAATCTTTCATGAAGTCCACTGAACAGCTTTAAGGGGAGAATTTTAACAAGCACATTTAAATAAGGACTCTCAATCATATGTAACTAACAACCTAACTTGTCTTTTCCCAATTGACATTCACTGTCAAATATCCAACTCTGAGAATAAAAATCTGCAACCTAAGTGTTCCTGAAGAAACAAGAAAAATTATTCACAAGATACCTGAAAACAAAATTTGTTCCTTACATCACGAAAATGCTGTTCATACTTTACTACTAGTGCTGTTACGATTATTAGCAATAATACATTGTTACTTTTACTAAAAAATGCATGTCGTACTACTTACTTTAAAGGCTCTGGAAGTAAGGTTTTCTTTCTCCAATTAAACAGAGGAAGAGCAGAGATGCACAGGAGCAACATAATTAAAGTAGGTCACCCAGTAAGGAACTGGAAAAGTTGGGATTCAGCCCAAAGACTAAATTTCCAGCTCTTCACCACTCCACTGCAGGACCTGAAAGAGAATGTGAGAAGGGACTAGATAGTGTTCTGATTACCATGGCTTTGTTGGAATGGCCGCTCCTTGGAACTCAATGGTCCCAAAAGCATCAGTGGGGCTGAGTTGAGTGTGCTTGCTGATGGACCACTTCTCAGACTGGATGTCATTTCGGGAGAGGCGACTTTCATTTTTCTCATTCTGAAGAACTGAGATACTGGGAGTGAGGCCAACATGCTGGCCTATTAGACGCCCACAGCAACACCTACAAACGTTAAGACATCAACATGAACCCCTTGTATTAGTGACAACTGGAATATATACTTAAGGCAATCTGCTAGAGAAACTTACAAACTGTAGTAAGCCAGCAAGTCAGTTTTCAGGTGAACACCATAAGTGGCATATCTGGAAAATGACGAACTCAGGAAGTACCTGACATATTAAATACATTTCTTTTCTGACCCTTCCTCATTTTGCTCAAGCTGTAGGCTGTAATGTGCCTTCCATCTTTCTGTACCCACCCCCTTTCACATCAGCCATACTTTTCAGAACTGGAACCTAAGAATGAAAGCCATGTAGATTTTTATACTTCTTACTCTCATCTATCAAATCTTTCATGAAGTCCACTGAACAGCTTTAAGGGGAGAATTTTAACAAGCACATTTAAATAAGGACTCTCAATCATATGTAACTAACAACCTAACTTGTCTTTTCCCAATTGACATTCACTGTCAAATATCCAACTCTGAGAATAAAAATCTGCAACCTAAGTGTTCCTGAAGAAACAAGAAAAATTATTCACAAGATACCTGAAAACAAAATTTGTTCCTTACATCACGAAAATGCTGTTCATACTTTACTACTAGTGCTGTTACGATTATTAGCAATAATACTGATATGTAGTTACCACTTATTAAATACTAACAGAGAGATATTCATTTTATGAGTACAACAATACTATAGTTTTAAATGTGAGTAATTTGTTCAAGGTTGTATAGCTGGTCCATATGATTTCAGAGTCTATATTTTAAACTACTTCATTATACTGCCTTTTCATAAAGGCATTTCCAGACATTCATATGTTACTTTATCCCCAACACTTCAAACTTTATAAACTTTTGATCTTTAGGAAGTAAGTAGAATATTAAAAATATGCTTGAACAGAAATCTGAATGTCTGTGATCTCATTAGTAATTTGCTAGGAGTATCTCATTTAAAAGTCTCTTTTTCACTATAGCTGAGCATGTTGGTAAAAACTAACCATTTTGATGAAATGCTGGAAAGGGAAATCACACTAAATATATATTTATACATATATACATACATATAAATATAAAACCCATGCTTACATACAATGATGAATTCCCTTCCTAAGGGTGTATCTGTTATTTTGTACAGGTAGCCAGAGCATTAACTACAGGCATGGCATATTACATGCTGTGTATATGAGATTGCATCAAAGATGTCCAGCAACAATTAAAAAATGAGCTTTAATTTGATATTGGTTCTCTTACAATGGATAGTGATTGCTATCATAGTTTTGTTCCCATAATTGCTACTTCAAGCTCTTGCTACATTAGAAAGACAGCAAGCTTACCTATGGGGGTCTTTGGTGCTGGGTATGATGTGAACACATTCTCTTTTATAAAATGCTCTTTCTATCCAGGACTTCTGAGCCTGAAAAAAAACAGAAGAGGAAAGGTGAATACAGCCTTTAAGTATTTTTTTTAATTTAAATTTTGGCCTCTTTTATTGTTTCTCTTTTTTATTTATTTTAATCCATTTTTATTTTTGGCCTGTGTAGGCCTCCCATTGCAGTGGCCTCTCTTGTTGCAGAGCACCGGCTCTGGGCTCATGTGCTCCAGAGTGCTGGCTCGTAACTGGACACACCGGTCCAGCCACTCCATGGCACGTTGGATCTTCCCAGGCCAGGGATCAAACTGGTGCCCCTTGCACTGCAAGGCGGACTCTCTACCCACTGGGCCACCAGGGAAACCCACCTTTAAATATTTTTTACTAGAAAGCAAAATTTCATGATCACTTAATAGACTAATGTCTCACAAACAGAATTGAAATTGTGGTTACTTCACACATAGATACTACATATAACAGAATCCCTTACTATCAGAATCTGCTGATAAGGTTATTTAACATAATATGAGTGAAAGGAAAATGATCATAATAAAAAAATGTTAGTAATAGAACTACATATAAATTCATAATGACTTTTGAAGAACAGGAAAATAATGCTATTCACAGAGAAAATGAAAGCTACAGAGCAGTATGTTTGTAATCCTTTAGCCAACAAGTATTAGTGGAAGGAAGAGATGCTTCTTTGTAAACAAAGTTTTCATGGCTGTCACTTCCATTAGATTTTCTTTACAGAAAGAAAAGTGGTGAGGAAGTGACACAATTCAAGCCCTAATCCATCACATGCTTTTACTAAAATCTAAATTAGCAATGCTTGAATATGGAGGCAGAAAAAAAGGAAATGGAAATGTAAGGAAGATAAATGTCTTCATGATAGTCCAAAATTTCACAGGTAGTGCCTTTGGAAGGAAGGAAGATGTCAGATTTTTTGGCATCCCAGATGCCTTTCAGCACAGAAAATACAGTCTTCTTAGTGGGTGTATCTGTTATTTTGTACAGGTAGCCAGAGCATTAACTACAGGCATGGCATATTACATGCTGTGTATATGAGATTGCATCAAAGATGTCCAGCAACAATTAAAAAATGAGCTTTAATTTGATATTGGTTCTCTTACAATGGATAGTGATTGCTATCATAGTTTTGTTCCCATAATTGCTACTTCAAGCTCTTGCTACATTAGAAAGACAGCAAGCTTACCTATGGGGGTCTTTGGTGCTGGGTATGATGTGAACACATTCTCTTTTATAAAATGCTCTTTCTATCCAGGACTTCTGAGCCTGAAAAAAAACAGAAGAGGAAAGGTGAATACAGCCTTTAAGTATTTTTTTTAATTTAAATTTTGGCCTCTTTTATTGTTTCTCTTTTTTATTTATTTTAATCCATTTTTATTTTTGGCCTGTGTAGGCCTCCCATTGCAGTGGCCTCTCTTGTTGCAGAGCACCGGCTCTGGGCTCATGTGCTCCAGAGTGCTGGCTCGTAACTGGACACACCGGTCCAGCCACTCCATGGCACGTTGGATCTTCCCAGGCCAGGGATCAAACTGGTGCCCCTTGCACTGCAAGGCGGACTCTCTACCCACTGGGCCACCAGGGAAACCCACCTTTAAATATTTTTTACTAGAAAGCAAAATTTCATGATCACTTAATAGACTAATGTCTCACAAACAGAATTGAAATTGTGGTTACTTCACACATAGATACTACATATAACAGAATCCCTTACTATCAGAATCTGCTGATAAGGTTATTTAACATAATATGAGTGAAAGGAAAATGATCATAATAAAAAAATGTTAGTAATAGAACTACATATAAATTCATAATGACTTTTGAAGAACAGGAAAATAATGCTATTCACAGAGAAAATGAAAGCTACAGAGCAGTATGTTTGTAATCCTTTAGCCAACAAGTATTAGTGGAAGGAAGAGATGCTTCTTTGTAAACAAAGTTTTCATGGCTGTCACTTCCATTAGATTTTCTTTACAGAAAGAAAAGTGGTGAGGAAGTGACACAATTCAAGCCCTAATCCATCACATGCTTTTACTAAAATCTAAATTAGCAATGCTTGAATATGGAGGCAGAAAAAAAGGAAATGGAAATGTAAGGAAGATAAATGTCTTCATGATAGTCCAAAATTTCACAGGTAGTGCCTTTGGAAGGAAGGAAGATGTCAGATTTTTTGGCATCCCAGATGCCTTTCAGCACAGAAAATACAGCTTCTTAGAATGAACATTGTTGAGATTGTCCACACAGAAGGTTAGCCACTGAGATCAGGTTCCCAGAAGGATAAAGGAAGTTTCGACAAACTGTACCATCTTTGTTCCAAAACAGTGTCCGTCCTTCATCCCTTAACCCCTTTCTTTACCAGCATTTGAAACATTATAGGAGTCTCCTATGAAATCCAGTAAGCTACTCAGAAAATTCCTTCTCTAAGTGAATGTTTAAGACAGAAGTTGCTAGAGTAATGTATATTATTATTTCTACACGGTGTCATCTTCTCTCTAACCCAGGATCAGAACCAAATTCCTACTTTTAAAATATACAGGCAGTTTGGGATTGACATGTACACATTGTTATTAATATATTTGAAATGGATAACCAACAAGGCCCTACTTTCCTATGTATAGCACAGGAAACTCTGCTCAATATTCTATAACAATCTAATTGGGAAAAGCACTAGAAAAAGAATAAATACATGTATATGTATAATCAAATCATTTTGTTGTGTATCTGAAATTAACACAACATTGTTAATTAACTGTACTCCAACATAAAGTAAAAAATTAAATGCACACACACACGCACGCACACACACACACACACATAGGGCCAAAGTGCAAACAAGCTGTTTACCTGGCCTGTCTCAATGACCAGTGTTAACTGTTTCAAGCCCCTGCACATTGGCTGTAATTGATACTGACTCCTCTAAGGACCCAAATATCCGTATAAGTTATGCTAAGGGCTTTGCCCTCAATCCCTTAATACTGAATCTCTGTCCTCTCTCACAGTGGAGTCTATGTGAGCATGTGGCACTGAAGGCAGTAGCTGTCTTACATTTGTAACAAAGCACGTTTTACAAGTAGCAACACAGGTGATGCTTGAGGGGTACAAAGGGACAGCATCCTATTTCAGTCATGATGACAATGAGGTTGAATAATTTCTGAGTGCTTATGCATTGTCCACATGTAAAGGAGAAGTTACTATGCCTCGGAAATCCTGGGTCCAGGTAGCCCTCTGCATAGTCATACCACAAAGGTAACATTTACAGTTCTCTTTGTCATTTCAGCATAGAGAAAGCTTCCATGTCTATTCGAGAAGCTTTTCTTTTCAAATATGTAGGAAAAACTAGTGGTTACATCTTTGCAGCAAAAATGAGCTTTGCAGCATAGATGACCAGTCTTTATCTTTGTAAAAAGTCTATGAGTTAAACAATTCATAGGCTGTGATTTTTTTCCCTAGAAACTGAGTACTTTGTTTGATAACATCTCTTGGCAGATAGATGGTAAAAATATTCCTTACTGGACATCTGAAACCAACTTTTCTTACACCTTGGGGAGCAGAAAAAGAGTGCATACATTCCCTGTGCAGGGGCCCACTTTGGCTAGCATTCAGAAGGATCTTTTGGGAAAATATCTTGGAATTTCAGGGCGTGCTGATCAATACTCCTTGAGAGAAAGCAGGAAAGGCAATACCATGGGTAGAGAATGATATCTGCAGTTAGAAGAAGTGGCAATAAATGAGACTCTGCAGCTTTAACAAAGTCATATAATTTCTCTCATCCTCAGTTTTCTTCATCGATAAAATGGACACAACCACAATACCTGACACATAGAATTGTTACTATTTAAGTAGCAAGTTTTCACTTTAAGAGGAGGGATCAGTCCTATGCTGGTCTGGTACTAAAAGCTGAGATAAAAGTTTAGATGAGAAGTATTATGAAATTGCCATAGCAGATCTGACCTGAATTGACCTTACTTTGCACTGAAGATGATACCCTCCCAGAAGGCCTGCCTGGCCACAAATAAGGTGTACAGTAATTTATTTAATTTCCCTGAGCCTGAATTGTGTTGGTCAAAGCAAATGATTCAAGGTAAGCACCTGGCACTTAGTAGGTGCTCAGTAGGTAATAACAATGCCTAACCTTTATTAAGGATTTATCATGCGCCTGGAATTGTGTCTCATCTGTACTATCCCTGTGGAGCCTCTTAAGAATTGCAAGGGGGAAGTATTACTATTATGTCAACTTTACCAATGATGAAATTGTGTCTGTGTGAGATGCTGCAAATTAGAAGGCAAGAGTTTGAACCTGAGCTGACTCCAGAGTTCATACTCTCACCCATTCTGTTCAACTGCCTCTCCAAATTAGATGCTATTGGGATTAAAATACCCTAGATCTGAGCAGGCCTGGGAGTGCCTTCAAGAGGCATGTCTGAGAACCGATTTACACTTGCACCTCCCTCCTTCTTTCCTCCTTCCAGTTCCCACAAGTGGAGTAATGAACACTTTACTCTCTATTTCTCTCTCCCTGAGGGCAAGGATTGAGTGAGACATTAGGCATACATCAGAATATGACAAAAGTAAAAGAAGGGGTATCATAATGGCTGCAACAAAGAAATGTAATGACACAGGATTCCCAATTTGAGAATTTCAAGGCCACCCCCATTATTACTCTCACTTAATGGATTCTGGTTTCAACATGGAAGGCCCTGGAGGCTTTACTCAGTGTAGTAAGAATAGATTGCTAATTTGTTTGTTGGTCTGAAGACCAAAGTAATTTAACTTGTGTGCAATTTAGCAGTTTACTTACCTTCTCAAAGGTGAAAAGTTACCTCATTGTCAGCAAAGGGATTAAGGATCAGTTTCTGTTTCTTATTATTAGCAAATAAACAATTTCTAATGAAAAGGCATAGAAAATTGGCAGGGGGGGGAAGAAATGTCAAATTTTTTTCCCCATCGTTCATCTTTTTCTTTTGAGAAAGAAAGCATAATACCTAACAGGAAGACTGCATATATATAGCACATAAATTAGCAATTCTATCAATTATCAGGCACACTTTACTATGCTTTATTGTGGGCTTTACTTTATTGTGCTTTTATTCAGTCTTCAGTGTAGACGAATATTAGATTTTTTAAACCATTTTCCTGACATATTTGATGTATAATCATAATTTAACTTGTTCCTTAAACTAACTCCCTGTTTTTTGTTCACAGGATTTGAACTATTCTGTGTGAAGCTTTACACTTGGCTGCAACATCCAACTAAGTTAGCTCAGAATGGCTATCCTTGCAGCTAGAAAGCATGAAATAGTTTTGAAATGCCATGTTTCTAGCTGACCCTTTAATTCTCTTCTAACGCAAAACTTCAACAATGTGCACTAAAATCTCTTCTTTTTAAATATGTTTCAGAGGACTCATGTACTCTTAGAAAACGTGGTGCCATCAGCCTTTAGAAAATCACTTTTCTAAAGGTAGAACGGTCACATCACCATGACTGAGTTTGGCTATTTTCTTTCTTGCCTTTCTTGAAGAGGCATGTCTGAGAACCGATTTACACTTGCACCTCCCTCCTTCTTTCCTCCTTCCAGTTCCCACAAGTGGAGTAATGAACACTTTACTCTCTATTTCTCTCTCCCTGAGGGCAAGGATTGAGTGAGACATTAGGCATACATCAGAATATGACAAAAGTAAAAGAAGGGGTATCATAATGGCTGCAACAAAGAAATGTAATGACACAGGATTCCCAATTTGAGAATTTCAAGGCCACCCCCATTATTACTCTCACTTAATGGATTCTGGTTTCAACATGGAAGGCCCTGGAGGCTTTACTCAGTGTAGTAAGAATAGATTGCTAATTTGTTTGTTGGTCTGAAGACCAAAGTAATTTAACTTGTGTGCAATTTAGCAGTTTACTTACCTTCTCAAAGGTGAAAAGTTACCTCATTGTCAGCAAAGGGATTAAGGATCAGTTTCTGTTTCTTATTATTAGCAAATAAACAATTTCTAATGAAAAGGCATAGAAAATTGGCAGGGGGGGGAAGAAATGTCAAATTTTTTTCCCCATCGTTCATCTTTTTCTTTTGAGAAAGAAAGCATAATACCTAACAGGAAGACTGCATATATATAGCACATAAATTAGCAATTCTATCAATTATCAGGCACACTTTACTATGCTTTATTGTGGGCTTTACTTTATTGTGCTTTTATTCAGTCTTCAGTGTAGACGAATATTAGATTTTTTAAACCATTTTCCTGACATATTTGATGTATAATCATAATTTAACTTGTTCCTTAAACTAACTCCCTGTTTTTTGTTCACAGGATTTGAACTATTCTGTGTGAAGCTTTACACTTGGCTGCAACATCCAACTAAGTTAGCTCAGAATGGCTATCCTTGCAGCTAGAAAGCATGAAATAGTTTTGAAATGCCATGTTTCTAGCTGACCCTTTAATTCTCTTCTAACGCAAAACTTCAACAATGTGCACTAAAATCTCTTCTTTTTAAATATGTTTCAGAGGACTCATGTACTCTTAGAAAACGTGGCTGCCATCAGCCTTTAGAAAATCACTTTTCTAAAGGTAGAACGGTCACATCACCATGACTGAGTTTGGCTATTTTCTTTCTTGCCTTTCTGCATTATCAGTCATGTGTGATGTGTAATTTCCAAGGAAGTGTTTTTCAAGGGCTAATTAAAAGATATCTTATTCAAAATAAAAATGAGGACATTCACATTTAAACAAAGTATAATAATTACCCTCAAAGAATATAGTATGTACGAGTTTTGAAAGTCAAATGTACAATCAATAAAGCATCAAAATGACAAGAAGCAAAAAAGAAAAAAAAAGAATAAACTTAAGTTGTTTCATTTAACCAAGTTTCAACTCTTTTTCACAAAGATTCTGCCACAAAAGTTACTCCCTCAGATTTCTTTGATTCTTCTTACCACATACTCCCCACTCACTATAGACTTAAGACCTACTCTGGGCAGGAAAGATTACTAAATCTGCCTCCAGAAAGACTCAGAAACTGCTACTGCAATCCCCTCTTTAGCAGAGCAACTTAACAGAAGGACAGCAAACCAGACGAGTAATCACATGATTAGGAAAAAAAAATAAAGAGTTCACTAACTTTATAGGTACAAATTACGAGCAAAATTTTATGACCCTCATTTTGAGACTCAGGTTTAACATATACACTCTTAAAATGTAATCAGAACAAAATACCAAAGACCCCAAGGTACCGAATGCCTGTGCTCATTTTTACCTTTTGCTTTTCCTCAACATTCCCCTGGCATTCTCTGGGTTTTCCTCTAGATGCCCAGATCCAATACTGGGAAGTTGAACAAGAAGAAAATGAAGTGAAATCATATTACCTGAGTACTGACTCTGGGTGGTGGCAAAGGCAGTTCCACGAGCAGCTCCTGTTGCTTTCATTTTGCTGCATCTGAGGCTAGCCATCCCGTTAATAATGCTCTTATGACCGCCCACTGGAAAAAAAGTCACTTGCCCGGCTCTTCCCCCAAGAGCTGTTTCAAGTAAGCAATGAACTTGGGCAGATTAGCCCTTGGAATGCGCTGCTCTGGGATTAGCCTCACTAAGAATCTCATTTTTCTTCTAACGCAAAACTTCAACAATGTGCACTAAAATCTCTTCTTTTTAAATATGTTTCAGAGGACTCATGTACTCTTAGAAAACGTGGCTGCCATCAGCCTTTAGAAAATCACTTTTCTAAAGGTAGAACGGTCACATCACCATGACTGAGTTTGGCTATTTTCTTTCTTGCCTTTCTGCATTATCAGTCATGTGTGATGTGTAATTTCCAAGGAAGTGTTTTTCAAGGGCTAATTAAAAGATATCTTATTCAAAATAAAAATGAGGACATTCACATTTAAACAAAGTATAATAATTACCCTCAAAGAATATAGTATGTACGAGTTTTGAAAGTCAAATGTACAATCAATAAAGCATCAAAATGACAAGAAGCAAAAAAGAAAAAAAAAGAATAAACTTAAGTTGTTTCATTTAACCAAGTTTCAACTCTTTTTCACAAAGATTCTGCCACAAAAGTTACTCCCTCAGATTTCTTTGATTCTTCTTACCACATACTCCCCACTCACTATAGACTTAAGACCTACTCTGGGCAGGAAAGATTACTAAATCTGCCTCCAGAAAGACTCAGAAACTGCTACTGCAATCCCCTCTTTAGCAGAGCAACTTAACAGAAGGACAGCAAACCAGACGAGTAATCACATGATTAGGAAAAAAAAATAAAGAGTTCACTAACTTTATAGGTACAAATTACGAGCAAAATTTTATGACCCTCATTTTGAGACTCAGGTTTAACATATACACTCTTAAAATGTAATCAGAACAAAATACCAAAGACCCCAAGGTACCGAATGCCTGTGCTCATTTTTACCTTTTGCTTTTCCTCAACATTCCCCTGGCATTCTCTGGGTTTTCCTCTAGATGCCCAGATCCAATACTGGGAAGTTGAACAAGAAGAAAATGAAGTGAAATCATATTACCTGAGTACTGACTCTGGGTGGTGGCAAAGGCAGTTCCACGAGCAGCTCCTGTTGCTTTCATTTTGCTGCATCTGAGGCTAGCCATCCCGTTAATAATGCTCTTATGACCGCCCACTGGAAAAAAAGTCACTTGCCCGGCTCTTCCCCCAAGAGCTGTTTCAAGTAAGCAATGAACTTGGGCAGATTAGCCCCTTGGAATGCGCTGCTCTGGGATTAGCCTCACTAAGAATCTCATGGACATTCCCTTGCAGCCCTCAAACACTGCTTGATTTGAACATCTAATCTGACGCCAGAAGAAAAACAAATCCCCGGAGAGATCGGATTTAACTGGCACAAGTCCTGACAGGCTCTCCCCCTTTTTCTTTTTCCATTTTCCGAGAGAAGGCTTGTGAAAGTGTGATAAGGTGTTCTGAGTTCTGAAAAGTTCAACTTTGGAAAGCAAATCCTTCTAAAGAAACAGTATATTAATGCTCTGAGTGGTTTGAACACACAAGCGGCATTGTTCATTCCTTCCCAAAGGATGGAATGATAGAATTTCTTTGAAGAGGAACTGCTAAAAACTCTGAATGTTTCAAAAGTATAGTTGGGTCTGACTGTGAGCCCAATAAGAATAAAGTTGGGGGGTTATCAGTGACCTTCCACAGGTTCTGAAATGTCAATAAACAACAATAATAAAATCAGTCACACAACTTATTTTGCAGCCCCTCCTCCATGAGTGTAACTGTGTGACTAGAAACCTATACTCCCCCTTTTCCCTATTAAAAAAAAGATGAACTGGGACTGTTACAGCACATGCCCGCAGGCTGGAAGCAGCAGCGGTGTGATGTGTTTATCTGGGGGTGGCTGGGGGCAGGCAACTTAGAGGTTCTGGCTCACACAATACAAAAGGACTCTTTCAAAATACCTTCCAAGAGTAACTTTTTTTAGATAACAGTAATTCTTAGCTAGATAAGTGAACAAATGGGGAAATAAGAAACTTCAACTTTCTACAAGGTTTAAATATTTTTTAAAAAGTGACTATGTGAATACTTCACCTCTGAAGGACTTATCTCTTCTTACAGATGGAAGTCAGAGCTGAGAGGTGTGTTATCAACTCTGTGGGCTGTGAAGCTGTGAGGGCAGTGGCACTCTGCTTCATTTCCCCACAATCTCCCGTCAAAGCACCTGGTATGTTGGGTCTCCAATACTGGGAAGTTGAACAAGAAGAAAATGAAGTGAAATCATATTACCTGAGTACTGACTCTGGGTGGTGGCAAAGGCAGTTCCACGAGCAGCTCCTGTTGCTTTCATTTTGCTGCATCTGAGGCTAGCCATCCCGTTAATAATGCTCTTATGACCGCCCACTGGAAAAAAAGTCACTTGCCCGGCTCTTCCCCCAAGAGCTGTTTCAAGTAAGCAATGAACTTGGGCAGATTAGCCCCTTGGAATGCGCTGCTCTGGGATTAGCCTCACTAAGAATCTCATGGACATTCCCTTGCAGCCCTCAAACACTGCTTGATTTGAACATCTAATCTGACGCCAGAAGAAAAACAAATCCCCGGAGAGATCGGATTTAACTGGCACAAGTCCTGACAGGCTCTCCCCCTTTTTCTTTTTCCATTTTCCGAGAGAAGGCTTGTGAAAGTGTGATAAGGTGTTCTGAGTTCTGAAAAGTTCAACTTTGGAAAGCAAATCCTTCTAAAGAAACAGTATATTAATGCTCTGAGTGGTTTGAACACACAAGCGGCATTGTTCATTCCTTCCCAAAGGATGGAATGATAGAATTTCTTTGAAGAGGAACTGCTAAAAACTCTGAATGTTTCAAAAGTATAGTTGGGTCTGACTGTGAGCCCAATAAGAATAAAGTTGGGGGGTTATCAGTGACCTTCCACAGGTTCTGAAATGTCAATAAACAACAATAATAAAATCAGTCACACAACTTATTTTGCAGCCCCTCCTCCATGAGTGTAACTGTGTGACTAGAAACCTATACTCCCCCTTTTCCCTATTAAAAAAAAGATGAACTGGGACTGTTACAGCACATGCCCGCAGGCTGGAAGCAGCAGCGGTGTGATGTGTTTATCTGGGGGTGGCTGGGGGCAGGCAACTTAGAGGTTCTGGCTCACACAATACAAAAGGACTCTTTCAAAATACCTTCCAAGAGTAACTTTTTTTAGATAACAGTAATTCTTAGCTAGATAAGTGAACAAATGGGGAAATAAGAAACTTCAACTTTCTACAAGGTTTAAATATTTTTTAAAAAGTGACTATGTGAATACTTCACCTCTGAAGGACTTATCTCTTCTTACAGATGGAAGTCAGAGCTGAGAGGTGTGTTATCAACTCTGTGGGCTGTGAAGCTGTGAGGGCAGTGGCACTCTGCGCTTCATTTCCCCACAATCTCCCGTCAAAGCACCTGGTATGTGTTATGGGGGCACTCTCCCTGAGAGGCACAGCATGAACTGGGTAACTTATTTCTATCTCGGATCATGTCCATAGCCTTCTCTCTGCTTCTCTGTTGTTTCTAGGATGGATCTCTTTCAAACTTCCCCATCTTCTGATCTCTCACGTACGAAGGTTTCCCTGGACACAAGGGGTAACAAACTACTAAGTTACTTAGTAGTACTTCACCTGAAGAAATAATAAGCAAATGCAAATGAATCATCAGGCTGAGCCTTAGTATTAAAAATGAGATGGTGAAGTCCCTTTGACAATCTTCAGGAATTATCTGCAGAAAAACACGTAGTGATGACCTTAATAATGTCCATACCCTTCCTTCTATGCAGCTGTAACACTCTTACGCATTTATTCTTAGGGAATCAACAGAGATGTGAGCACACAAAGGTGTTCACTACAACATTATTTATAATATAGAAAAAAAAGGAAACAAAAGTCCCTCAATGGGAGGCTAATTAAACTATGGTTCATGCTATTTGATGATCACAGTCAGGTTTCAGAAGACTATTTAATCATATAGAGAAACACACTTTCTACATTGTTATCTGAGAAAAACAGGACAAAACTAAAGTGGAGAATGATTACAAACTTTAAATAGATACAGAGATGGTAGGGAATATAGTAAAGTGAAAACTGTAGCTAATTCTTATTTTCTTCATTTTGCTTTCTTATGTTTTTTATGCTTTCTTTTGTGACCATTTATTTATAGTTATTAGACTATATTCTATGTGGTCAGAACTTCCAGATTTGTTTTCTAAATGTTAAGCATGACCGGGGTGGCTGGGGCAGGCAACTTAGAGGTTCTGGCTCACACAATACAAAAGGACTCTTTCAAAATACCTTCCAAGAGTAACTTTTTTTAGATAACAGTAATTCTTAGCTAGATAAGTGAACAAATGGGGAAATAAGAAACTTCAACTTTCTACAAGGTTTAAATATTTTTTAAAAAGTGACTATGTGAATACTTCACCTCTGAAGGACTTATCTCTTCTTACAGATGGAAGTCAGAGCTGAGAGGTGTGTTATCAACTCTGTGGGCTGTGAAGCTGTGAGGGCAGTGGCACTCTGCGCTTCATTTCCCCACAATCTCCCGTCAAAGCACCTGGTATGTGTTATGGGGGCACTCTCCCTGAGAGGCACAGCATGAACTGGGTAACTTATTTCTATCTCGGATCATGTCCATAGCCTTCTCTCTGCTTCTCTGTTGTTTCTAGGATGGATCTCTTTCAAACTTCCCCATCTTCTGATCTCTCACGTACGAAGGTTTCCCTGGACACAAGGGGTAACAAACTACTAAGTTACTTAGTAGTACTTCACCTGAAGAAATAATAAGCAAATGCAAATGAATCATCAGGCTGAGCCTTAGTATTAAAAATGAGATGGTGAAGTCCCTTTGACAATCTTCAGGAATTATCTGCAAAAAAACAGGTAGTGATGACCTTAATAATGTCCATACCCTTCCTTCTATGCAGCTGTAACACTCTTACGCATTTATTCTTAGGGAATCAACAGAGATGTGAGCACACAAAGGTGTTCACTACAACATTATTTATAATATAGAAAAAAAAGGAAACAAAAGTCCCTCAATGGGAGGCTAATTAAACTATGGTTCATGCTATTTGATGATCACAGTCAGGTTTCAGAAGACTATTTAATCATATAGAGAAACACACTTTCTACATTGTTATCTGAGAAAAACAGGACAAAACTAAAGTGGAGAATGATTACAAACTTTAAATAGATACAGAGATGGTAGGGAATATAGTAAAGTGAAAACTGTAGCTAATTCTTATTTTCTTCATTTTGCTTTCTTATGTTTTTTATGCTTTCTTTTGTGACCATTTATTTATAGTTATTAGACTATATTCTATGTGGTCAGAACTTCCAGATTTGTTTTCTAAATGTTAAGCATGACCTTATGATAATAGGAGAGAGAAATACAGAGACAAAGACAGAAAGAGAAGGAAGGAGCAGCAGGGAAGAGAACAGAGACGTGAAGTGGAAGAGAGGGTTGGTTGACAGGCTAGTATCTGATTGTGAGACTAAAATTGGTTATAGAGAATCCTCACAATGTCAGAAATAGTTGAAAAATTTAGCTTTTTCATCTTCTTTTTTCACTAGATACTACTTCAGTTCTTCATTTGACTTGAGTTCAATCAGATCCACATTGAATCTTTTAAATATTGCCCATGTATTTTTTTAACCCTATTCTCTCTAGTCTTACTTATTTTTGTTGTTTTTGTTTTTCTTTTTGCTTATTTTTCCTTCCCAGATAAAAATATTTGATAGGGACAAAAATATGAGGCACCTTCCATGAACTTTACACCAAAGATAGTCACCAGAACCATGAGCATTCTAAGTGAGCAAGGAAGTCTCAGGCAAAATCTGTACAGCATTTGATTCCTATGGGGTCAGAGATGATCTTCAGGATTCTTTGATTTGACCAGGTAATTAGTTCCAAAGAGACCTGTAGCTCTGGGCCACACTGTCCATGCAGATCTTTTAAAAATCCTATTCATTACCCAACAATGCAACTCCAGCTCCTGACAGGATGCATCATTATCCTCTTTCAGATGCAGATTAGAGAGAATATAATCTGAATACTAACAAGCGGAAACCAAAAGTGTAATCCAGACTGTGGTTATTCTTCACTCCTATCTTTATGTAAGGGCAGATTACCTTATTCTCCCAATTCATAATTAAATGAAAAGATTACACTTGAATAGAATATACTACAAAGTTTCCACTGGTACATAACTCAATTTGAAAAAAATGAAATCAGATTTTCTACAAGTGGAAACTAGATTTTGATATGGATGATTTGCATTTCATTTTTATAAAGATGTCCAAAGCATTCCATTCTGTGATGTCCACATTTAACGACAACAGTGACAACAACAAGAGCATGATATAGAGGAGGGGTCAGTAAACATTTTCTGGTAAATAATTTAGATTATCTTGTGGGTCACAAAGTCTCCAAAGCAACATTGAACTCTGCTGTTGGAGTACAAAGACACTCAAAGATCAGACAGAAACAGAGGAGCATGGCTGCATTCCAATGAAACAAGCAGTGGGCTGGAACTGGTGTGCACTGGTCAGTCCATGCAAATAGAGAAAGGGGATCTGTCTGATGGGGCAGTAGTAGAGGGGTGATGGTCTTATGAACCAGGCTTCCATGGCACCAGCACTAGCTTTTCTTGGCTCTTCCTCAAACATGTCAGGCAAGTTCTCAGGTGGTGTTCCTTCTACCAAATGTCAAAAAAACATCTTTTTAATTTTAATCTTCATTTGACTTGAGTTCAATCAGATCCACATTGAATCTTTTAAATATTGCCCATGTATTTTTTTAACCCTATTCTCTCTAGTCTTACTTATTTTTGTTGTTTTTGTTTTTCTTTTTGCTTATTTTTCCTTCCCAGATAAAAATATTTGATAGGGACAAAAATATGAGGCACCTTCCATGAACTTTACACCAAAGATAGTCACCAGAACCATGAGCATTCTAAGTGAGCAAGGAAGTCTCAGGCAAAATCTGTACAGCATTTGATTCCTATGGGGTCAGAGATGATCTTCAGGATTCTTTGATTTGACCAGGTAATTAGTTCCAAAGAGACCTGTAGCTCTGGGCCACACTGTCCATGCAGATCTTTTAAAAATCCTATTCATTACCCAACAATGCAACTCCAGCTCCTGACAGGATGCATCATTATCCTCTTTCAGATGCAGATTAGAGAGAATATAATCTGAATACTAACAAGCGGAAACCAAAAGTGTAATCCAGACTGTGGTTATTCTTCACTCCTATCTTTATGTAAGGGCAGATTACCTTATTCTCCCAATTCATAATTAAATGAAAAGATTACACTTGAATAGAATATACTACAAAGTTTCCACTGGTACATAACTCAATTTGAAAAAAATGAAATCAGATTTTCTACAAGTGGAAACTAGATTTTGATATGGATGATTTGCATTTCATTTTTATAAAGATGTCCAAAGCATTCCATTCTGTGATGTCCACATTTAACGACAACAGTGACAACAACAAGAGCATGATATAGAGGAGGGGTCAGTAAACATTTTCTGGTAAATAATTTAGATTATCTTGTGGGTCACAAAGTCTCCAAAGCAACATTGAACTCTGCTGTTGGAGTACAAAGACACTCAAAGATCAGACAGAAACAGAGGAGCATGGCTGCATTCCAATGAAACAAGCAGTGGGCTGGAACTGGTGTGCACTGGTCAGTCCATGCAAATAGAGAAAGGGGATCTGTCTGATGGGGCAGTAGTAGAGGGGTGATGGTCTTATGAACCAGGCTTCCATGGCACCAGCACTAGCTTTTCTTGGCTCTTCCTCAAACATGTCAGGCAAGTTCTCAGGTGGTTGTTCCTTCTACCTGGACAGCTCCACACTCAGGTTACCCACAACTTACTCCATCAGCACAGCAGGACCACAGAAAGGCCGGGGCCCTCTTGTGATGGCACACTCGTGTCATCATTCTCTACTCCATAACTCTGCCCTCTTTTCCTCACAGCTCTTCACATTACCTAACATTAGGTTGTATTTTTATGGATTTATTTTTTGTCTATGTCTTCCACTAGAACATAAGTTCCTGAGGACAGTGATTTTATTTTATTACTAATGTCACTCCAGCACCAAGAACTGTTTGGGATGTGATCAGTATACACAGGTGACTTAAGGACAACATTTAATTTACTTGTACATCAATTCCTCACCTGTAAGTTGATAATGTCAGAGGATTCATGTTTCCTAAAGATGGCACCCAGATGCACTTTTAATTTAACAGTTGGATTTATAATAATATATAATATTTAAGCAATGCCTAAACCTGTATTTTAACAAATACTGTTGCTTGGAGATATCATGTATATTCTTTTATGGAGTTATGAAAAAATGAATCCATCAAAAATACTTAATAACTCGGATCAAAAATTACTTGTTAAGAATTAATGATGGTATCACAGAAGTAATTGAAGTTTAGAAAACACAAGACCCTCTTAAACTTCCCTCATTTTTATTGTAATGTATCAAAATAACTGTACTGTATTCTCCAATATTCAGACTTGCCATTGACCTGTAAAGTTAAACAATGCCAGGAGAACATGACAAAGCAAGCTGCCTCTGGAGCATAACATCATCAACGTGGTTTTCCTAAAACAATCAATCAGGACATCCCTTGGTCAGCACTCTTCTTTGGTTTCCCATTCTCAATAAGATTAGATCAATTCAGCATTTAAAAACTTTCAGAATCTGTCTCTGAAGCTATCTATCCAAATTTCTCAATTATATTATAACATATTATATTTCAGTACACTGGGTATATTTTTTTAATTTTTTGGGGGGGAGGGGGGCGGGTTGGGGAGGGAGGGGGGCGGGTGGGCCACTTCTATTGGTCTTTCATTCATCTATTTTCATCCATCTTTGTTCTTTGGCCCCTGTGGGCCTCCCATTACTGTGGCCTCTGTTGTCCAGAGCACCGGCTCTGGGTGCATGCGCTCCAGAGCTCCGGCTTGGTGACTGGACACATCAGTCCAGCCGCTCTGCGGCACGTGGGATCTTCCCAGGCCAGGGATGGAACTGGCGCCCCTTGCACTGCAAGGTAGTGTCCTTACCCACTGGACCACCAGGGAAGCCCCTACACTGGATTATTGATTGTTTTCCTAATGCACCATGCAGTGCCATGCTCCTTAACCTGTGAATATGCTGGCCCATTTGCGTGGAAGGTTAGCTTCCTCTTTTTGTACTGTGTAAACACCTGTTTGTTCTTCCAAACTCTACACAAAACATTGTATTCTTTGACAAGCTGGCTGAGTACTGATCCACTTCCAAACCTTGCTCATGCTTCCATTAGGAGAAAAGTCATATAATTTTTAAATTATTTGTCTTCATGTCAAGATTTACAATCTCCCACTGCCAATTTTTGCTGCAAACACATAGTATTTTGGGTCTATCATGGCACAAATGGAGTTTTGTAGCTATGCCTAGGATACTCCCATTCTTATTTCTCCTGTTTTTAACATCTACAGAAATATCAGTTCCTAAGTCGTCAGCACTGGGGAATAATTCTTTGTAAGTTATTAACACTAAATTATTTTAATTATGACAATTAGCATGTAAATTATTATACAAACTATTTGTACTTTATAGCCTCTAAACTTAAACATATACACCTTAACATAAAGCTTAATTAGATAATATTTTTATCATTTGTTCAGCAAAAAATTCAATAAATTATGTTTACAATTATAACTGAAACTCATCTTCTGTCAGGTCATACTATGTAAATTATACTTAAGTACATGCAGAATTTCATGTAGATGTTTTATGAATATATGCAAACATTAATCTCACAGAATTTTTGTAAACTAAAACATGTCATGTTTCTTTGAAAAATGGTTTCTTATTTATAAATCAGTTTATTATTGCTTGGCAGTAATATATTACACTTATGAAGAATTCTACAGTTCACAAATGCTTCCCCACATACTATTTTATGCATTATTCACAATAACTCTGCAAGGTAGAATATATAAAATTCCATTAAGTAAATTAAAAACTGGGGCATACAGTGGTTTAGTCTCATCCCTAAATTTTACATCAGCTATTGGCTCAGCCTGATGGGGCCAAAGCCCTTGTGCTTCCATAGGATACAGAGGGTACAGAGAACCCTGCATGCTCCATAGTCTATGACTAATTTTAGAGATTCTGAGTTATCTTTTTCTGCTTTGTGGTAGGATATAGGATAAATGCATTTTAAACACTTTTTTTTTTTTTTGGCCACTTCTATTGTTCTTTCATCTATTTATTTTTATCCATCTTTGTTCTTTGACCTGTGTGGGCAGCCCATTGCAGTGGCCTCCCTCCTTGCAGAGCACTGGCTCTGGGCATGCGTGCTCCAGAGCTCCAACTCGGTGGTTGTACACATGGGTCCAGCCACTCCACGGCACGTGGGATCTTCCCAGGCCAGGGATTAAACCAGCACCCCTTACACTGCAAGGCAGTGTGCTTACCCACTGAACCACGAGGGAAGTCCCAAATGCATTTTAATCATTGTAAACTTTACAAAAACCTATACACTTTATCAAGCCTAAATGCCTGCTGAAAAATTTAAATGGGATATATGTAGGCTTCTATTTAAAAAGTATCCTGTTTATGCCCAAGGATTAGACATCTGTTTAAATATAATAGCTGTTTCCATACATGCTGACCTAAAAAGTCCCACACATACTTTTAGCAACTTTATTGTCTTCATTGACCAAAAGTCAGAACTACACCATAGCCAGCCCTATACAAATGGTGTATATCTTCTGAAGATAATGATAGGATGAACTTCACCCAGAGGAGGAGGAAATGAAAGACAAAATTATGACTAGCACAACTATGAGGCTGAGGTTTGACATTTTCAAGGACCAGAAAGCTTAAAATGATGAATCCTTTGTTGGAAAGCAACACCAATGTGACAGTGCCAGCACACAAAAAGTCACTGTGAGGGTTTTCTCTATTCCTGGAGGCTGCAAGCATGGGAAACACGACTTTGTTTTCTGTCAAGTATATGCAAAGCTAGAGCAATCCTTTAAGTCCTTAATTCTAGCTTTCACAATTCATTCCCACACCATTCTGATGTTGTCAGGAGCCAAAGAAATGTGCTAAGTCATGGAATTGGAACATTTTATTATGCAGAGATACGGCGCTTATGTGACAAATAATATCATAGATTCAGAGGCTGATTTTTATTTGGTTTGCCTATTTTGCCCTGGGAGGATGAAGATGCTAAGAAGAAAGTGACAGTGGATAAGCAGCTGTACTTCTATTTGTAGTAGAGTTCTCATACAAGGATTAACTACTGAGGACATGAGTGTCTCTCTTTATCATTTGTATTATTTTTAGTTTCTTTATCATCGGTCCTAATTACCTTAATGTATTTTGGGTAAAGAAACAGATTTATATGAATCAATGAGTGATTTGTTCAGTTCAACTCTTTATCCTCACAAGGTATAGACAAATTTGGCAACAGGACTTTATTTCTGAAAACATGATTTTCTTTATCCATTCAAAGGCAGAGCCGAGTGGAAGCATGACTGATTAAGAGACCCAAGATATGCATCCTAGCCATGTCTTGTTGACAACTAGTCGTGTAAATTGGGGGGGACTTAATCTTGGTGATCTTCCAGATCAACCCCAGTCCTTAGAGCTAAGGATTATGGGAATCAGGATCTGAAAGCATTGTCATTAGCTCCTCATTAGTGTGTACAAGATAGGGGCAGACGTTAATTTTTTTTTATGAAAGTATTTTAATTTTTACAAATTCATGAAACCACTATTCTTTTTTTTAACAAACAAAAATGTAACAGAACACAGTTTTGTGCTTACTGAGCACAAAGCACATAAGAAGATTTGAATTAATAAATAATCCCTGAAAAAATTCTCCCCAGACTCCAACCATTTTTAAGAATGCCGCTGATTTAGCAATCTAACACACGTCAAGTTCTAATTCTGTTTCAATAAGACTTCAAGTATTATTAAGACATTATTGCAATTAATTAATAACTTGACATTTCTAGTTTTGCCATTGACAGAATTTTCAAGACTAGTACTCGGTGTTCTCTTCCCTTCATTTCCCACCAAATGATAAATCAAATCCTGCTGATAATTTCCATCAGAATATGCAGAGTCTGCAAGCATGGGAAACACGACTTTGTTTTCTGTCAAGTATATGCAAAGCTAGAGCAATCCTTTAAGTCCTTAATTCTAGCTTTCACAATTCATTCCCACACCATTCTGATGTTGTCAGGAGCCAAAGAAATGTGCTAAGTCATGGAATTGGAACATTTTATTATGCAGAGATACGGCGCTTATGTGACAAATAATATCATAGATTCAGAGGCTGATTTTTATTTGGTTTGCCTATTTTGCCCTGGGAGGATGAAGATGCTAAGAAGAAAGTGACAGTGGATAAGCAGCTGTACTTCTATTTGTAGTAGAGTTCTCATACAAGGATTAACTACTGAGGACATGAGTGTCTCTCTTTATCATTTGTATTATTTTTAGTTTCTTTATCATCGGTCCTAATTACCTTAATGTATTTTGGGTAAAGAAACAGATTTATATGAATCAATGAGTGATTTGTTCAGTTCAACTCTTTATCCTCACAAGGTATAGACAAATTTGGCAACAGGACTTTATTTCTGAAAACATGATTTTCTTTATCCATTCAAAGGCAGAGCCGAGTGGAAGCATGACTGATTAAGAGACCCAAGATATGCATCCTAGCCATGTCTTGTTGACAACTAGTCGTGTAAATTCGGGGGAGGACTTAATCTTGGTGATCTTCCAGATCAACCCCAGTCCTTAGAGCTAAGGATTATGGGAATCAGGATCTGAAAGCATTGTCATTAGCTCCTCATTAGTGTGTACAAGATAGGGGCAGACGTTAATTTTTTTTTATGAAAGTATTTTAATTTTTACAAATTCATGAAACCACTATTCTTTTTTTTAACAAACAAAAATGTAACAGAACACAGTTTTGTGCTTACTGAGCACAAAGCACATAAGAAGATTTGAATTAATAAATAATCCCTGAAAAAATTCTCCCCAGACTCCAACCATTTTTAAGAATGCCGCTGATTTAGCAATCTAACACACGTCAAGTTCTAATTCTGTTTCAATAAGACTTCAAGTATTATTAAGACATTATTGCAATTAATTAATAACTTGACATTTCTAGTTTTGCCATTGACAGAATTTTCAAGACTAGTACTCGGTGTTCTCTTCCCTTCATTTCCCACCAAATGATAAATCAAATCCTGCTGATAATTTCCATCAGAATATGCAGAGTCTGCCCACGATTTGTAATTTTTCAGCTTAGCAATCGAGAATTACTTAATTGGTGAAACTGAGGCCAAATTAATGCTGCTTTTATCATCAGAAATAAGTTATAAGCAGATAGGTCCAGCAATGGGACTGTAAAGCTATTTCTATTATTCTCTGAAAACGAAAAATTATTAGATATAAGGTTAATCGGCATAAATATATTTCTGTGTGACAGTACGATAGTCATCGTTCTCTGCCAAATTACTAGATTGTCAGGCAGAAAATAAAGCCTTCTGTATAAATTCAGCCTCTGGTTATGTTGTACTAATGTGACAGTTTTAAAGTTTTTAAGGTTACTAGTTTCTGTATATTTCCTATGCCTCTCCTTATACACTTCCTATCAAAGTCTATATCTTTTTGATGTATTTCTACTTTAGTATGTTAATTTAAAATTTCCCTGAAAGATTTTAGGTTCTGGAAGACACTAATACATTTATTAGTTTTCTCCAACTATGTTAATTTAAGCTTGATGCACATAGAAATGAACAAAAATGTTAAAGTAGGTGTAAAATATATTAGTAGCTAGTGCAGAAATACAGATTTAGTCTCCAAGTTGTATTCCACTGAATGGCAATGTGATTTTTTTTTCTCCTAAATTCTTACCATTTCATCCTTACTCTGATGTAAAGAGTTCATTCTTTGGATATTTTATGCCAAAATAAATTTCTGATAGCAAAAGAAGCTATACTAATGAAGTTATTTTTAAAAATGAACTGTGCTGACTTTCTAATTGGTCCCTTTAATTCATTCTCCACCCAGCAAAAAGCGTGATCACTTTTCCCACTTAATTAACAGACTTTATCCCTTAGAGAAGCTTTAGGTTTAAAGAAAATTGACCAGAACTGAGCACAAAGCACATAAGAAGATTTGAATTAATAAATAATCCCTGAAAAAATTCTCCCCAGACTCCAACCATTTTTAAGAATGCCGCTGATTTAGCAATCTAACACACGTCAAGTTCTAATTCTGTTTCAATAAGACTTCAAGTATTATTAAGACATTATTGCAATTAATTAATAACTTGACATTTCTAGTTTTGCCATTGACAGAATTTTCAAGACTAGTACTCGGTGTTCTCTTCCCTTCATTTCCCACCAAATGATAAATCAAATCCTGCTGATAATTTCCATCAGAATATGCAGAGTCTGCCCACGATTTGTAATTTTTCAGCTTAGCAATCGAGAATTACTTAATTGGTGAAACTGAGGCCAAATTAATGCTGCTTTTATCATCAGAAATAAGTTATAAGCAGATAGGTCCAGCAATGGGACTGTAAAGCTATTTCTATTATTCTCTGAAAACGAAAAATTATTAGATATAAGGTTAATCGGCATAAATATATTTCTGTGTGACAGTACGATAGTCATCGTTCTCTGCCAAATTACTAGATTGTCAGGCAGAAAATAAAGCCTTCTGTATAAATTCAGCCTCTGGTTATGTTGTACTAATGTGACAGTTTTAAAGTTTTTAAGGTTACTAGTTTCTGTATATTTCCTATGCCTCTCCTTATACACTTCCTATCAAAGTCTATATCTTTTTGATGTATTTCTACTTTAGTATGTTAATTTAAAATTTCCCTGAAAGATTTTAGGTTCTGGAAGACACTAATACATTTATTAGTTTTCTCCAACTATGTTAATTTAAGCTTGATGCACATAGAAATGAACAAAAATGTTAAAGTAGGTGTAAAATATATTAGTAGCTAGTGCAGAAATACAGATTTAGTCTCCAAGTTGTATTCCACTGAATGGCAATGTGATTTTTTTTTCTCCTAAATTCTTACCATTTCATCCTTACTCTGATGTAAAGAGTTCATTCTTTGGATATTTTATGCCAAAATAAATTTCTGATAGCAAAAGAAGCTATACTAATGAAGTTATTTTTAAAAATGAACTGTGCTGACTTTCTAATTGGTCCCTTTAATTCATTCTCCACCCAGCAAAAAGCGTGATCACTTTTCCCACTTAATTAACAGACTTTATCCCTTAGAGAAGCTTTAGGTTTAAAGAAAAATTGACCAGAAGTACAGAGAGTTCTCAAATATCTCTTCCCTCTACTTTTCCGTATGGTTTCCTATATTATTTAACATCTTGCATTGCTGTGCTACATCTGTTCCAAATGGTGAACTGATATTGATGTATTTTCATTAAATAAAACCCACAGTTTACATCAAGATTCACATTTTGTATTGTGCAGTTCTATGAGTTTTGCCAAATGCATATTATCATATATCAATCATTACAGTATCATACTGAATAATTTTACTGATGATTGCTTAAAATAATGTATTAGCTCATGACATTCCATTTGCCTTCCCCCATATCATTCAGTGATTTCCCATGACTCATAGAATAAAATCTAAATTCCTTAGCAGTTCTCACAGGCCTTACATAATCACATCCCAGCTTACTACTTCTAGCCACACCAACTTTCTTTCAGATTTGCAACTGCTCCATATAAAAAAGATGGAAGGATAAAACTGTCATGATATAATTTAGTCTTTAACTTGAAAACTGCTTTTTGATGGGACACAGACAATATTTATGTCCTGGGTGGAGGATTGTGAATGATTTGACATCCACATTTCAGAATATATTTTCATAAGAAGCAATTCTTCACAGATTTGTTTAATTAGATGATGCAATTTATTTTAAGAGTGCTGTTGGCACCTGAGAGAGACATATGATATTTTTGAAGTAATCAGTAAATACATTAATCACTGAAAATTTTGGAACAGAGCCCAACTATCCTGATTCATCTATTAATTTAAACTCCAAACCCTACATTTTCAAGACTTAGGTCCCTTTCTTCAGTATTTAGTAGAAGACCAACTTCTTCCGGGTGAATGACATCTTGTTTTGAGCTGGTGATGTAACAGCAAATGAAAATCATAAATATAAACACTCATGTGAAACTTCTGACTCTGGAAAGCTATTCCTTGATTTAGAATACTATCTGTGACCAGTCATTAAAACTGTCATAAAATATATTATAATACTGACGTTCACTCACACATACACCAAAAATAATACATTTCTTTTTGTTTAAACAAGTATGTATTTTCCTTTCTACTTTTTGCTTTGACATATTAATATGTATACTACTGTTATTAGGTTGGTACAAACATATAGTTTTGGACTGTGAATTTCAAATTATTATAACTAGACTCAAATACATATTTATTAATTAAAATAAGAACCATTAAAATCAACACATTTTTGCCAACAAGAAATAAGTTTGTTTATTCCTGAGCATAAAAATCCATACTTGGGGATTCAATGAACTCTTGGAAAGCATTTTCTGTTTCCTGCTGGTTGTGAAAGCATTTTTCCTGCAAAAAGTTGTCCAGATGCTTGAAGGAAGTGGTAGTAGGTTGGAAAGAGGTCAGGTGAATATGGTAGATGAATTAAAGCTTTCTAACCCAATTCATTCAACTTTTGAAGCATTGATTGTATGACATGCGATTGGGCATGGTCAAGGCAAAGAATTGGGTCCTTTCTGCTGACAAACGCCAGCTACAGGTGTTGCAGTGTTTGGTGCAGCTCATCAATTTGTTGAGTACACTTCTCAGATGTAATGATTTTGCTGGAATTCAGAAAGCTGTAGTGTATCAGATGGGCAGCAGACCACCAAACAGTAACCATGACCTTTTTTTGGTGCAAGTTTGATTTGGGGAAATGCTTTGGAGCTTCTCAGTCCAACCACTGAGTTGGTCATCACCAGCTGTTGTTAACAAACCACTTTTCACCAAAGAATTGATTCACTGTTGTTACATAGAATAAGATAAGACAACACTTTAAAGCAACGATTTTTTTGATTTTTGGTCAGCTCACGAGATACCCACTTATCAAGCTTTTTCACCATTAGAATTTGCTTCAAAGGCCAAATGACTGTAGAATGTTTGACATTGAGTTTTTCAGCAACTTCTTGCATAGTTGGAAGAGGATCATCTTTAACGATGACTCTCAATTCTTGTCGACTTCCAATGGCCAGCCACTATGCTCCTCATCTTCAAGACTCTCATCCTCTTTGCAAAACTTCTTAAATATAAACACTCATGTGAAACTTCTGACTCTGGAAAGCTATTCCTTGATTTAGAATACTATCTGTGACCAGTCATTAAAACTGTCATAAAATATATTATAATACTGACGTTCACTCACACATACACCAAAAATAATACATTTCTTTTTGTTTAAACAAGTATGTATTTTCCTTTCTACTTTTTGCTTTGACATATTAATATGTATACTACTGTTATTAGGTTGGTACAAACATATAGTTTTGGACTGTGAATTTCAAATTATTATAACTAGACTCAAATACATATTTATTAATTAAAATAAGAACCATTAAAATCAACACATTTTTGCCAACAAGAAATAAGTTTGTTTATTCCTGAGCATAAAAATCCATACTTGGGGATTCAATGAACTCTTGGAAAGCATTTTCTGTTTCCTGCTGGTTGTGAAAGCATTTTTCCTGCAAAAAGTTGTCCAGATGCTTGAAGGAAGTGGTAGTAGGTTGGAAAGAGGTCAGGTGAATATGGTAGATGAATTAAAGCTTTCTAACCCAATTCATTCAACTTTTGAAGCATTGATTGTATGACATGCGATTGGGCATGGTCAAGGCAAAGAATTGGGTCCTTTCTGCTGACAAACGCCAGCTACAGGTGTTGCAGTGTTTGGTGCAGCTCATCAATTTGTTGAGTACACTTCTCAGATGTAATGATTTTGCTGGAATTCAGAAAGCTGTAGTGTATCAGATGGGCAGCAGACCACCAAACAGTAACCATGACCTTTTTTTGGTGCAAGTTTGATTTGGGGAAATGCTTTGGAGCTTCTCAGTCCAACCACTGAGTTGGTCATCACCAGCTGTTGTTAACAAACCACTTTTCACCAAAGAATTGATTCACTGTTGTTACATAGAATAAGATAAGACAACACTTTAAAGCAACGATTTTTTTGATTTTTGGTCAGCTCACGAGATACCCACTTATCAAGCTTTTTCACCATTAGAATTTGCTTCAAAGGCCAAATGACTGTAGAATGTTTGACATTGAGTTTTTCAGCAACTTCTTGCATAGTTGGAAGAGGATCATCTTTAACGATGACTCTCAATTCTTGTCGACTTCCAATGGCCAGCCACTATGCTCCTCATCTTCAAGACTCTCATCCTCTTTGCAAAACTTCTTAAATCATCACTGCACTGTATATTCATTAGCAGTTCCTGGGCCAAATGTGTTGTTGATGTTGTGAATTGTCTCTGCTGCTGCTTTACAATTCCTTTTGAACTTCAATAAGAAAATTGCTTGAATTTGCTTTTTTGTCGAACATCATTTTCATAGTCTAATAAACATAAAATAAACAGCAAGTAATAAGCTATTAGCAAAAAAACACAGTGAGAAATGTGCATTAATATGATATATAACATAAACACGTTTACTTAGAATGTATTCCAATATCAAACAGCAAATTCAATGAAAAAACCATGATTATTTTTGCACCAACCTAATAAATACTGCCTCTGCCTAAGGCAACAGTAGATGAAGAACAAGGATGAGAACTAAGTAGAGAAAATAACCTGTGCTTACAGTTGTAATGTATAAGTTTTTATATAAACATTAAGCATAAGATGTAAACAGAAGCTTAGTTATGAAATTGCTAATTGTACTTCATTAAAGTTGATGCTACCTGGACTCTGACTCCAACCATTATATGTAGAGTTTGAAAATGGGCAATCAGAGGTTTATTCACTTATTTTAAGTGAATTCTCACAAGCATTGAAAATATTTGTTGACCATGAACCTTGTGTATGGAGTCCTTTTAGTTGATGAGGTGGTATAAAACTTTACGAAGACATTTTTTTTCTTTTCAAGCAATTGAAACATATTTAGTTGACCATGAACCTTGTGTATGGAGCTTCTCAGTCCAACCACTGAGTTGGTCATCACCAGCTGTTGTTAACAAACCACTTTTCACCAAAGAATTGATTCACTGTTGTTACATAGAATAAGATAAGACAACACTTTAAAGCAACGATTTTTTTGATTTTTGGTCAGCTCACGAGATACCCACTTATCAAGCTTTTTCACCATTAGAATTTGCTTCAAAGGCCAAATGACTGTAGAATGTTTGACATTGAGTTTTTCAGCAACTTCTTGCATAGTTGGAAGAGGATCATCTTTAACGATGACTCTCAATTCTTGTCGACTTCCAATGGCCAGCCACTATGCTCCTCATCTTCAAGACTCTCATCCTCTTTGCAAAACTTCTTAAATCATCACTGCACTGTATATTCATTAGCAGTTCCTGGGCCAAATGTGTTGTTGATGTTGTGAATTGTCTCTGCTGCTGCTTTACAATCCATTTTGAACTCAAATAAGAAAATTGCTTGAATTTGCTTTTTTGTCTAACATCATTTTCATAGTCTAATAAACATAAAATAAACAGCAAGTAATAAGCTATTAGCAAAAAAACACAGTGAGAAATGTGCATTAATATGATATATAACATAAACACGTTTACTTAGAATGTATTCCAATATCAAACAGCAAATTCAATGAAAAAACCATGATTATTTTTGCACCAACCTAATAAATACTGCCTCTGCCTAAGGCAACAGTAGATGAAGAACAAGGATGAGAACTAAGTAGAGAAAATAACCTGTGCTTACAGTTGTAATGTATAAGTTTTTATATAAACATTAAGCATAAGATGTAAACAGAAGCTTAGTTATGAAATTGCTAATTGTACTTCATTAAAGTTGATGCTACCTGGACTCTGACTCCAACCATTATATGTAGAGTTTGAAAATGGGCAATCAGAGGTTTATTCACTTATTTTTAAGTGAATTCTCACAAGCATTGAAAATATTTGTTGACCATGAACCTTGTGTATGGAGTCCTTTTAGTTGATGAGGTGGTATAAAACTTTACGAAGACATCCTCGCTTCTTTTAAGTTTACAGTGTGTTTTAGGCAATGCTTCTCAGATGATTTGCAGTGACGGGCCATTTAAAAAACTTTTTTTGATCTATTACAAACTCACAGTTTTGTAAAATGCCATGAATCAATTATACAGTTGGATTTTTGTGGCAGTGGCAAATTGCAATAAAAGTTTCTAAATGTTCATTTTCAATTTTTGCTCCTCTTATTATTTACAGATAGTTCATGGGTCAGCAACAGCTGATGAACTGTAAGGTACATCCATGATTAGTAGTCCATGAACCAGCAGCATCTGGGAACTTGTCAGAAATGTGGATTCTTAGGCCTCACCCTAGGCCTATTAAATTTGCACCTGCATTTTAGTAAGATCCCCAGGTGAAAAGCACTGCTTGGAGGGAAATCAATCAGATGAATGAAAGATTACAACAATATTTAATAAAAGCAGTAATAGCAAACAGCTTTATAGCCCTTACAATACGCATGCATGCTTAGTCGCTGAGGCCTGTCTGACCCTTTGTAACCTCATGGATTTGAACCTTCCAGGCTCCTCTGTCCATGAGATTATCCAGGCAAGAATCCTGGAGTGGGCTGCCATTTCCCTCTCCAGGGGCTCTTCACAACCCAGAGATCGAACTCACATCTCCTTCATCTCCCACACTGCAGACATTTCTTTACCAATGAGTCACCTAGGAAGCCCCACAATTATGCATACACTGGTCTAATTATTTTTGTATATCAACTAATTAGATCCTCATAACAAATTTGTGAAGTTAAATGCTTTCATTGTCCTCATTTTGCAGATAAGGATACCAAGGCAGTGGAAGTTAACCATCTAGTTCAATGTCACACAGCTAGGAAGTACAATACCTTCAGAGGGTTCTCAAAAGTGGGAAGTATCAATTTTGTCCAGGAAAGATATTTGAGCTAGATTTGGCACATAGCGGGCATTCCTATATGGCACAGCATACAGTAGGCACTTAAATAATTATGGGTGCATTTTACAGAATTACCTAACTTTTGTCCTTTCTTACTTCCACAGTTTCAAGGAGGTGGTTTCTAACTTTACGAAGACATCCTCGCTTCTTTTAAGTTTACAGTGTGTTTTAGGCAATGCTTCTCAGATGATTTGCAGTGACGGGCCATTTAAAAAACTTTTTTTGATCTATTACAAACTCACAGTTTTGTAAAATGCCATGAATCAATTATACAGTTGGATTTTTGTGGCAGTGGCAAATTGCAATAAAAGTTTCTAAATGTTCATTTTCAATTTTTGCTCCTCTTATTATTTACAGATAGTTCATGGGTCAGCAACAGCTGATGAACTGTAAGGTACATCCATGATTAGTAGTCCATGAACCAGCAGCATCTGGGAACTTGTCAGAAATGTGGATTCTTAGGCCTCACCCTAGGCCTATTAAATTTGCACCTGCATTTTAGTAAGATCCCCAGGTGAAAAGCACTGCTTGGAGGGAAATCAATCAGATGAATGAAAGATTACAACAATATTTAATAAAAGCAGTAATAGCAAACAGCTTTATAGCCCTTACAATACGCATGCATGCTTAGTCGCTGAGGCCTGTCTGACCCTTTGTAACCTCATGGATTTGAACCTTCCAGGCTCCTCTGTCCATGAGATTATCCAGGCAAGAATCCTGGAGTGGGCTGCCATTTCCCTCTCCAGGGCTCTTCACAACCCAGAGATCGAACTCACATCTCCTTCATCTCCCACACTGCAGACATTTCTTTACCAATGAGTCACCTAGGAAGCCCCACAATTATGCATACACTGGTCTAATTATTTTTGTATATCAACTAATTAGATCCTCATAACAAATTTGTGAAGTTAAATGCTTTCATTGTCCTCATTTTGCAGATAAGGATACCAAGGCAGTGGAAGTTAACCATCTAGTTCAATGTCACACAGCTAGGAAGTACAATACCTTCAGAGGGTTCTCAAAAGTGGGAAGTATCAATTTTGTCCAGGAAAGATATTTGAGCTAGATTTGGCACATAGCGGGCATTCCTATATGGCACAGCATACAGTAGGCACTTAAATAATTATGGGTGCATTTTACAGAATTACCTAACTTTTGTCCTTTCTTACTTCCACAGTTTCAAGGAGGTGGTTTCAATTTAATTACCTGTTTTCATACTCCACACTTTTTCTTCTTTCTTCTCCTATTTCCCTTATTTCCATCTTTTTTTTTTTTTTTAATTTATTTTGGGCGGGGGTCAGGTTAGGGAGGGAGGGGGACGGGCGGGCCACTTCCATTGGTCTTTCATTTCTCTGTTTTCATCTGTCTTTGTTCTTTGGCTCCTGCGGGCCTCCCATCGCGGTGGCGTTTGTTGTCGCAGAGCGCTAGCTCTGGGCGCATGCACTCCAGAGCTCCGGCTCGGTGATTGGACACATCAGTCCAGCCGCTCCGCGGCACGTGGGATCTTCCCAGGCCAGGGCTCGAACCGGCGCCCTTGCACTGCAAGGCGGTGTCCTTATCCACTGGACCACCAGGGGAAGCCCCCGTATTTCCATCTTTACAGTTAAAGTGTTTGTTTCCTTCCCTGAGCATCCCTGTACTTTGTTCTTTTCCTGCCCACTAACGCTTTCTGTCCTTATTAACAGTGTGCAGCTAGACCATGTCCTCAGGCTCATATAGGGGAGGAACCATATCTATTTATGTTTTTATCATCTTGAACACCAAGTGCCCAGTACCTCAGTGTGAAAGGAAATGTCAAGTTGCTCAGTCGTGTCCAACTCTTTGAGACTCATGGATGAAGCATGGAATTCTCCAGGCAAGAAGAGCGGAGTGGGTAGCCTCTCCCTTCTCCAGGGGATCTTCCCAACACAGGAATTAAACTAGGGTCTCCTGCACTGAAGGCAGATCCTTTACCAGCTGAGATACCAGGGTACCTCAGTAAATCTTTGTTAAAATTATTGGTAATATAAAGTTACCAAGAAAATCAATTCAGTTGGAATATTCTTTTTGATGTTTATTAATGAAATGACCTGCTTTCTAGACTCCTAACATATTCAGCACCAGTAGAACTGTCGTCTTAAAATACTGACAACTGTCAGTCTTAAAGAATTGCCAGTGAATTGATTCAGCTTTATACTGATCAAATGCCCACATGTGCTGTGTAGGTGTATAGAAACACATACATACACACAACCTCTTGGACTATAGCCTGCCAGGCTCCTGTGTCCATGGGGATTCTCCAGGCAGGAAGTGGGTTGCCATTCCCTTGTCCAGGGGGATCTTTCTGACCTAGGGATTGAATCCTCATCTTTTATGTCTCCTGCATTGGCAGGCAAATTCTTTACCACTAGCGCCACCTGGAAAGCCCATTACACATATACACACACACTAATTTTTAGTTGGAACCTAGTAGGCACACACTAAGTTATACTTTTACCAACTGTGTATTACAAAAACATGCTGGAAAGCACTGAAAAGAGAGGAATATATAAAAATGCAACATATCTCCACCCTTCCTTCTGTTGGCATTGTAGCTTGTTAGTGCATTTTCAGGGTAATGGGTCCACAGATCATTCTTGAATGCTTGGCCCTTCAAATTAATAATCTGTAGCATAAGGATAAAATCTTAGGAACAGTTCTGGATTGTCAAATGCTATTTTGAGGGTATACAGTCTTTTTCTAATGTCAGTGTATGTCATTATTTAAATCCAACCATTTGTTAAACAGAACAATTGCCCACTAATTGTTTGCCTGACGAATTTAGACACATTATGCCTCCCTTCTGCTTCTTTTCCTGCCCACTAACGCTTTCTGTCCTTATTAACAGTGTGCAGCTAGACCATGTCCTCAGGCTCATATAGGGGAGGAACCATATCTATTTATGTTTTTATCATCTTGAACACCAAGTGCCCAGTACCTCAGTGTGAAAGGAAATGTCAAGTTGCTCAGTCGTGTCCAACTCTTTGAGACTCATGGATGAAGCATGGAATTCTCCAGGCAAGAAGAGCGGAGTGGGTAGCCTCTCCCTTCTCCAGGGGATCTTCCCAACACAGGAATTAAACTAGGGTCTCCTGCACTGAAGGCAGATCCTTTACCAGCTGAGATACCAGGGTACCTCAGTAAATCTTTGTTAAAATTATTGGTAATATAAAGTTACCAAGAAAATCAATTCAGTTGGAATATTCTTTTTGATGTTTATTAATGAAATGACCTGCTTTCTAGACTCCTAACATATTCAGCACCAGTAGAACTGTCGTCTTAAAATACTGACAACTGTCAGTCTTAAAGAATTGCCAGTGAATTGATTCAGCTTTATACTGATCAAATGCCCACATGTGCTGTGTAGGTGTATAGAAACACATACATACACACAACCTCTTGGACTATAGCCTGCCAGGCTCCTGTGTCCATGGGGATTCTCCAGGCAGGAAGTGGGTTGCCATTCCCTTGTCCAGGGGGATCTTTCTGACCTAGGGATTGAATCCTCATCTTTTATGTCTCCTGCATTGGCAGGCAAATTCTTTACCACTAGCGCCACCTGGAAAGCCCATTACACATATACACACACACTAATTTTTAGTTGGAACCTAGTAGGCACACACTAAGTTATACTTTTACCAACTGTGTATTACAAAAACATGCTGGAAAGCACTGAAAAGAGAGGAATATATAAAAATGCAACATATCTCCACCCTTCCTTCTGTTGGCATTGTAGCTTGTTAGTGCATTTTCAGGGTAATGGGTCCACAGATCATTCTTGAATGCTTGGCCCTTCAAATTAATAATCTGTAGCATAAGGATAAAATCTTAGGAACAGTTCTGGATTGTCAAATGCTATTTTGAGGGTATACAGTCTTTTTCTAATGTCAGTGTATGTCATTATTTAAATCCAACCATTTGTTAAACAGAACAATTGCCCACTAATTGTTTGCCTGACGAATTTAGACACATTATGCCTCCCTTCTGCTTCAAAAATCTTCAAGTCTTAGAAAATACAGGAATGGTGGAGATGATCTGAAAAGTAATTTTAGTCAGCATAATTCAAAATAATAAAAAGAATCAGAAGTTTTACTACCTTGGTAGCTTTTAAATGACAGTCTTTGCTAGATTCTGTTATACCCAGAGAGAAAATTTTGCATTTTATACTTTAAAAAATATAAAAGTGTGCCACCAGAATTCTAAATGGATGGGTTTTAGTAAGCATTTGCATGTGTGTGCCTTGAACAGGTTTAAAGGATTGATTAGTCCATAAAATTGAGAACAAAAAACCCGAAATGCTTTGTTCAGTTAATTATACAGCTCCCATTCTTTGTGTTCCTAGGTGCATGAATCTACTCACTATTTAACATATAAGGGCTAATTGATGAGTTCCTCGTACTTTCAACTTGAGCACCTGTTCCAAGCATCAATACAAGTCACTGGGATATTACCTCTGTGAATCCTTAAACAATTTCTCTTCCTGGAGCACTTAGAAATAGAGGGATGGAATGGTAGCCTGTTGGTGTTCCCACCAACGACTGCGGACAAAACATTCTATGCCTCCATTTCTCCTCTTGCAATCATAAAGAATGCTGCTATATTGCATCACAAGGGACTGTGGTCTGGATTGATAACATGAAGACAACCTTGTATTCTTTGAGTGTCATATGAAGACTTGTTACACAGAATGCTGGATTGCTGTATGTGGAAAAGAACATTCTTTTTAAGCTTTCTTTTTATGGTAGGAGGGGGCTGAACGTAAGCAGTTTTAAATTACATTTTGCTTGACTTATACGTAAATATCAATTTTCTCTGGATTATAAAAATGCAACATATCTCCACCCTTCCTTCTGTTGGCATTGTAGCTTGTTAGTGCATTTTCAGGGTAATGGGTCCACAGATCATTCTTGAATGCTTGGCCCTTCAAATTAATAATCTGTAGCATAAGGATAAAATCTTAGGAACAGTTCTGGATTGTCAAATGCTATTTTGAGGGTATACAGTCTTTTTCTAATGTCAGTGTATGTCATTATTTAAATCCAACCATTTGTTAAACAGAACAATTGCCCACTAATTGTTTGCCTGACGAATTTAGACACATTATGCCTCCCTTCTGCTTCAAAAATCTTCAAGTCTTAGAAAATACAGGAATGGTGGAGATGATCTGAAAAGTAATTTTAGTCAGCATAATTCAAAATAATAAAAAGAATCAGAAGTTTTACTACCTTGGTAGCTTTTAAATGACAGTCTTTGCTAGATTCTGTTATACCCAGAGAGAAAATTTTGCATTTTATACTTTAAAAAATATAAAAGTGTGCCACCAGAATTCTAAATGGATGGGTTTTAGTAAGCATTTGCATGTGTGTGCCTTGAACAGGTTTAAAGGATTGATTAGTCCATAAAATTGAGAACAAAAACCTGAAATGCTTTGTTCAGTTAATTATACAGCTCCCATTCTTTGTGTTCCTAGGTGCATGAATCTACTCACTATTTAACATATAAGGGCTAATTGATGAGTTCCTCGTACTTTCAACTTGAGCACCTGTTCCAAGCATCAATACAAGTCACTGGGATATTACCTCTGTGAATCCTTAAACAATTTCTCTTCCTGGAGCACTTAGAAATAGAGGGATGGAATGGTAGCCTGTTGGTGTTCCCACCAACGACTGCGGACAAAACATTCTATGCCTCCATTTCTCCTCTTGCAATCATAAAGAATGCTGCTATATTGCATCACAAGGGACTGTGGTCTGGATTGATAACATGAAGACAACCTTGTATTCTTTGAGTGTCATATGAAGACTTGTTACACAGAATGCTGGATTGCTGTATGTGGAAAAGAACATTCTTTTTAAGCTTTCTTTTTATGGTAGGAGGGGGCTGAACGTAAGCAGTTTTAAATTACATTTTTGCTTGACTTATACGTAAATATCAATTTTCTCTGGATTAAAAAAAGCACTGTATGAATTCATGTGACAACACACACACAACCCTTAATAGGAATTTTCTGAGATTTAAGTAACATGGAATTTGATTACACAGTGCATTCTGGGGCTCAGCCACAGTAGGCTGTAGATACCAGGCAGGCTGATTATGACTTAAGCATTGTTTCAATGTGATTTTGCAAAGGATTTCATTTAATGCAGATTAGTAAGTTTATTAAGCTGTTGATAATTGAAGCCTCTTAGGTTCAATAAGTACCATCCAGAGAGGTAGATTAGTGGGGTTTAACTTGTTGCTCTCAAATAGCAAACAAAGACTTAGCAGAATAATTACATCTCCTCTGTGGACTAATAAAAGGCGACATCACAATGGTGCTTTTGGCCATTTCTGCATTTCTGCAGTTTTCTTTACAGCACTGCCTCTGGAGTTTTCTGCATCTGTCTCGTGACACCAAAACCCGTCATCTATGTTACTCAGACATTAAGATTAGTTACATGAAGTGTGAGCTACAAATAGAAATATTCACTTTAGAGGAAGTTGTGCTCAACCTCAGAACTTTTCTATTTCTTAAAACTTTGTTTATCCCCTTGTCCATACTATAAGTACCTCAAGGGTGGGGGCTGTCTCTCATCTGATTCTTTACCTATTAGTACCATGTCTGGCATATTGAGCACTCACTATGTTTGCCTAGCAAATAATGAATTATCTTAAAAAATCAAAAGTATGCTCTAAATAACATTATCACCATGCTTTCACATTAAAACTTATCCAAAGTGTGAAGTTGCCTCTGTGAATCCTTAAACAATTTCTCTTCCTGGAGCACTTAGAAATAGAGGGATGGAATGGTAGCCTGTTGGTGTTCCCACCAACGACTGCGGACAAAACATTCTATGCCTCCATTTCTCCTCTTGCAATCATAAAGAATGCTGCTATATTGCATCACAAGGGACTGTGGTCTGGATTGATAACATGAAGACAACCTTGTATTCTTTGAGTGTCATATGAAGACTTGTTACACAGAATGCTGGATTGCTGTATGTGGAAAAGAACATTCTTTTTAAGCTTTCTTTTTATGGTAGGAGGGGGCTGAACGTAAGCAGTTTTAAATTACATTTTTGCTTGACTTATACGTAAATATCAATTTTCTCTGGATTAAAAAAAGCACTGTATGAATTCATGTGACAACACACACACAACCCTTAATAGGAATTTTCTGAGATTTAAGTAACATGGAATTTGATTACACAGTGCATTCTGGGGCTCAGCCACAGTAGGCTGTAGATACCAGGCAGGCTGATTATGACTTAAGCATTGTTTCAATGTGATTTTGCAAAGGATTTCATTTAATGCAGATTAGTAAGTTTATTAAGCTGTTGATAATTGAAGCCTCTTAGGTTCAATAAGTACCATCCAGAGAGGTAGATTAGTGGGGTTTAACTTGTTGCTCTCAAATAGCAAACAAAGACTTAGCAGAATAATTACATCTCCTCTGTGGACTAATAAAAGGCGACATCACAATGGTGCTTTTGGCCATTTCTGCATTTCTGCAGTTTTCTTTACAGCACTGCCTCTGGAGTTTTCTGCATCTGTCTCGTGACACCAAAACCCGTCATCTATGTTACTCAGACATTAAGATTAGTTACATGAAGTGTGAGCTACAAATAGAAATATTCACTTTAGAGGAAGTTGTGCTCAACCTCAGAACTTTTCTATTTCTTAAAACTTTGTTTATCCCCTTGTCCATACTATAAGTACCTCAAGGGTGGGGGCTGTCTCTCATCTGATTCTTTACCTATTAGTACCATGTCTGGCATATTGAGCACTCACTATGTTTGCCTAGCAAATAATGAATTATCTTAAAAAATCAAAAGTATGCTCTAAAAATAACATTATCACCATGCTTTCACATTCTAAGAAATTAGTCTTATCCAAAGTGTGAAGTTGCTGTGTTAGCCAAAAGACTAAGAGTCAACATATGAAAGAGATTGTACAAAAGAGTAAAATGATAATTTATTACCCAATAGATTTGTGGGCACACAAGCATTTAGCCCACTAGTTGACTAAATAAATTAGTGTCTTGACATGACCCAGTTGATTTGGTTACAGGCATTTGGTGTAATCTCAAGATGAAGAGAAAGAGGCCTCATTCCTCTGGGAATGTGAGGTCTGCCATATTTCTAACAGAATCACAAACCAGAGCGTGAAAAATGCTATATTAGGGGCAACTGATATAAATAACATTTCTTAACAGGAAATGCCAAAGCCGTCTGGAATGGTAAGAAGTATGTTTCTAGAAATAATCTTGGTATCCTTTCTCTTCCATTCTTGGGTACTAGATTATCAGCAAGACTGCAGGTGTGGAGACTCAGACCTTAGGAATCACTACTGGTTTCTGTTTTCTTCATGGGCTTTCCAGTTTCTTTATTTTTTCAGAATGACACCTAGACTTTAAGGTTAGTGAGACAATTTGAGTATTCTGGGACCTTCCTCAAAATTAGTTTAAACTTAATCCCATCCTGTGTCTCCGACTTCATATTACTGATCATATTGACTTACTGGTAAAGTTCTCCCTTGAAAGTGACTTTGCAAGGATGTTTTGGCTGCAGGTCTTGGCAACTATTTCCAATGACTTCAAGACATCATAAAGAGCAGAGAAGGATGAAACCCGGTTTTAGTCCTCATCTGAGTGAGTGGTGACTTTGTTTTCAGCTGGGTACCATTTAACCCATGGACCCATTCCTTAAGACAACATCCCTAGACATATATGTTCCCTATTATACTTAATATAGTAGGATGATAACAAACCTCAAAATGACACATATATAAGAGTATTAAAGACAGGAATTATAGAGAAGTACTCAAACTAGTGGACTTCCTAGAGATATCAGTCGGCAGCTATCTTTCCACAAGTGGCCAATTTCATTATGATACCATATCCTCACCCACTCTCCCCACACCACTCACAGCTATAACTGAACAGATCAGCAGACCAATCAATGGTTGTGCCTCACTCCAGAGCAAAGACTGGTCACTATCTTTGACTTATGGACTAGCCCTCAGAGAAAAGCTAATGAATCATAGTCCTTTTCTTGATAATGTGAACTTACGAACTCAGAAAACAAAGCCAGGAACCATGGGAAACTAATGCAGACAAGTCTTGAGGTAGAGAAAGTTCCAGTTAGGTAAGAACTCTTAGGTATACGCAGAAACTCAGAGAGGGGAACACGTGTATTATCAGAGTACAACATTACAGTGCCTAGGCTTCCCAGGTAGTGCTAGTGGTAAAGACTCACCTGCCAATGTAGGAGAGATAAGAGACATGGGTTCGATTCCTGGGTTGGGAAGATCTCCTGGAGAAGGGCATGGCAATCCACCCCAGTATTTTTGGAGCGTGGTGGGCTACAGTCCACAGTGTCACAAAGAGTTGGACATGACTGATGACTTAGCATGCAGGCACACATACTATAGTGCCTGTGCAATTAGAAGCAGAAGCACTATGTGTGTAAGAGAGAAACCAGGTAATTTATGAAAGACAGAGAAATGGAGACAGTAGTCCTGCTTCCTGATGACTTTTCCTTCCACTTCTAGTCAATCTCTAGGCTCATAATAACTTCATCTCCCCTAATGTGACTTCAGTGATTCTCATTAGAACAGCCAGGAAAGATAAGAAAGAGTAAAATCATGTAAGCCAAAAGGTAAGCAAAACTCCTAATTTCTTCACAGTTAACAGGCCCAGCTCTCAGGTGCTACATCTTGTTTGCTCCATCTGAGCTCCACGTTAGAAGAAACTGACACAGAGAGGGAGATATGACTTGCTCAAGGCCACACCCCTGGCAACTAGCAGAGCCAGTAGAAAAGCCAGCTCTTCTGACCCAGAAACCTCTGCACTCCAGTCCATCACACTTACCCTCTGTGGAAAGCAGAGTCAGCGAGCTTATAAGATGGAGTGGTTTTCATATCTGAAAAGGAGCTGATTTGTAGGACAAGTACAGAGAGACTGACACATTCTTCTTGTATTGGGTACATGATCCTAGTTATTTTGCTTTTGGAAATTGTTTCAGTGTTAGGTCTTGGATGTCCTAAGATTTCATTAAATGGGATTGAACAAAAGGAAGTTGCTTTTTCAGCAAAGACTGGTCACTATCTTTGACTTATGGACTAGCCCTCAGAGAAAAGCTAATGAATCATAGTCCTTTTCTTGATAATGTGAACTTACGAACTCAGAAAACAAAGCCAGGAACCATGGGAAACTAATGCAGACAAGTCTTGAGGTAGAGAAAGTTCCAGTTAGGTAAGAACTCTTAGGTATACGCAGAAACTCAGAGAGGGGAACACGTGTATTATCAGAGTACAACATTACAGTGCCTAGGCTTCCCAGGTAGTGCTAGTGGTAAAGACTCACCTGCCAATGTAGGAGAGATAAGAGACATGGGTTCGATTCCTGGGTTGGGAAGATCTCCTGGAGAAGGGCATGGCAATCCACCCCAGTTTTTTTGGGAGCGTGGTGGGCTACAGTCCACAGTGTCACAAAGAGTTGGACATGACTGATGACTTAGCATGCAGGCACACATACTATAGTGCCTGTGCAATTAGAAGCAGAAGCACTATGTGTGTAAGAGAGAAACCAGGTAATTTATGAAAGACAGAGAAATGGAGACAGTAGTCCTGCTTCCTGATGACTTTTCCTTCCACTTCTAGTCAATCTCTAGGCTCATAATAACTTCATCTCCCCTAATGTGACTTCAGTGATTCTCATTAGAACAGCCAGGAAAGATAAGAAAGAGTAAAATCATGTAAGCCAAAAGGTAAGCAAAACTCCTAATTTCTTCACAGTTAACAGGCCCAGCTCTCAGGTGCTACATCTTGTTTGCTCCATCTGAGCTCCACGTTAGAAGAAACTGACACAGAGAGGGAGATATGACTTGCTCAAGGCCACACCCCTGGCAACTAGCAGAGCCAGTAGAAAAGCCAGCTCTTCTGACCCAGAAACCTCTGCACTCCAGTCCATCACACTTACCCTCTGTGGAAAGCAGAGTCAGCGAGCTTATAAGATGGAGTGGTTTTCATATCTGAAAAGGAGCTGATTTGTAGGACAAGTACAGAGAGACTGACACATTCTTCTTGTATTGGGTACATGATCCTAGTTATTTTGCTTTTGGAAATTGTTTCAGTGTTAGGTCTTGGATGTCCTAAGATTTCATTAAATGGGATTGAACAAAAGGAAGTTGATTTTTCAGCATTTGGGCAATTGTTTTCTTGGCTGTGCTGAAGAACATATTTGGGGTATCTTAAGATATATAGAGACATATATTTACATTGAGATTCATATTCTTTCAGTCTCTATCCTTTGTCGTCGCTCACAATGAAGGGCTTTCTAGGGTAACTTTCTGTACTGAGGGGTGGTTTACAATGATCCACTGTAGTACAGTGCCCATGTGTAAACTCTTTAAGATGCACTTTTACAACTTATTATGTATATTCTTTTCATATTACAAAAGTTGGGGCAATTCACTGAGGGTCTTTTAGAAAAGAGCTATGCAGAAAGACTATGCATTTAAATATATATATATAATATAATATATAATATAATCTCTAATCATATATGATATAACCTCTAATCTTGACCCCCCCTAATCAGTGAGAATTCTGATAACATGCTGGCACATGTTCATGATGGAAAAGTATAGGATACCCCAGAAGCCTACAAGGAAAATGTCTGATTTGTCCCTGGGGTGCAGTGACCTAGTGAAAGCACGCAGAACTGAATTAACCATTCGTCTGAGAATGTGCTGACCAGGCATGTGAGGGTAGAACTAGTGATGGGGCAAAGTGTGCATGTGGCAAAAGTACTCCTTATTACAGAAGAGATGCAGCACTTTATACAAACACCCGTAGGCATATTTGAACAAATACTCTTTTTGTCTTCCTACAAACAAAAGACACGCCTTTGTTTTGACAATATCCTAACTATGCTTGATTTATGTCCCTGCTTCACAGGGACATAGATCTGGGGGATATGTATTTTACTAATTTAAGTAATTTTTAAAAACTAAGACAATCATGGAGATAATTATGGGCATTCTGAGGCACACAAAACAGGTAAGAGTCAATTATTTAAAGTGGAACTCCTGCTAAAAATTATCCCAGGAGTTTGTGAAAAATTCTATTTGTTCCTTTGCTCACAGATTTGCATCTGTAGGTAACAGTGGGTCTCAATTACCTCAGTTTTTAAGTAAACAGTTAATTCTGTGAACTACTGTCTGATTAACAATCTAACATTTCCTATTAGTCACTGATTAGAATCGGGGTTTCTCAAAATTGGCTATTTATGTTTATTTGCAAGATGCAAAACCCACTGCCATTGCCTAGGTTAGGTCCTGTCTCTAACACCATTACTCTAAGTTTCTGTACAGGCCTCTCTGTCTCCAACTCCACTGTCCTATTCCGGGACTTGGCTGTGCTGAAGAACATATTTGGGGTATCTTAAGATATATAGAGACATATATTTACATTGAGATTCATATTCTTTCAGTCTCTATCCTTGGGTCGCTCACAATGAAGGGCTTTCTAGGGTAACTTTCTGTACTGAGGGGTGGTTTACAATGATCCACTGTAGTACAGTGCCCATGTGTAAACTCTTTAAGATGCACTTTTACAACTTATTATGTATATTCTTTTCATATTACAAAAGTTGGGGCAATTCACTGAGGGTCTTTTAGAAAAGAGCTATGCAGAAAGACTATGCATTTAAATATATATATATAATATAATATATAATATAATCTCTAATCATATATGATATAACCTCTAATCTTGACCCCCCCTAATCAGTGAGAATTCTGATAACATGCTGGCACATGTTCATGATGGAAAAGTATAGGATACCCCAGAAGCCTACAAGGAAAATGTCTGATTTGTCCCTGGGGTGCAGTGACCTAGTGAAAGCACGCAGAACTGAATTAACCATTCGTCTGAGAATGTGCTGACCAGGCATGTGAGGGTAGAACTAGTGATGGGGCAAAGTGTGCATGTGGCAAAAGTACTCCTTATTACAGAAGAGATGCAGCACTTTATACAAACACCCGTAGGCATATTTGAACAAATACTCTTTTTGTCTTCCTACAAACAAAAGACACGCCTTTGTTTTGACAATATCCTAACTATGCTTGATTTATGTCCCTGCTTCACAGGGACATAGATCTGGGGGATATGTATTTTACTAATTTAAGTAATTTTTAAAAACTAAGACAATCATGGAGATAATTATGGGCATTCTGAGGCACACAAAACAGGTAAGAGTCAATTATTTAAAGTGGAACTCCTGCTAAAAATTATCCCAGGAGTTTGTGAAAAATTCTATTTGTTCCTTTGCTCACAGATTTGCATCTGTAGGTAACAGTGGGTCTCAATTACCTCAGTTTTTAAGTAAACAGTTAATTCTGTGAACTACTGTCTGATTAACAATCTAACATTTCCTATTAGTCACTGATTAGAATCGGGGTTTCTCAAAATTGGCTATTTATGTTTATTTGCAAGATGCAAAACCCACTGCCATTGCCTAGGTTAGGTCCTGTCTCTCTAACACCATTACTCTAAGTTTCTGTACAGGCCTCTCTGTCTCCAACTCCACTGTCCTATTCCATCCTTCACAGTGCCGTAAGAAATATCTTCTCAAATCATAATTTTTCAACCTTGGTACTACTAACACATGGGGATGAATAATTCTTTGCTGAGTGTGGGTACTGTCTTTTCCTTGTAGGATATTTATTAGCAACATCTATGCACTCTACTCAGTAGAAACAAGGAGCATCTCCACCCCTGATTATGACAACCAAAATTGTCTTCAGTCATTGCCAAATATCTGTTTGGGGCAAATAGGCCACGGTTGAAAAACCATTGCTCTTAAACCTTAGGAAGAGTAAGTGGGTCTCTTCTATTATCCAGATATTCACATGGCATTCAAATATATACATTATTTGCCTCCAGAACATGTTTGCAGCCATGCCTGTTGCTAAACTACTCAATTATCCTTGCTCGTCACTAACTAGGCCATTCTAGTTTATCCAGTATAAAGAACCACTGATAGTCACAAGTCTATACGTTATTGTTGTTTTTGTTGTTATTGTTGTTGTTCAATTGCTAAGTTGTGTCAAAACTATTTGTGACCCCATGGAAAGTAGCATCCCAGGCTTCCCTGTACTTTGCTATCTCCCGGAATTTGCTCAAATTCCTGTCCACTGAATTGACGATACTATCTAACCATCTCATCCTTTGCAGCCCCTTTCTCCTTTTGCCTTCACTCTTTCCCAGCATTAGGTTCTTTTCCAATGGCTCTTCACATCGGGTGGCTAAAGCATTAAAGCTTAAGCTTCAGTTCTTCCAATGAATATTCAGGGTTGATTTCCTTTAGGATTGACTGATTTGATCTTCTTGCAGTCCAAGGGACTCTCAAGAGTCTTCTCTAGCATCATACTTTGAAAGCATCAATTCTTTGGCACTCAACCTTCTTTGCAGTCCAACTCTTACATCCATATATGATCACTGGAAAAACCATAGTTTTGACTATATGAACCTTTGTCAGTGGAGTGATGTCTCTGTTTCTGCTTTTTAATACATTGTCTAGGTTTGTCATAGGTTTCCTTCCCAGGAGCAAGTATCCTTTAGTTTCATGGCTGCAGTCCCACTGATTAGAATCGGGTTTCTCAAAATTGGCTATTTATGTTTATTTGCAAGATGCAAAACCCACTGCCATTGCCTAGGTTAGGTCCTGTCTCTAACACCATTACTCTAAGTTTCTGTACAGGCCTCTCTGTCTCCAACTCCACTGTCCTATTCCATCCTTCACAGTGCCGTAAGAAATATCTTCTCAAATCATAATTTTTCAACCTTGGTACTACTAACACATGGGGATGAATAATTCTTTGCTGAGTGTGGGTACTGTCTTTTCCTTGTAGGATATTTATTAGCAACATCTATGCACTCTACTCAGTAGAAACAAGGAGCATCTCCACCCCTGATTATGACAACCAAAATTGTCTTCAGTCATTGCCAAATATCTGTTTGGGGCAAATAGGCCACGGTTGAAAAACCATTGCTCTTAAACCTTAGGAAGAGTAAGTGGGTCTCTTCTATTATCCAGATATTCACATGGCATTCAAATATATACATTATTTGCCTCCAGAACATGTTTGCAGCCATGCCTGTTGCTAAACTACTCAATTATCCTTGCTCGTCACTAACTAGGCCATTCTAGTTTATCCAGTATAAAGAACCACTGATAGTCACAAGTCTATACGTTATTGTTGTTTTTGTTGTTATTGTTGTTGTTCAATTGCTAAGTTGTGTCAAAACTATTTGTGACCCCATGGAAAGTAGCATCCCAGGCTTCCCTGTACTTTGCTATCTCCCGGAATTTGCTCAAATTCCTGTCCACTGAATTGACGATACTATCTAACCATCTCATCCTTTGCAGCCCCTTTCTCCTTTTGCCTTCACTCTTTCCCAGCATTAGGTTCTTTTCCAATGGCTCTTCACATCGGGTGGCTAAAGCATTAAAGCTTAAGCTTCAGTTCTTCCAATGAATATTCAGGGTTGATTTCCTTTAGGATTGACTGATTTGATCTTCTTGCAGTCCAAGGGACTCTCAAGAGTCTTCTCTAGCATCATACTTTGAAAGCATCAATTCTTTGGCACTCAACCTTCTTTGCAGTCCAACTCTTACATCCATATATGATCACTGGAAAAACCATAGTTTTGACTATATGAACCTTTGTCAGTGGAGTGATGTCTCTGTTTCTGCTTTTTAATACATTGTCTAGGTTTGTCATAGGTTTCCTTCCCAGGAGCAAGTATCCTTTAGTTTCATGGCTGCAGTCACTGTCCACAGTGATTCTGGAATCTAAGAAAATAAAATCAGTCACTGCTTTCAATTTTCCCCCTTCTATTTGCCATGGAGTTACAGGACCAGATGCCATAATCAGAGTATTTTTAATGTTAAGTTTTAAGTCACCTTTTCCACTCTCCTCTTTCACCCTCATCAAGAGCATTGATGGAAAAACAGTCATAGAGAACAGACTCATGGGTATTGGAGAGAGGGAAGAGTGGGTGAGAGATATGGAAAGAGCAACATGGAACCCTATACTATCATATGTAAAAGAGATAACCATTGTCAATGTGCTGTGGGATAAGGGATCTTACATGGGGGCTATGCAATGGCCTGGAGGGGTGGGATGGGGGGGAATGGAATATACATATGACTAATCTGGAATTACACATATGTGTAAACAATAAAACTGTAAAAGCAAAAAAGCAAAATAAAAAAATTTGGCAAAAACAAAAGAGGTGCTTTAGTTTCTCTTCAATTTTTTGCCATTAGATATCAATTTTTTGCCATTTGGTATCATCTGCATATCTGAAGTTGTTGATATTTTCCCATAAATCTTGATTCCAACTTGTGATTCATCCAGCCTAGCATTTCACTTTGATGAACTCTGAAAAGAAGTTAAATAAGCAGGGTGACAATATACAGCCTTGTTGTACCCCTTTTCCAATTTTGAACTAATCCATTGTTTCATGTCCAGATTTAATTGTTGCTTCTTGACCCTCATACAGGTTTCTCAGGAGACAGGTAAGGTGGTCTGATATTCCCATTTCTTTAAGAATTTTTCACCGTTTGTTGTGATCCACACCATAAAAGGTTTTCATGTACTCCATGAAGCTGAAGTAGATGATTTTCTGGAATTATCTTTGCTTTCTCTATGATCCAATAAATGTTGGCAATTTTATCTTTGGTTTTCTGCCTTTATTAAACCCAGCTTGTACATATACCTGTAATCTTGATTCACATACTGCTGGAAGCCCTTGCATTAAAGATCACTGGAAAACCATAGTTTTGACTATATGAACCTTTGTCAGTGGAGTGATGTCTCTGTTTCTGCTTTTTAATACATTGTCTAGGTTTGTCATAGGTTTCCTTCCCAGGAGCAAGTATCCTTTAGTTTCATGGCTGCAGTCACTGTCCACAGTGATTCTGGAATCTAAGAAAATAAAATCAGTCACTGCTTTCAATTTTCCCCCTTCTATTTGCCATGGAGTTACAGGACCAGATGCCATAATCAGAGTATTTTTAATGTTAAGTTTTAAGTCACCTTTTCCACTCTCCTCTTTCACCCTCATCAAGAGCATTGATGGAAAAACAGTCATAGAGAACAGACTCATGGGTATTGGAGAGAGGGAAGAGTGGGTGAGAGATATGGAAAGACCAACATGGAACCCTATATTACCATATGTAAAAGAGATAGCTATTGTCAATGTGCTATGGGACTAAGGGATCTTACATGGGGGCTATGCGATGGCCTGGAAGGGTGGAATGGTGAGGAATGGAATATACATATGACTAATCTGGAATTACACATATGTGTAAACAATAAAACTGTAAAAGCAAAAAAGCAAAATAAAAAAATTTGGCAAAAACAAAAGAGGTGCTTTAGTTTCTCTTCAATTTTTTGCCATTAGATATCAATTTTTTGCCATTTGGTATCATCTGCATATCTGAAGTTGTTGATATTTTCCCATAAATCTTGATTCCAACTTGTGATTCATCCAGCCTAGCATTTCACTTTGATGAACTCTGAAAAGAAGTTAAATAAGCAGGGTGACAATATACAGCCTTGTTGTACCCCTTTTCCAATTTTGAACTAATCCATTGTTTCATGTCCAGATTTAATTGTTGCTTCTTGACCCTCATACAGGTTTCTCAGGAGACAGGTAAGGTGGTCTGATATTCCCATTTCTTTAAGAATTTTTCACCGTTTGTTGTGATCCACACCATAAAAGGTTTTCATGTACTCCATGAAGCTGAAGTAGATGATTTTCTGGAATTATCTTTGCTTTCTCTATGATCCAATAAATGTTGGCAATTTTATCTTTGGTTTTCTGCCTTTATTAAACCCAGCTTGTACATATACCTGTAATCTTGATTCACATACTGCTGAAGCCTTGCTTGAAGGATTTTAAGCATAACTTTACTAGCATGTGCAATGAGTGCAACTGTACAGTAGTCTGAATGTTGTTTGGCATTGCTCTTCTTTGCGATTGGAATGAAAATTGACCTTTTCATCTGTACATTAGCTTCTGCTTTTCCTCAGGCCTTCAACAGTTTTTCTTTTTTTGCTTGCTTTTCTAGGAAAACTTGCAACCTTCAAAGCTTAGTTCAAAACTCATCATCTATAAAGTTTTTCTTGATTTTCCCAGTTATCTCCATTCCTTCCTTGTGGGTACTGGTTTTATTTTGCCTATATCTAGACCTTATTCATTCAGATTTGTCCCATAGCCATTTTTTTTTTTTTTGCCCATCTCTTTCCCTCTGAATTGCAAAACCAGAACATATTTCTTCCCAAGTCACTGGCACTGAGCACAGGGAAAGTACAAGCAGGCCCTTAATATTGGTGCAAATGAATAAATGTGCCATTTAAAACACACCATGGAGAATACAAATGTTTTCAATTTATATGTCAAAATATATATAACCAAAAATAATGAAAACAAATTGAAGTGTATGTGCTCTAGGCCTATATCACTACACTTTCAGAATATTAGCCATCGACATTTTAGCATATTTAATTTGCATTATGTCCTTAACTAAAGTTAAAATTAGTATGAAAAAGTGATAGTTTTTTTTAATTAAAAATTTAGTACGAATAAGTAACTCCAAATTAAACAAAATCAGTCCCCAAACAAACTGTGAGTTATGTGTACTTCAGTGTTTTCCTTCTTTTAATATATATGAACTATACTTCATTTGAAAATCACAGATTTAGGGCTTCCCTGGTGGTTCAGTGGGTAAAGAGTCCACCTTGCACTGCTAGGGGCACCAGTTTGATCCATGGCGTGGGAAGATCCCACATGCTACAGAGTGGCTGGACTGGTGTGTTCAATTTCCAGCCAGTGCTCTGGAGCACTGCACTCGAGCTGGTGCTCTGCTACAGGAGAGGCCACTGATCAAAGGGAAAAAAAGACCAATTTTATCTTTTTTCCAAACCAGCTTGTACATATACCTGTAATCTTGATTCACATACTGCTGAAGCCTTGCTTGAAGGATTTTAAGCATAACTTTACTAGCATGTGCAATGAGTGCAACTGTACAGTAGTCTGAATGTTGTTTGGCATTGCTCTTCTTTGCGATTGGAATGAAAATTGACCTTTTCATCTGTACATTAGCTTCTGCTTTTCCTCAGGCCTTCAACAGTTTTTCTTTTTTTGCTTGCTTTTCTAGGAAAACTTGCAACCTTCAAAGCTTAGTTCAAAACTCATCATCTATAAAGTTTTTCTTGATTTTCCCAGTTATCTCCATTCCTTCCTTGTGGGTACTGGTTTTATTTTGCCTATATCTAGACCTTATTCATTCAGATTTGTCCCATAGCCATTTTTTTTTTTTTGCCCATCTCTTTCCCTCTGAATTGCAAAACCAGAACATATTTCTTCCCAAGTCACTGGCACTGAGCACAGGGAAAGTACAAGCAGGCCCTTAATATTGGTGCAAATGAATAAATGTGCCATTTAAAACACACCATGGAGAATACAAATGTTTTCAATTTATATGTCAAAATATATATAACCAAAAATAATGAAAACAAATTGAAGTGTATGTGCTCTAGGCCTATATCACTACACTTTCAGAATATTAGCCATCGACATTTTAGCATATTTAATTTGCATTATGTCCTTAACTAAAGTTAAAATTAGTATGAAAAAGTGATAGTTTTTTTTAATTAAAAATTTAGTACGAATAAGTAACTCCAAATTAAACAAAATCAGTCCCCAAACAAACTGTGAGTTATGTGTACTTCAGTGTTTTCCTTCTTTTAATATATATGAACTATACTTCATTTGAAAATCACAGATTTAGGGCTTCCCTGGTGGTTCAGTGGGTAAAGAGTCCACCTTGCACTGCTAGGGGCACCAGTTTGATCCATGGCGTGGGAAGATCCCACATGCTACAGAGTGGCTGGACTGGTGTGTTCAATTTCCAGCCAGTGCTCTGGAGCACTCGCACTCCGAGCTGGTGCTCTGCTACAGGAGAGGCCACTGCGATGGGAGGCCCACACAGGCCAAAGAACAAAGATGGATGAAAATAAATAAATGAAAGACCAATAAAAGTGGCCAAAAAAAGAAAATCACAAATTTAGTAGGTGCTATATTGACATCTTTGGTGGAATGCTTACAAAGGAACCTATCAAGAAGTTCTAGGTTTAGAAATCGCTCTATTAATGGATTAATAATTGCAGTAATCTATAGCAGTTAGCTTGTCTCCATTCTCCCTCCTCTGCCCTGTGCTCTTATTTCACTACATAACAAATGTATTTAGTTGTGCATTTCCATCCAACCTCAGTTAAGATTTGATTGCCTTGGGTGTGTGTACTCAGTCGTTGAGTTGTGTTGGACTCTTTGTGATCCCATGGATGGTAGCCCACCAGGTTCCTCTATTTGTGGAATTTACCAGGCAAGAATATTGGAGTGGGTTGCTATTCCCTTCTCCAGGGTATCCCCTAACCCAGGCATCAAACCCACGTCTCTTGCATCTCCTACACTGGGAGGGAGATTCTTTACCATTGTGCCACCTGGGAAGCACTCTGACCACCTTCACTACCCTAAACTCCAAAGGAAGAGAAGGGGACAACAGCTCAAGGGTGAAATGAGGACTACTGAGGAAAATGTGGTTGTAGAGTTCATTTGAGACTTTTCTTTTTACTCATAAGGTGTCAATAAGCAAGATCAAAACAAGGTTTAAAAGGAGAGTCATTTTTTTGTAATTGTATTCTGCCTGTTCTTTCATATCGCCTGTGTCCAACTGATGGGGCCCCTGCTTAGAAAGAAAGGTGGTGAAGATATAATTCCGGTGATTTATTTATATATTTCAGGTCATATTAAGTCCAAATTGTGTCACATCTACATGTAGTCTTCCTCTTAGTTTCAGTACTGAAGTTACAAAAGGAAAATGGAAGATTATTTAAATGCTGGGAAGATCTTCAAAGAGCTAATTATTCACTGACTAAATTGTTAGTCATCTAAAGTGCTACTATTAATAAAACTTAGTGGGAAACACTATAAGGAATGCTATAAAAATGCTTTCTCTTTCATTTTAGGGTATTTTGGAATATGTAGTGTACAAACAGGCATAATTTTATACTATAATATTCATGTCAATATTTAATTCCTTCATTTTATGAATTATTACAGGGGCATCTCCCTGAATATTTGAAACGACAAGAGTAAACCTCTAGCAGGAAACTGTAAGTTTCTCATATCAGTAGTTATGTAATTGTTCTCACTTATGTTACATGTGGGTGAGCAAGGAAGCTCATACAAATCTTATGTTTTCTTGCTATCTGGCTTTCTGTCTGTTTCAACATCCATTTTTCAACTATCAATTCATTCATTCCTTATCATTAGACACTGGTTTGTTCCATTTTATATATGAAAATAAACATACATATTTAACTCTCATATGCATGAAGACTTACATTTGGACAAAAGCAAGGATATTATAAAAGTCTATAAAGTACTGTGTTCCTTTCCCATAACCATCACATGATGAAAAATAATGTCAACAATTGTGCAACTGCAGTATGACAAGTGTGAATGCCCTAATTGGTCAATTGGACCAGAATGATGAGTTGTTATTTTTTTTTTTAAACCAATGTCACTTCTAATCTATTACAATGGTAATGAACAGCCAAGCAGCCTATTTCCCACGGATATCTTCAAAGCTCTACAGACTGCCATTTGAACCATTCTTTAATTGCATCTGGCACAGATTGTAGCATGCTCCATAGAACCAAGAAGGCATATTAACAAGATTTGGCTTTACCCAAGTCACCATAATGATGAGACTTTATATCATAAAGGAAGTTTAGCTTCAATCTTTACTATAAACTATTATAACCACCTAGCACAGAGTAATTCCCTTAAAACTTGAATTTTTATAATAATATTTTGAATTTTTAAAATTTCTTATTGACATAATAGGGGTTTTGAGTACATTTTTGCTTGTGTGTGTGTGTATATGTGTGTGTTTTTGTGCTTTATCCAATCTTAGATGCAAAATTTTCTGAATAATCAAGAGAAAACTGGAAATAAACAAATAAATATTCTCCAAAATTTTTCAAGAAAATTTCTAATTGATTAGATTTTATTTTTGAATTTATTTTGCCACTGACGATTATTTCATCTAAAGTGCTACTATTAATAAAACTTAGTGGGAAACACTATAAGGAATGCTATAAAATGCTTTCTCTTTCATTTTAGGGTATTTTGGAATATGTAGTGTACAAACAGGCATAATTTTATACTATAATATTCATGTCAATATTTAATTCCTTCATTTTATGAATTATTACAGGGGCATCTCCCTGAATATTTGAAACGACAAGAGTAAACCTCTAGCAGGAAACTGTAAGTTTCTCATATCAGTAGTTATGTAATTGTTCTCACTTATGTTACATGTGGGTGAGCAAGGAAGCTCATACAAATCTTATGTTTTCTTGCTATCTGGCTTTCTGTCTGTTTCAACATCCATTTTTCAACTATCAATTCATTCATTCCTTATCATTAGACACTGGTTTGTTCCATTTTATATATGAAAATAAACATACATATTTAACTCTCATATGCATGAAGACTTACATTTGGACAAAAGCAAGGATATTATAAAAGTCTATAAAGTACTGTGTTCCTTTCCCATAACCATCACATGATGAAAAATAATGTCAACAATTGTGCAACTGCAGTATGACAAGTGTGAATGCCCTAATTGGTCAATTGGACCAGAATGATGAGTTGTTATTTTTTTTAAACCAATGTCACTTCTAATCTATTACAATGGTAATGAACAGCCAAGCAGCCTATTTCCCACGGATATCTTCAAAGCTCTACAGACTGCCATTTGAACCATTCTTTAATTGCATCTGGCACAGATTGTAGCATGCTCCATAGAACCAAGAAGGCATATTAACAAGATTTGGCTTTACCCAAGTCACCATAATGATGAGACTTTATATCATAAAGGAAGTTTAGCTTCAATCTTTACTATAAACTATTATAACCACCTAGCACAGAGTAATTCCCTTAAAACTTGAATTTTTATAATAATATTTTGAATTTTTAAAATTTCTTATTGACATAATAGGGGTTTTGAGTACATTTTTGCTTGTGTGTGTGTGTATATGTGTGTGTTTTTGTGCTTTATCCAATCTTAGATGCAAAATTTTCTGAATAATCAAGAGAAAACTGGAAATAAACAAATAAATATTCTCCAAAATTTTTCAAGAAAATTTCTAATTGATTAGATTTTATTTTTGAATTTATTTTGCCACTGACAAGTATATATTTTGCTTTCAACTTTTGCTTATTGTTTTATCTCCACTATTAATGTACATTGTGTATCATTTTTTAAGTTTCCTGTGATAACCAGAAGGACTGGATATATTTTACCTTCCTTCTGAGGCCATGACAATTCACTAACCTTTTTGACTAGCTACTTTGGCTCAGCAGAGACACAAACTGCTGAGCCTAGGATAAGAAGAGGAAGGAGATATGGTCCTCTGTTGGTGGCCTTTGCTTAAGTTAAGGAGTGATGATGTCCATTTTGAAATGGAGAGAGACTGAATCAATAGCACTTCTGATCAAACACGAATATTGAATATGTGCAGTTTTCCTGGTTCTTTTTAAATATTCTACAGTGAGTAAAGGGACAACAACAACAAAGGCATAACCCATGAGGACAAGAGCATGGAGAGGAGGTGGGGACACGTGAAGGATGTCAACATTTTTGGAAGCTTCTAAGTGGATGAGTGGCAACTGACTTAGATAGCAAAGGAGTCTTTCAAGCTAAGGAACTGGAAAGGGTGGCATATGACAAAAATCAATGAGCTGATTTACTCTGCTAAACCTCAGACAAGCTTAGGAATAGAGGAAGCAGGTATTTTTGAAGGCTGGGACATGGGTTGGGCTTTGAGTCCAAGTGCACAGGGATAATTAATTGAAAATACATATTTTTAAACGGAGCCAAATTTCCTCCTCCACTCCACAGAGCTAAGAAGCTGCCCCTCTCCCAGCCAGGCAGAAGACCAGAGGTTTACTCTTTTGAATAGTTGAACCTCAGAGGATTGGGTTCAGAGACACAGTTGAACAAAGACATGAGGCACTAGACTGAAAACAAAAACACTGAGTGAAAGTCTACAAACAGATCAGTGAGATCCCAGAAGCTCTTTACCTCTCTTAGCTACACATGGGTAGCTTGGCTGTATATCCCCACCCTGGTTTGATTACTTTTACCCCATTCTGTACACACCTTTTTGTGGGACACTGGCAGACTTTCCGTTGGAAACACTAAAGAGCACCAGAGACCTAAGGATCTTGATTTGGGGGGATCTCCCCAAAATATTCAGTACCCACTGAAAAGGCTACCAGTCAATAAAAATCCCACCTCAGTATAAAGAATTTCCACTTTGCATTTGGTTTATTGTTAAATAACCAAGGGTTACAGGACCTGAAGGAAGCCTCTAGCATGAAAGACCATCAGAATTTTTAAGTTTCCTGTGATAACCAGAAGGACTGGATATATTTTACCTTCCTTCTGAGGCCATGACAATTCACTAACCTTTTGACTATACTTTGGCTCAGCAGAGACACAAACTGCTGAGCCTAGGATAAGAAGAGGAAGGAGATATGGTCCTCTGTTGGTGGCCTTTGCTTAAGTTAAGGAGTGATGATGTCCATTTTGAAATGGAGAGAGACTGAATCAATAGCACTTCTGATCAAACACGAATATTGAATATGTGCAGTTTTCCTGGTTCTTTTTAAATATTCTACAGTGAGTAAAGGGACAACAACAACAAAGGCATAACCCATGAGGACAAGAGCATGGAGAGGAGGTGGGGACACGTGAAGGATGTCAACATTTTTGGAAGCTTCTAAGTGGATGAGTGGCAACTGACTTAGATAGCAAAGGAGTCTTTCAAGCTAAGGAACTGGAAAGGGTGGCATATGACAAAATCAATGAGCTGAATTACTCTGATAAACCTCAGACAAGCTTAGGAATAGAGGAAGCAGGTATTTTTGAAGGCTGGGACATGGGTTGGGCTTTGAGTCCAAGTGCACAGGGATAATTAATTGAAAATACATATTTTTAAACGGAGCCAAATTTCCTCCTCCACTCCACAGAGCTAAGAAGCTGCCCCTCTCCCAGCCAGGCAGAAGACCAGAGGTTTACTCTTTTGAATAGTTGAACCTCAGAGGATTGGGTTCAGAGACACAGTTGAACAAAGACATGAGGCACTAGACTGAAAACAAAAACACTGAGTGAAAGTCTACAAACAGATCAGTGAGATCCCAGAAGCTCTTTACCTCTCTTAGCTACACATGGGTAGCTTGGCTGTATATCCCCACCCTGGTTTGATTACTTTTACCCCATTCTGTACACACCTTTTTGTGGGACACTGGCAGACTTTCCGTTGGAAACACTAAAGAGCACCAGAGACCTAAGGATCTTGATTTGGGGGGATCTCCCCAAAATATTCAGTACCCACTGAAAAGGCTGCCAGTCAATAAAAATCCCACCTCAGTATAAAGAATTTCCACTTTGCATTTGGTTTATTGTTAAATAACCAAGGGTTACAGGACCTGAAGGAAGCCTCTAGCATGAAAGACCATCAGAATCTACACCAAAGGGAACAATGCTGAGGAAAAGGGAAAAAAGTACAATCACTAGTCTCAGAGAGATTAAAAAAGCCCTATACATGAAAGAAGAGAGATTATAACAAAACATATTTCAAAAACAAAAAGGGATTATTAGAAGTTAAAGATATATCAAGAAAATCTTAAAAAAAAAAAAAACAAAAACTAAGCAGAAGTGCTGGCAGAAAAAGGTGAGGTTATTTCTTAGAAAACAGAACAAATAAAACAGGAGGCAATAAAAAAAAAAAAAGATTAGAGGATCAGTAGTGAAGGTTTGTAGGAAAAAGAACATCAAAGGAGAAAACTATAAAAAATGGATATAAGAAATGTTTCCAGAATTGCAGAACATATATTTCCAAATTAAAGAATCCACTGAGTATTCAGTCCAATGAATGAATATGAACCTATACCAAAGTATTGTTGTTGTTGTTTTTATTCACTGTGTAGGGTTGACTCTTTTTGTGACTTCATGCACTATAGCCCACCAAGCTTCCTGTTCATAGGATTTCTCAGGCAAGAATACTGGAGTGGGTTGCCATTTCCTTCTCCAGGTGATCTTCCTGACCAAGGGATCAAACCCACATCTCCTGCATTGGCAGACATATTCTTTACCACTGAGCCACAGAGGAGCCCACACCAAAGTGTAACGCTATAGAATACCCAAAGTCTGAGAAAAAGAGAACATTCTATAAACTTCCAGGCAGGGTAAATAGGTTTCATAAATGAAATCAAGATTCAGTGAAATCTAGAAAGCAGTGGGAGTTACCTTGAAATTATGAGTGAAAGTAATTCTTAAACAAGTGTGAGAATAGAATAAAGGAATTTTAGAAAAAAATTTTTATAGAACTATTGGGTCTTGGCTGTATATCCCACCCTGGTTTGATTACTTTTACCCCATTCTGTACACACCTTTTTGTGGGACACTGGCAGACTTTCCGTTGGAAACACTAAAGAGCACCAGAGACCTAAGGATCTTGATTTGGGGGGATCTCCCCAAAATATTCAGTACCCACTGAAAAGGCTGCCAGTCAATAAAAATCCCACCTCAGTATAAAGAATTTCCACTTTGCATTTGGTTTATTGTTAAATAACCAAGGGTTACAGGACCTGAAGGAAGCCTCTAGCATGAAAGACCATCAGAATCTACACCAAAGGGAACAATGCTGAGGAAAAGGGAAAAAAGTACAATCACTAGTCTCAGAGAGATTAAAAAAGCCCTATACATGAAAGAAGAGAGATTATAACAAAACATATTTCAAAAACAAAAAGGGATTATTAGAAGTTAAAGATATATCAAGAAAATCTTAAAAAAAAAAAAAACAAAAACTAAGCAGAAGTGCTGGCAGAAAAAGGTGAGGTTATTTCTTAGAAAACAGAACAAATAAAACAGGAGGCAATAAAAAAAAAAAAGATTAGAGGATCAGTAGTGAAGGTTTGTAGGAAAAAGAACATCAAAGGAGAAAACTATAAAAAATGGATATAAGAAATGTTTCCAGAATTGCAGAACATATATTTCCAAATTAAAGAATCCACTGAGTATTCAGTCCAATGAATGAATATGAACCTATACCAAAGTATTGTTGTTGTTGTTTTTATTCACTGTGTAGGGTTGACTCTTTTTGTGACTTCATGCACTATAGCCCACCAAGCTTCCTGTTCATAGGATTTCTCAGGCAAGAATACTGGAGTGGGTTGCCATTTCCTTCTCCAGGTGATCTTCCTGACCAAGGGATCAAACCCACATCTCCTGCATTGGCAGACATATTCTTTACCACTGAGCCACAGAGGAGCCCACACCAAAGTGTAACGCTATAGAATACCCAAAGTCTGAGAAAAAGAGAACATTCTATAAACTTCCAGGCAGGGTAAATAGGTTTCATAAATGAAATCAAGATTCAGTGAAATCTAGAAAGCAGTGGGAGTTACCTTGAAATTATGAGTGAAAGTAATTCTTAAACAAGTGTGAGAATAGAATAAAGGAATTTTAGAATCAAAACTATTTCAAAACTTAACCTCCTACACACTCTTTCTCAGGAAGCTATTGGGAAACATGCTACATAAGCATGAGATAACATGGCATGCAAGGGGGCTTCCCTGGTGGTCCAGTGGGTAAAGACTCTGCCTTGCAGTGCAAGGGGCGCCAGTTCCATCACTGGTCTGGGAAGATTCCATGTGCTGCGGAGTGGCTGGACCAGTGTGTCCAATTACCGAGCCTGAGCTCTGCAGTGCATGTGCCCAGAGCCGGTGCTCTGCAAGGAGAGAGGCCACCATGGTGGGAGGCCCACACAGGCCAAAGAACAAAGATGGATGAAAATAAATAAATGAAGGACCAGTAAAAGTGGCCAAAAAAGTAAAAACAAAAACAAAAACAAAACATGGTATGCAAGGAACAGGGAACCAGGCATGGGGTAGGGGCAGAGGGAAATCAGAAGAGGATGGAAAGCCAAGTGCTACACTGACAAGATAGCTATGCAGTACATCCAGAATCAACAACCCCAGACTGGAGGAGAAGGACTGATGGGGAAAACTAGATAGAGTCATTTTGCAAAGCTGCTGAAGGTACAGGGAAAACCTGGCTAGAGGTCCAAAGAAAATCATGCATATCAAAACCACAACAACAAAACACAGATAACTTAGAATATTGTTCAAGAAATGAAGTATTGTAACCTTCTTTTTTGTCTCAACAGTAAGCAAAGTTTGTGTAATCATAAAGATGAAAACACTGAACATGGATTAAGGAAAAAAAACTGCCAACACTATTAAGAATAAACAGGAAGAGTAAGTGTGTGTTGGGGAAGGAGAGTAAAATAGCTAAACCTCATCTTTCATAGCAAAAATATCTTTTATAATATTAAAACTATTTATCTATTATGATATTAAAAACTAAAAAATGTAGAAATGTAAGCACATTATTTACAAATAGAAATAAATATCAGGAAAAGATGCTAAAAGTAGAAAGTGAATGGTATAGGATTCAGTTCTTATGTTAAAGATGCTGCAGTTCAAGTATACATGTGTACAACAGAATATAGACAATATAATATAATATAACTATAAATGGAATATAGCATTGAAAAACTGAAAATCACTATATTGTAAACCTGTAACTTATATAATCTTATAAATAAAAATTTTATAAAGACCTTTTAGCTCTGTGTTATTATTTAAGCTATATTATAAAACTATGTGAAAAGAATTAAATGAAAAATAATAATAAAACTTGAGTAGGAAGGTGGATCATTAGTTATCTTTTCAAATCCTTCTAGGTTGTTATGTAAAACAAACCTGTATTATCTGTTACAAGTCCCTGTGTTAGACAGTTTCTTCCACACTATTTTATTTAATCCTAATGAGAACTCTATTAAGCAGGCATTTTAGCCCCACATCCCAGATAAAAGAACTCAGGCTGAGTTCCAAAGCCCTGTCCAGGGTCAGAGGGCTGTCAAACTGAGACTCTATCATAAAAATTTTTGACCCTAAGCTCCATGTTATCATCATATTCTGGTTTTGTTTGATTATGTATGGGAGTTTGATTCTTAGAAGTTATGGACAACATATTTTTCTTAGCATTTGTAGTGTTTCACAACAAAGTGGGCGCCTAGATGAAAACTTTAAATCCTTTTGTGGAGGAATTCACAGAGGAAGAGGAAAAAAAAGAGAGAGCAAGATCTGAGAGGATTCTTTATTTTAGTGTGTACTACCCACATTATTTCAACATCTTGTGTATTAACATTTTCAAAGACTGTATTTCAAAGCTAATTTTTCATGGAAGTATTTACTTTTTTAGTCAACAGGTTGTAAATGAAAATGTTAGTTGCTCAGTTGTGTCTGACTTTGCAGCTCCATGGACTGTAGCATGCCAGACTCCTCTATCCATGGAATTCTCCAGGGAAGAGCACTGGAGTGGGTAGCCATTTCCTTCTCCCAGAGATCTTCCCAATCTAGGGATTGAATCTGGGTCTCCTGTATTGTGGGCAGATTGTTTACCATCTGATCCACTAGCATCCAGGCACAAAAGGGTAGTATACACTATCAAAAGTAAAATAAGTTTTTATATTTAACAATGTCTTTCTTTCAGAAAAGGAAACTGCTATTATTGTCAGACATTAAGTTAAGCATCTAAAAGTTAGTTGAAATGTCTAGTAATATGGTAATTCCTTTTTCTTACTTTTTCATTAGTATGGTCAGACCTTGAGTTTTGAGATTGAAGGTAAAGGCAATTTCTAATATTTGTTTTTTTTCTGGGGAATAGTTCTAGCTGACTATTACTGAGGTTGTACCATTTTTAAAATAATTATATTGGGCAAGATAAAGTATGGAAACAATAAGGACCTAACAGAAGCAGAAGAGATTAAGAAGAGGTAACAAGAATACAGAACAACTATACAAAAAACATCTTAATGACACGGATAATTATGATGGTGTGGTCACTCACCAAGCATCAGACATTCTTAGTATGAAGTCAAGTGGGCCTTAGGAAGCATTTCTATGAACAAAGCAAGTGGAGATGAAGGAATTCCAGGTGAGTGATTTCAAATCCTAAAAGATGATGCTGGTAAAGTGCTGTACTCAATATGTCAGCAAATTTGGAAAGCTCAGCAGTGGCCATAGAACTCAAAAAGATCAGTTTTCATTCCAATCCCAAAGATGAACAATGCCAAAGAATGTTCAAACTACCATACAATTGTGCCCATTTCACATGCTAGTAAGGTTACATTCAAAATCCTTTAACCTAGACTTCAGGAATATGTGCACCAAGAAATTCCTGATGTAAAGGATGGGCTTAGAAAAGGCAGAGGAATCAGAGATCAAATTGTCAACAACTGTTGGATCACAGGAAAAGCAAGGGAATTCCATAAAAATATATACTTCTGCTTCATTGACTACACAAAAGCCGTTTACTATGTGGATTGCAATAAACTGTAGAAAACTCTTAAAGAGATGGAAATGCCAGACCACCTTACCTGTCTCCTGAGAAACCTGTAGTGGGTCAAGAAGCAACAGTTAGAACCTTACATGGAACAACTGACTGGTTTAAAATTGGGAAAGGAGTATGACAAGAATGTATATTTTCACCCTGTTTATTGAACTTATATGCAAAATACATCATGAGAGATGCAAAATCAACGGATCATGGAGAATCTGGGTCTCCTGTATTGTGGGCAGATTGTTTACCATCTGATCCACTAGCATCCAGGCACAAAAGGGTAGTATACACTATCAAAAGTAAAATAAGTTTTATATTTAACAATGTCTTTCTTTCAGAAAAGGAAACTGCTATTATTGTCAGACATTAAGTTAAGCATCTAAAAGTTAGTTGAAATGTCTAGTAATATGGTAATTCCTTTTTCTTACTTTTTCATTAGTATGGTCAGACCTTGAGTTTTGAGATTGAAGGTAAAGGCAATTTCTAATATTTGTTTTTTTTCTGGGGAATAGTTCTAGCTGACTATTACTGAGGTTGTACCATTTTTAAAATAATTATATTGGGCAAGATAAAGTATGGAAACAATAAGGACCTAACAGAAGCAGAAGAGATTAAGAAGAGGTAACAAGAATACAGAACAACTATACAAAAAACATCTTAATGACACGGATAATTATGATGGTGTGGTCACTCACCAAGCATCAGACATTCTTAGTATGAAGTCAAGTGGGCCTTAGGAAGCATTTCTATGAACAAAGCAAGTGGAGATGAAGGAATTCCAGGTGAGTGATTTCAAATCCTAAAAGATGATGCTGGTAAAGTGCTGTACTCAATATGTCAGCAAATTTGGAAAGCTCAGCAGTGGCCATAGAACTCAAAAAGATCAGTTTTCATTCCAATCCCAAAGATGAACAATGCCAAAGAATGTTCAAACTACCATACAATTGTGCCCATTTCACATGCTAGTAAGGTTACATTCAAAATCCTTTAACCTAGACTTCAGGAATATGTGCACCAAGAAATTCCTGATGTAAAGGATGGGCTTAGAAAAGGCAGAGGAATCAGAGATCAAATTGTCAACAACTGTTGGATCACAGGAAAAGCAAGGGAATTCCATAAAAATATATACTTCTGCTTCATTGACTACACAAAAGCCGTTTACTATGTGGATTGCAATAAACTGTAGAAAACTCTTAAAGAGATGGAAATGCCAGACCACCTTACCTGTCTCCTGAGAAACCTGTAGTGGGTCAAGAAGCAACAGTTAGAACCTTACATGGAACAACTGACTGGTTTAAAATTGGGAAAGGAGTATGACAAGAATGTATATTTTCACCCTGTTTATTGAACTTATATGCAAAATACATCATGAGAGATGCCAGGCTGGATGAATCACAAGCTGGAATCAAGATTGCCAGAGAAATATTAAGCTCAGTCTCTTTAGTGCACTCTAATGGCAGAAAGTGAAGAGGAACTAAAGAAACTCTTGATAGGGTGAAAGAGGAGAGTGAAAAAGCTGATTGGTAACTCAACATTAAAAAACTAAAACATGGTATCTGGTCCCATCACTTCACGGCAAAAATAGAAGGGGAAAAAGTGGAAGCAGTGACAGACTTTATTTTCTTGGACTCTAAGATCACTCTGGATGGCATCTGTAACCATGAAGTTAAACAATGTTTACTCCTTGGAAGGAAAGCTATGACAAACCTAGACAGTGTATTAAAAAGCAGAAATGACATCACTTTGTCAGCAAAGGTCCATTAGTCAAAGCTATGGTTTTTCCAGTAGCCATGTATGCATGTGAGAGTTGGACCATAACAAAGGTTGAGTACTGAAGAACTGATGCTTTCAAATGGTGGTGCTAGAAAAGACTCTTGAGAGTCTCTTGGACAGCAAGGAGATCAAACTAGTCAATCCTAAGGGAAATCAACCCTGAATATTCATTGTAAAGACGGAAGCTGAAGCTCCAATGCTTTGATCACCTAACACGAAGAGCCAACTCATTGGAAAAGACCCTGATGCTGAGAAAGATAAAAGACAAAAGCAGAAGCAGGTGGCAGAGAATGACCAATTCAATGGACATGAATTTGAGCAAATTCCAGGAGACAATAAAGGATTATAGAAACCTGGGTGCTGCAGCTCATGAGGTGTAAAGAGTCAGACAGGACTTAGCAATGGAACAACAGAACAATAACAAATTATCTTGAAAAAAATACTATGATTCAATTAAATTCAATTTTGGTTAATTCAATCCTTTATGCTTTCAAAATGAAAAAAAAAATCCCAAATTAATACATTGTTCTTCCTTCTTTAGATTCAAATTTTGTATTGGCTTGCTTGATCTCAAAAAAAGGGCAAAAAATTTAGCCAGCACAACATTATAAAGCAATCGCACTCCAATAAAGAATTGGTCAGGGTTTCCCTGGTGGTCCAGTGGGTAAGGACACCGCCTTGCAGTGCTAGGGGCGCCGGTTCGATCCCTGGCCTGGGAAGATCCCATGTGCTGCAGAGTGGCTGGACGGATGTGTCCAATTACTGAACTGGAGCTCTGGAGCGCTTGCGCCCCAAGCCGGTGCTCTGCGACAACAGAGGTCACTGCGATGGGAGGACCACACGGGCCAAAGAACAAAGATGGATGAAAATAGAGAAATGAAAGACCAATAGAAATGGCCTGCCTGCCCCTCTCCCTTCCCAACCCGCATCCCCACACCAAAAAAAAAAAAAAAAGAATTGGCCAATCTGCAAACATTTATGAAAAACTATCATGCTTATGGATGGGAATCTATTCAAAGGATCTATTAAACGTAAAGAATCTATTTCTGCACATAGGTCAAGAGTTTCCAACTAAAGAGTACTCTAATTCCTAATCAATACCAAAATATAAGTCATTAAAATTGGTGATTGCTATTTCAACTATAGTGTGTGGTCAAGTAGAAAAAAGAGAAAAGAGAATCTAACTACACTGTTGGTAGGAATGCAAATTGGTACAGCTACTATGGTAAACAGTATGAAGGTTTCACACACAAAAAATTAGAGGTGTCATATGATTTAACAATCCCAATCCAGGGCATATACCCAGACAAAACTGTAATTCAAAAATATACATGAATCTCTATGTTCATGGCAGCACTATTTATAATAGCCAAGACAACCTAAATGTCATCAACACAGGAATAGATAAAGATGATGTGATATAATGGAATATTACTCAATCATAAAAAATGAAATAATGCTATTTGTAGCAGCATGGATGAACCTAGAGAATATCACACTAAACAAAGTCAGGAATAGAAAGAAAAATACCATAAGATATCACTTACACATGGAATCTAAAATACAACACAAGTGAACGTATCTATGCACAACGCATTCTGAAAAAGAGGCAACAATAATGATGTATTTCCTTTGAGGACCATCTTCCATTCCAGATCACCATTATGGTATGTAGGTACAGATACTGCCTGAGACAGAAATAACACATTTGCTAATGAAACTACTCCCCAAGTGTTATCCACACTGGAAGGGTTGCATAACCATACTGTGGAGATTTGTTTGGTAAAGTCATATAGACCATACTAGGGACTTGGGTCTAAGAGGCTTTGTCATAAGGACCCTTGGTCAAATAACTGAAATACTCCAGCCCAAATTTACTCATTCATGCAAAAAGGAGCCCTGTTTGCATCATAGGGATTTTGTTAAGGTCAAATGAATAAAGAATATGAATGGATCCTGCACAAGAAGCTCTTTTATAAATGATAAAGTACCATAGAGTTATAAGTTATAATGCTGTAACTACTAATACAAATAATATCACAGCATAAATATCAAAATGCCCCATGGTGACCATCAATGGCTTATGGAATACTATGGATATTTTTAGTTTTTACCTTAATAACTTTGAGGATTAAAAGAACACCTCTTAGACATGGAATAGCTAGGGCCCCATACTCTTACTTATTGAAAAAGGATAGCTAATTCATGTAGCTGGAGTCATATTACTGTGCTAGCAAGGCCCCCATCACAACCCAAATCCCACACGTGGTCAGATTAAAGGGCTAATGGTAATTAAAGATTGACACACAGTGAATAAGATTAATATTAGAAAAGGATTACATCAAAAAAGATTTACTTCAAAGGATTCTTTCTTTTTTCTTCCAAAAAGGCCTGGGATATGAAAGAAGTCTTATGCAAAGCATTCTGAGCCTCTCAGTTATTTTAAAAGAAGCTGAAAAAGTATGACAAGGTAGGCACAATTTTTTTCTACTGGAAAACACCAGAAGTCATAACATGCTTAAGGCTTTATTCCATATCTAGGAAATAGCACCATATTGGAGGGAAAATTGGTCATGGATGCACAAAAACTTAAGAATCTTGTGGAATAGGTAAAGGAGAACATGTACAGTGGGCAGAATGAAAATGTGTTCAGAAGCTATCTAACTAAATTTCAACACTGATCTGTGCTCCTTACTGAGAGGCAAAGATGTAAGTTTTCTTGTAAGGTTTTATGTGCAAACACGGTGGTTGCATGTCTATGTCTGCAGGTTAACAGTCATCTAACTATGATAAAGCTTTAGAATATACACACAAATATGTGTGTGCGCATACATGTTAATGGGGAGTATGATCTAAAATCAAAATTAAAAAAGGATATGCAGAAAATTACCATAGAAAAAGTCTACTTTGTTTTACAATAGCTTAGGAGTTGAGAAGTAACTTCATGATAGTCAAGCACACGTTTCTCATTTATTAATACAAATGAGGAGAAAGCAGATCTTGAAAATCACAGCACCGGAATAGGAAAGGAGTTTAGAGACATAGAAACCTGGTGAGGTGCAGGGGCCTGGAATTTTCCTTCCAGTGTTGTTTTGAGGCTCAAATGCCACGTATATGAAAACACTTTGCAAATTGTTACACAAACAAACAGAAGGGAACATTTTCATTGGGGTCGTCTAGCGACACTGTCAGCTAGAAGCAGTTAAGCTTAGGGCCCAGCAGAGGTCTGCCCTTGGCTATGGGGCAAATGGATACTTGGGCAAGGGGGACCAAGGGGCATCACCTGAGCTTCCTGGGACTACCCCTCTCTGTTTTATTATATTCAGTGTTTGCAACTCATGGAACTTCTCTCTCTAAATCAAGGTATGTGCCTTTGATGCAAGAGCCAGCGATACTATCATCACTTTTCACCCATTTATTTATTCAACAAATGTTCCTTGTGAACCTTCCATGTACCACTCACCATATTAGGAATTTGGTTATATAGTATTGACCAAGAGAATGTTGAACATGAGAATAAAATACAAGGTTAGATGCACTTGAGAATTCTGTAAAGAACAAAAAATGTGGCATTGGGCTTCTCCAGGGCACAGACCTGTATCTGTTTGAGCCATCGTGTATAATTCTGGTTACATTACTAACATGGATATAGTAATTGACAGTTTGCTACATAAATGTTAGTAACATCATGTCAATACTACTTCTTACAATAGACCTTTGAAGGTCTATGTCTTCAAGAAGCATATATCTCAGTGCTACAGGAGCTTAAAAGGACAAATGAGAGTCATAAATGAGAAAAAGAGTGCTAGTTTTAGACTAGGACAACATCAGCTGGAATGTTGCCTCTACCAGGTGCTAGAGCCAGGCCTTAGAGTGTCTTTATCTTTTTAGAAACTTTATTTCTCTTGAACCCAGGGATGATAACAAGGACAAGAGTCCTCAGCTCCAAGGTGAACTGAACATCAGATGAAATACTGAAGTGCCAGTTTATATAATTATATTAAATATATAAACAATAGTAGTATTATGATAATTCTCTATGTCCGTCTAAACACATGCACATCTGGGCTTTGAAGAGATCCAGTGCTACATTTTATATTATGGAATTCTTAAGCACACATTATTTTGAATGTTGTCCTTCTGTGTAAGGTTTATTAACTCTGCAAAAGGCTAAGGTTTTCAAAATCATTAATATTTTCTGCAACTGGGCAGTATCACCTGGCCCATTTCGAATAGGCCTATCTAGCTACTAAATAGCTTATATGCCACTAAAAAGCTAGAGGAACATATTAACTGTCCAAGCTCTTTGAAATGAAATGACATAATTAATATTTAGATGGAATCCTAATTTTGCATTTCCTTCACATCTGATATTTTAATTAGAATGATCTAATACTATGAATAGATCAATTAGAGATGACTTGCGATGACTCTGTTTACATAGATAAATGGATTACAGAAAATTCCCAGTATTTATGAGTGAAGAGACTATTTAAAGATAACTTTCTACTTAATATTATACATATATGATATATGTCACATATATTTTAATATATTTTTCATAATATGTTATACATATTTCTAATACATATTTTATATATATATTAAAACACTATATTTATGGATAAAATATATCTAGGATAGTTTCAAAGTAACACTATGAGAAGAAAAAGTGGGTGGTGGACTCACTGAAGGAAAGATTGACCATGAGTTGGCAAGACTGAGGCTAGTTGATGAGTTTATAGTTGCTTATTAAATATAATATTTTCATTTCTGTACTTCTGTGTATATTTAAATTGTGTTAACCACTATGCTTTTGGAAAAAACTCATCATTTTCAATGAATATGCCATGTTACAAGTTATTTTGGGGCAATATGCCTTGAGAATATATTTTACAGATAGAGAATATTTATACTTTATAAAAAGAGACAGACAAAAGACTAGCCCTCAATATGCCCCAGCTGGAATGTTGCCTCTACCAGGTGCTAGAGCCAGGCCTTAGAGTGTCTTTATCTTTTTAGAAACTTTATTTCTCTTGAACCCAGGGATGATAACAAGGACAAGAGTCCTCAGCTCCAAGGTGAACTGAACATCAGATGAAATACTGAAGTGCCAGTTTATATAATTATATTAAATATATAAACAATAGTAGTATTATGATAATTCTCTATGTCCGTCTAAACACATGCACATCTGGGCTTTGAAGAGATCCAGTGCTACATTTTATATTATGGAATTCTTAAGCACACATTATTTTGAATGTTGTCCTTCTGTGTAAGGTTTATTAACTCTGCAAAAGGCTAAGGTTTTCAAAATCATTAATATTTTCTGCAACTGGGCAGTATCACCTGGCCCATTTCGAATAGGCCTATCTAGCTACTAAATAGCTTATATGCCACTAAAAAGCTAGAGGAACATATTAACTGTCCAAGCTCTTTGAAATGAAATGACATAATTAATATTTAGATGGAATCCTAATTTTGCATTTCCTTCACATCTGATATTTTAATTAGAATGATCTAATACTATGAATAGATCAATTAGAGATGACTTGCGATGACTCTGTTTACATAGATAAATGGATTACAGAAAATTCCCAGTATTTATGAGTGAAGAGACTATTTAAAGATAACTTTCTACTTAATATTATACATATATGATATATGTCACATATATTTTAATATATTTTTCATAATATGTTATACATATTTCTAATACATATTTTATATATATATTAAAACACTATATTTATGGATAAAATATATCTAGGATAGTTTCAAAGTAACACTATGAGAAGAAAAAGTGGGTGGTGGACTCACTGAAGGAAAGATTGACCATGAGTTGGCAAGACTGAGGCTAGTTGATGAGTTTATAGTTGCTTATTAAATATAATATTTTCATTTCTGTACTTCTGTGTATATTTAAATTGTGTTAACCACTATGCTTTTGGAAAAAACTCATCATTTTCAATGAATATGCCATGTTACAAGTTATTTTGGGGCAATATGCCTTGAGAATATATTTTACAGATAGAGAATATTTATACTTTATAAAAAGAGACAGACAAAAGACTAGCCCTCAATATGCCCCAGAAACTAAAAGGGATAATTTTATAAGAAACACATCTGGTAGAAATTGCAGAATTAAGTAGAGACAGAAAAAATATTAGATCACCCTAAAGTAGGAATGAGGGGATTATCTGGAGAGTGGATCTGGTGAAAATTCATCACATGGGGAAAACAACCCCTCTCATAAAATGCATTACTGGTCAAATGGGTCAGACAGCAGGTGGCCTAAATGATCAAAAAGAAACTAAAAGTTATAATTGATGAGTACAAGGAAGATCAGTAGAGATTAAGAACACTTTTGGAAAGAAAGATGAGATGAAGGTCAATACTCAGAAGAAAAGACAGAGACCCGAATGGTAAGCAATTCATAGAAAGGTTTAGGTTGCAAAAATAAAAACTTCTAGTTATAAGATAATTAAGTACTAGGGATGTAATGTTCAAAAAAAATGGCTATAGCTAACACACCTCTATGATATATAAGAAAGTTTTATCCTACAATGTAAGGGGTCTCATCTCAGGGAAATTTCTTTTATTTTATTTTTTATTTTTACTGTTCCTTTCTGAGAAGATAGGTGTCTGTACAGTATCAAATTTTAGGGATACTCACTTCTATCTGCCTGTCATGACTTGCTAGAGTAGACTATACAGGATAGCTCTATCGCCTAGTTCAAAGTGGTGATTTCATCTTACAAATTTATTTAGCCACATTGATCTCATAAAGGCTAAGACCCTTCCGAACATATTGAAGTCGGGATGAGTTTCCTACTTCAGCTATCTATATTGGTTACACTCATTAGATAGCTTCCATATCATCAATTTGTTTTATCATATATAGACAGTCACAGAAAATGAACCTGATACCAGAAGACAAAGGATTGAAAAGTGAATGTACGTGAACGATCAAACAAAAAAGTACCAATCGATTTGTGAATAGATAGAGACAATGAGTATTTCCAGTAACAAAAGAAAGAAACAAAAAAATCACAGTGGAGCCATTTAATCACTACTGATGTTAATTTGCACTAAGATATTTTAACATTTATTAATAAAAGCCTAACATGTTCATTGTATAGTGTTCCTGGACTGAATTAGGCATATTTTAATTAAGAGATTACCACTAACAAATAACAATGATGAGATTTGTAGGGACTAGGGCCTAAGTCAAGTGATTTATGTTTTATTAAAACCAGTTCCTTGGGGCTTCCCTGGTAGCTCAGCGGTAAAGAGTTTGCCTGACGATACAGGAGACATGGGTTAGATCCCTAATCCGCGAAGATCCCACATGCTGTGGAGCAACTAGGCCTTTGAGTCACAACTACGGAGCCGTGCTCTAGAGCCTTGGAGCTGCAACTACTGAGCCCATGTGCCGCAACTACTGAAGCCGTGTGCCCTAGAGTCCAAGTTCCACAACAAGAGAAGTCACCACAAGAATAAGCCTGCTCACCTCAACTAGAGAGTAGCCCCTACTCCCTGAGACTAGAGAAGAGCGTGTGGCAGCAGTGAATACCCAGAACAGCCAAAAATAATAAATAAATAAATAAACCAATTCCACTAGTTTACAATAGTGTTCCACATGCCAGAGGTATGTACAGAACTTCATAACACAAGAGCATTTTAGAGCTAAGCAGACCTTTTAGCTTTTGACAGGTGAGAAAATCAGGTGCATAAGGGAGAGGGTCTAGTTCCAAACCAGACATCCATTGATACTTTATCAACTCCTCATGAAAGTCTTTGATTATATTAAACAGTTGCTCTATCGCCTAGTTCAAAGTGGCTTACAAATTTATTTAGCCACATTGATCTCATAAAGGCTAAGACCCTTCCGAACATATTGAAGTCGGGATGAGTTTCCTACTTCAGCTATCTATATTGGTTACACTCATTAGATAGCTTCCATATCATCAATTTGTTTTATCATATATAGACAGTCACAGAAAATGAACCTGATACCAGAAGACAAAGGATTGAAAAGTGAATGTACGTGAACGATCAAACAAAAAAGTACCAATCGATTTGTGAATAGATAGAGACAATGAGTATTTCCAGTAACAAAAGAAAGAAACAAAAAAATCACAGTGGAGCCATTTAATCACTACTGATGTTAATTTGCACTAAGATATTTTAACATTTATTAATAAAAGCCTAACATGTTCATTGTATAGTGTTCCTGGACTGAATTAGGCATATTTTAATTAAGAGATTACCACTAACAAATAACAATGATGAGATTTGTAGGGACTAGGGCCTAAGTCAAGTGATTTATGTTTTATTAAAACCAGTTCCTTGGGGCTTCCCTGGTAGCTCAGCGGTAAAGAGTTTGCCTGACGATACAGGAGACATGGGTTAGATCCCTAATCCGCGAAGATCCCACATGCTGTGGAGCAACTAGGCCTTTGAGTCACAACTACGGAGCCGTGCTCTAGAGCCTTGGAGCTGCAACTACTGAGCCCATGTGCCGCAACTACTGAAGCCGTGTGCCCTAGAGTCCAAGTTCCACAACAAGAGAAGTCACCACAAGAATAAGCCTGCTCACCTCAACTAGAGAGTAGCCCCTACTCCCTGAGACTAGAGAAGAGCGTGTGGCAGCAGTGAATACCCAGAACAGCCAAAAATAATAAATAAATAAATAAACCAATTCCACTAGTTTACAATAGTGTTCCACATGCCAGAGGTATGTACAGAACTTCATAACACAAGAGCATTTTAGAGCTAAGCAGACCTTTTAGCTTTTGACAGGTGAGAAAATCAGGTGCATAAGGGAGAGGGTCTAGTTCCAAACCAGACATCCATTGATACTTTATCAACTCCTCATGAAAGTCTTTGATTATACTAAACAGTTGCTCTAGAAACCTCCAAAGAGTCTTGGAGGTGAGTTTTGAAGAGGAAATTATTTTCCCAGAGGTTAAATTCCTAAAAAAATTATATAATCTGCAAGTAAATATCTCCAAATGGGAGAAGGAACTGATTATATTTAGTGAAGGGAAGAATTGGAGTATATTAATGGTTTGTAAAATTGAACAATGACTTCTAAATTATACTGATAATGTATAAGACAATTCACTTTATTATTCTGCACTAGCTCACTGGCCATTAATAGCATCTCTTATGAAGGTCAAGGAGTAACACTGGTCAATTATATTAATAGTGAAACTCAAGCTGTCTAGGTAGTTGTCATTACACCAGAGAAAAGTAGTGGCTCAACATAAAACATCACTCCAATTTCTGGAGGTTTGCAAGCTCTAGGGATATACCTGTTGAACAAGATCTCTGACAAGTGATATGTATGAAGCAACTCAATAGAACAGTCTTTATTTGGGTATTGAAGGAACCTGAATTCTCATTAAACAATTGATAAGTTTAAAAGTAAATGTTTTTGAAAGATTTACTTGGTTTTCCCTTTACTTCCACCAATGTGAAAGCAGCCTGATGAAAGCAGAAGGTTCTGATTAAAAATGGACTGACTGGGCTTCCCTGGTGGTCCAGTGGGTAAGGACACCGCCATGTAGTACAAAAATGGACTGAGTGACTGGCAATAATGGCGGTCCACCGGGCTTTGGGAAATGCGTGCCTAACTGGCAAACTCATGACAAAATAAATGTACTATACCTCTGTAGGAAACTGGGAAAGGAACAGAGCCAAGGCCAGTATCTGTGTAAAGTGCTCAGAGAACCTGCAATTTGATGTTGCCAGAGAAAGGAGTAGGGCATGGAAGACAAGAGACAAGTGAGAGAATCAGTGGTACTGGAAGGGGAAGCAATAGGGCAATCAAAATCGAGAGATGAAAAATTTCCTTTTATAGCATAAAACAAACTACCATTACTGAGTATCAACCTGACAGCACATTTTGTTGTAGTCTTAAAAGATGACTTGTCATTCCTGGAGGTAATATTATATTACTTTTCATTTATTAAAACAAGATTTCTCAGGCAAATCTGATCAGTCAACAAATCCTCTTTGCCTAAGGATTTGTGTCCAAACTTATTATCACAGCATTTTGAAGTCTCTTCCATCTCTTTCCTTACTCATCTATCACTCTGTGCCCACTTCACACATCACACGTGAGCCATAGAACCATGTCCAAGACCCTAAAATGCATATATTGGTTCACATTTCTTGCATTTTCTTGTAGTGTTTGCTCTACCCAAATTGCTTTCTTTGCCCCTTTCCCTGCCCTCTTATGAATTTACCACCTTGCAAAACTCAACTGAATCATTCTCTCATCTCTGAAGACATTCCTCACCTATGCCTCAGGGAGAAGCAATCACGTACTCTTTTATGCCCCCAATACACTCTACAGATGCTTAAACCACAGTAATGATTCCACTTTATGGCACTGTGTGTTTATATCTATTAGACTATGAACTCCTCTGGGTTAGGGACCCTCTTTGCTTTATCATTGGTAGAGATAGTTCTCAGCATCATGTTTGCATAGATAAGTAACCTATTGCTTGAAAAATAAATAATGAATGGTTTAATCAACCAATCATTGGATAAATGTATACTTGAAGAGTCTGGTTTTAATTATTTAACTATTGCAGCCTTAAAATTTCTTTAAAATATCTGCAAAGAATATAAAAACTAGCACTGCATAAACTCTCATTATCCTTTTTATCTTGCTTGGACAAAAGAAATATTTCAGAAAATCTCAGAGCTAGAAGGTCCATTAACAAAAGATTTTTCAAAAAAGAAAAAAAAAATCAAGTTCCATTATGGAAATCAGGGCTTTAAGAACATAGATGATCTCAATTATTAGAGGTCAAGAAATAAATTTCTAGAAAATAAAATGAATAAAGTACAAGTACAGGTCATTGTTCAAAGATTTCTTGCACAGATTGAGAAAATACAAAGAAAAAAGAGAGTCAAATCTGGAATTCAAGGGCACAAACAAGGAATAACGGAAGAAAACAGACCCAAGCATTTAAAAAATGAAATTAGCAAAATTAAAAGAGAAGCATTTCCTTTTATAGCATAAAACAAACTACCATTACTGAGTATCAACCTGACAGCACATTTTGTTGTAGTCTTAAAAGATGACTTGTCATTCCTGGAGGTAATATTATATTACTTTTCATTTATTAAAACAAGATTTCTCAGGCAAATCTGATCAGTCAACAAATCCTCTTTGCCTAAGGATTTGTGTCCAAACTTATTATCACAGCATTTTGAAGTCTCTTCCATCTCTTTCCTTACTCATCTATCACTCTGTGCCCACTTCACACATCACACGTGAGCCATAGAACCATGTCCAAGACCCTAAAATGCATATATTGGTTCACATTTCTTGCATTTTCTTGTAGTGTTTGCTCTACCCAAATTGCTTTCTTTGCCCCTTTCCCTGCCCTCTTATGAATTTACCACCTTGCAAAACTCAACTGAATCATTCTCTCATCTCTGAAGACATTCCTCACCTATGCCTCAGGGAGAAGCAATCACGTACTCTTTTATGCCCCCAATACACTCTACAGATGCTTAAACCACAGTAATGATTCCACTTTATGGCACTGTGTGTTTATATCTATTAGACTATGAACTCCTCTGGGTTAGGGACCCTCTTTGCTTTATCATTGGTAGAGATAGTTCTCAGCATCATGTTTGCATAGATAAGTAACCTATTGCTTGAAAAATAAATAATGAATGGTTTAATCAACCAATCATTGGATAAATGTATACTTGAAGAGTCTGGTTTTAATTATTTAACTATTGCAGCCTTAAAATTTCTTTAAAATATCTGCAAAGAATATAAAAACTAGCACTGCATAAACTCTCATTATCCTTTTATCTTGCTTGGACAAAAGAAATATTTCAGAAAATCTCAGAGCTAGAAGGTCCATTAACAAAAGATTTTTCAAAAAAGAAAAAAAAAATCAAGTTCCATTATGGAAATCAGGGCTTTAAGAACATAGATGATCTCAATTATTAGAGGTCAAGAAATAAATTTCTAGAAAATAAAATGAATAAAGTACAAGTACAGGTCATTGTTCAAAGATTTCTTGCACAGATTGAGAAAATACAAAGAAAAAAGAGAGTCAAATCTGGAATTCAAGGGCACAAACAAGGAATAACGGAAGAAAACAGACCCAAGCATTTAAAAAATGAAATTAGCAAAATTAAAAGAGAAGCAAATTAAATATCTTATCTCAAAAAAAGTACATTGTATAAGCTACTGCCAAAATATGGGAGGCATTCACAGATATTTTCTCACAACCCTTTCTAGTCTTTTCTCACTCTAAGTGGTTCAAACACTTGGATCATTCTTTATGTGAGCAGTCTCTTCATTTTTTTTTCCAATCACAGTTACTGTCCAATCTGGCCGGAGGGCAGGACTTTAGATTCTTCCCTAAATTGTGGTGATGGTCACAGGCCTGATAATGAGGTTGAAAGGTCAGTCTAGAGGAAGAATCTGTGTCTGGTCTCACAGGCAGGCAGCCATGCTTCTTTCAAAAGGGCAAGGTTTTCCTTCTGGGCCAGATACTCTATGTACATTTATGTCTTTGAAGTTTATAAATACCTTTGAAAATTATTTTGTATGATATTCTCAGTGAGAAGTAGAGGACAACTTTCCTCCCATTTATTTTCAATAGAAATCACTGTTGGTTTGCCCTGACCTTGTCCTTTGTTTCAGTACTATTTATATACTATGTTCCACAAGAAAGAGGATAGACTAAAATGAAAGTGGCAGGAAAACAGAAAGAAAAATATGGGTGTAGACCTAAAATGTAAACAGGAATCAGATAAAAATGCATAGGGTAATGACCTACACAAGTGTTACAAACGTGGATATAGTGACACAAATGAAAACCAAAGGAAACAAACAGCTTTGATTACTGTAACCTCAAAGGGCACATTCATTAGTGACTCTATTAACATTTCCAGATACTATACAGTCAATCCTTAGAGACAAAATCCCCTTGAGGAAGTTCCAAACACCATCAAGTAATATGAAGGGCAGCACATTCTGAAGGCATGTTTACTTTGTTCGAATAAAATATTTCAGAAAATCTCAGAGCTAGAAGGTCCATTAACAAAAGATTTTTCAAAAAAGAAAAAAAAAATCAAGTTCCATTATGGAAATCAGGGCTTTAAGAACATAGATGATCTCAATTATTAGAGGTCAAGAAATAAATTTCTAGAAAATAAAATGAATAAAGTACAAGTACAGGTCATTGTTCAAAGATTTCTTGCACAGATTGAGAAAATACAAAGAAAAAAGAGAGTCAAATCTGGAATTCAAGGGCACAAACAAGGAATAACGGAAGAAAACAGACCCAAGCATTTAAAAAATGAAATTAGCAAAATTAAAAGAGAAGCAAATTAAATATCTTATCTCAAAAAAAGTACATTGTATAAGCTACTGCCAAAATATGGGAGGCATTCACAGATATTTTCTCACAACCCTTTCTAGTCTTTTCTCACTCTAAGTGGTTCAAACACTTGGATCATTCTTTATGTGAGCAGTCTCTTCATTTTTTTTTCCAATCACAGTTACTGTCCAATCTGGCCGGAGGGCAGGACTTTAGATTCTTCCCTAAATTGTGGTGATGGTCACAGGCCTGATAATGAGGTTGAAAGGTCAGTCTAGAGGAAGAATCTGTGTCTGGTCTCACAGGCAGGCAGCCATGCTTCTTTCAAAAGGGCAAGGTTTTCCTTCTGGGCCAGATACTCTATGTACATTTATGTCTTTGAAGTTTATAAATACCTTTGAAAATTATTTTGTATGATATTCTCAGTGAGAAGTAGAGGACAACTTTCCTCCCATTTATTTTCAATAGAAATCACTGTTGGTTTGCCCTGACCTTGTCCTTTGTTTCAGTACTATTTATATACTATGTTCCACAAGAAAGAGGATAGACTAAAATGAAAGTGGCAGGAAAACAGAAAGAAAAATATGGGTGTAGACCTAAAATGTAAACAGGAATCAGATAAAAATGCATAGGGTAATGACCTACACAAGTGTTACAAACGTGGATATAGTGACACAAATGAAAACCAAAGGAAACAAACAGCTTTGATTACTGTAACCTCAAAGGGCACATTCATTAGTGACTCTATTAACATTTCCAGATACTATACAGTCAATCCTTAGAGACAAAATCCCCTTGAGGAAGTTCCAAACACCATCAAGTAATATGAAGGGCAGCACATTCTGAAGGCATGTTTACTTTGTTCGAATAAAACTATCAAGATGTATTAAAATATACCGTGGAAAAATATACTTAGGAATTTTACTATATATTCAGAAATTAATTCAACAAGCAAATTTAAAATAAAATTTAAGCATTAAAAATAAAAAGTCAGTTTATAATGGAAGAGGAACAGTTATATGTAGAATTGTGAATGATTATTAGACTTTCAAGTTAAAACATTTGAAGCATCAAAGGTTTCATGTTACTCAGTGGTGTAGAAGAACAAAAAAAGTGAGTTTTGTTTCTAAGTTACTAACTTCCAAGTTACTATTAATTAATGAATGACCCCCAGAGGGCAATTTAAAGGCGAGTTCATGAGAGGCTATATTTGTAAATTTCAAACCAGCTGATGGTGCCCATCATCATAATTATGTTTCTATTAAATGTCATTTATTGTGCTTGTTGTAGAATTAGGATAAGATGTCACAGGTAGACACCCATAGCCACACAAAGCAATCTTTACATCCTGACATTCTTGTTCTTTGGTGTTTAGGGGAGGAGTTACACAGAACATAAGGGTCAACACTGAATATCTAGTCAGCAGAACACAGCAATTTTGGTGTAATTCTCCTTTACAAGACATGCTTCTCTCCAATATCTAGTTAATAAGAAACCAAATTTGCTCCACTGGCAAGCAAATAATACATAGGAAGGCAGGATCAGGAAAGTCCCAGGAGCAAATAAAAAGAATCTTGCAAGGCTGGTCATGGCTCCAGCTCTGATCCAGGCATGCCCCTTCATCTCAATATCCCTCACATTCAGCGAAGCTGTGGTTATGACTGACCTCACTGCACTGGAGATTGGGATGCCTCATTTGTGCCTGATACTGTATCTAGTCAATAAATGCTGATGACTGAATGGGAACTGGTTAAGATTTACTTTGTTACTCTGGGGGTCACTTATTTTAATCTTGGGGGACATAATGGCCTTCCCTTATGAAAATTTTGCATGAGACATACAAACTCACTGCACCTGCATAGACAAGTTAGGCTAAGGTCAGGTTTCCTTCCAAACTTTCATCTATTATTTGAATAAGAATCATGTCAGCTGCTTTTTCCCTCTTCCAGAGAAGTTATAAAGTAAAAAACACAGGCCATTCACTTAACAATTCAGTTTTCAAGAATATTTTCAGAACCAAGCTCCAGACTAGGTGCTGGGGATTCTTGATAAATGAATGAACAACTGAATAAATACGTACCTGTGACTTGAACTAGTAATGTTTCAAGAGAATAGAAAGTTGCTGGCTTGATTATTATTAGAATGTCACGGAACCTTTTGAAAGAACTCATAGTGTCATGTCATAAATAGCAGAGCAACATAACTCTGTTCCTGCCTCCAATTTACAGTCTGGGCAGAGGTTGCCCTAAGCATATAAGATGGCTGTAATACAAGGCATAGTGTGTTCTGTTGTAAATGTAAAAGAGTGGAGGGGGATGTGAAGATGTTATCCGTGTAACTGGCCAGGGGAAAGTTACAGCCGGAACTCTTTCCCAGGAAGGAATTCAGAAACCAAATCCAGTACAAAGGAAAGGTGACTCCGTGTTAGTTTGTACCTTACTGTCCTTTCCTGTGTTGAAACGTTAACATTTTCAGATATAATGGGGCTTTTTTCCAGGTCATGAAGCACAGACAATGGGCCGGAGGTCTGAACAAAGTTGGCGCATCAGCAGGGCTTTGCACTTAAAACAAAGATCTGAGCTTTCCTGACTGTTTAAATGAGAGTTGAGGCATTAATACACAGTGAAATGACTGACACATTTTGTGTGGGGATTAGCTCCATTATATGGAAATGCCACATTGGCACTCGTATACTAACATTTTGGACTTTGTAAAAAGTGCTAATGGAGGCTCTTAATGATCCAGGCATGCCCCTTCATCTCAATATCCTCACATTCAGCGAAGCTGTGGTTATGACTGACCTCACTGCACTGGAGATTGGGATGCCTCATTTGTGCCTGATACTGTATCTAGTCAATAAATGCTGATGACTGAATGGGAACTGGTTAAGATTTACTTTGTTACTCTGGGGGTCACTTATTTTAATCTTGGGGGACATAATGGCCTTCCCTTATGAAAATTTTGCATGAGACATACAAACTCACTGCACCTGCATAGACAAGTTAGGCTAAGGTCAGGTTTCCTTCCAAACTTTCATCTATTATTTGAATAAGAATCATGTCAGCTGCTTTTTCCCTCTTCCAGAGAAGTTATAAAGTAAAAAACACAGGCCATTCACTTAACAATTCAGTTTTCAAGAATATTTTCAGAACCAAGCTCCAGACTAGGTGCTGGGGATTCTTGATAAATGAATGAACAACTGAATAAATACGTACCTGTGACTTGAACTAGTAATGTTTCAAGAGAATAGAAAGTTGCTGGCTTGATTATTATTAGAATGTCACGGAACCTTTTGAAAGAACTCATAGTGTCATGTCATAAATAGCAGAGCAACATAACTCTGTTCCTGCCTCCAATTTACAGTCTGGGCAGAGGTTGCCCTAAGCATATAAGATGGCTGTAATACAAGGCATAGTGTGTTCTGTTGTAAATGTAAAAGAGTGGAGGGGGATGTGAAGATGTTATCCGTGTAACTGGCCAGGGGAAAGTTACAGCCGGAACTCTTTCCCAGGAAGGAATTCAGAAACCAAATCCAGTACAAAGGAAAGGTGACTCCGTGTTAGTTTGTACCTTACTGTCCTTTCCTGTGTTGAAACGTTAACATTTTCAGATATAATGGGGCTTTTTTCCAGGTCATGAAGCACAGACAATGGGCCGGAGGTCTGAACAAAGTTGGCGCATCAGCAGGGCTTTGCACTTAAAACAAAGATCTGAGCTTTCCTGACTGTTTAAATGAGAGTTGAGGCATTAATACACAGTGAAATGACTGACACATTTTGTGTGGGGATTAGCTCCATTATATGGAAATGCCACATTGGCACTCGTATACTAACATTTTGGACTTTGTAAAAAGTGCTAATGGAGGCTTTATCCACCTCTTCCAAAAGATAATTTCTCTTAAAGTATTCTATGAGAAGCATTCCTGGGGAACTATTAAAAAAAAAATGAGTTGGGCAAAAAGTAAAAAAATCACAATTAGGCAGCAATATACTTTTTTCCATAATGAAGCATATTGAAAGGAGTTCATAGGCAGACTTGGTAAGGAGGCCAGCAGGTTCCAAGGATAAGGAGGAAGAGGGTGAGGAACAAATATTTTTAGCCAAGATGTCTTCACCTTGATTGCCACGCCTATGACAATAATACATTTTGCCTAAAACGTTCTTTTAAGCCCAGAGCTAAGGTACATAACAATGTATCTTGCTGGAGGACATGTTTCTCTTGTACCTATGTTATCTAAAGATGTATGTTGTGGGTGTGGGTCTGGTAAGACCTTTATTGCCTCAATATATTCTTTTAAACCACTGTTAATAACCAAATGAAAAAGTATAAAATGCCATGCCTAAAATGGCTGCATGGGGTACTCTTCTATCCCCTCTCCAGTGTCTTTGCTGAAAGCTTTTCCCTAGCCTTCCTTACTTTAATAAACTTTTCACTGCACAAAGCTCTGAGTGACCACCGCCGAGTCTTTTGATCCCAATGTGAATTCTTCTCCATTGGAGATTAGAAAAGGGGATCTTGCAGGGGTGCTGTGTGATGGTCTGGAGGGGTGGGATGGGGGAGATGTACATATGACTAATCTAGGAACATACATATCTGTAAACAATAAAACTCTGTAAAAGTTAAAAGTAAAATAAAAGTTAAAAAAAAAAAAAGAATCCAACACCATTTCTGGAAACCTACCATCATCTATCACCTATCAATATGAAAGATAAGAAATTTATTTTTTTTATTGTTGAGTTTATTTAGTATGAAGAAAATGAAAGAACAAAATAGTGAATACAAAATACTAAAGCATGGTTTAATGTAAATTATACCTATAGAATATTGTGTACTTTTATTAGCTAAAACTACTAGATAATAAGGTAAAAGATCTAGTTTGCCATAGTTTTGTCTGTATTGCTTCCAAACAATCATAAATAAGAAGTATCTGATAAATGAGTCTGTTTAAATATTGTACAATGAAGAGTCCATTGTGTATCCTCAAGAGCCTGTGAGGGGTTAGCTGCATGATTGTTCACTGGGCCTGGACTCTGAGGAGGGGATGGAAATCAAAGGTGAAGAGGTCTAGTTACCTCTGGCAGGTGAAGTCAGCACCATCCCTTTGTTAAATTTCAGGGAAGTAAATGCTGAAAAGTCTGGGGGAGTTCCTGGAAGTTTGGGGAATAATCCTCCAGGCTGAGAGAGAAACAGTTAAATAGGGAACTTACCTTAGATAAAAATGATGCTTTTAAAAAGTTCAGATACAAAACAAGAAAGGTAGGGTAACTCTGGGCTAGATAAAGAGTTCAATTGGACTAGAACATACCCAAATGTTTGAGTTCTGTATAATTTAGTATTTCCTTTTGAAATTTATATTACTTTAATTATAGCAAAGCTTATTAAAAAATAATACAATATTACTAATACAATTGATTCATGTTACTAATGCATTCTGTATGTTTTAAACGATTCTACACACCATATTTGCAATCCAAATTCAAGCTAATACAATATGTACTTACTTTAATAAACTTTTCACTGCACAAAGCTCTGAGTGACCACCGCCGAGTCTTTTGATCCCAATGTGAATTCTTCTCCATTGGAGATTAGAAAAGGGGATCTTGCAGGGGTGCTGTGTGATGGTCTGGAGGGGTGGGATGGGGGAGATGTACATATGACTAATCTAGGAACATACATATCTGTAAACAATAAAACTCTGTAAAAGTTAAAAGTAAAATAAAAGTTAAAAAAAAAAAAAGAATCCAACACCATTTCTGGAAACCTACCATCATCTATCACCTATCAATATGAAAGATAAGAAATTTATTTTTTATTGTTGAGTTTATTTAGTATGAAGAAAATGAAAGAACAAAATAGTGAATACAAAATACTAAAGCATGGTTTAATGTAAATTATACCTATAGAATATTGTGTACTTTTATTAGCTAAAACTACTAGATAATAAGGTAAAAGATCTAGTTTGCCATAGTTTTGTCTGTATTGCTTCCAAACAATCATAAATAAGAAGTATCTGATAAATGAGTCTGTTTAAATATTGTACAATGAAGAGTCCATTGTGTATCCTCAAGAGCCTGTGAGGGGTTAGCTGCATGATTGTTCACTGGGCCTGGACTCTGAGGAGGGGATGGAAATCAAAGGTGAAGAGGTCTAGTTACCTCTGGCAGGTGAAGTCAGCACCATCCCTTTGTTAAATTTCAGGGAAGTAAATGCTGAAAAGTCTGGGGGAGTTCCTGGAAGTTTGGGGAATAATCCTCCAGGCTGAGAGAGAAACAGTTAAATAGGGAACTTACCTTAGATAAAAATGATGCTTTTAAAAAGTTCAGATACAAAACAAGAAAGGTAGGGTAACTCTGGGCTAGATAAAGAGTTCAATTGGACTAGAACATACCCAAATGTTTGAGTTCTGTATAATTTAGTATTTCCTTTTGAAATTTATATTACTTTAATTATAGCAAAGCTTATTAAAAAATAATACAATATTACTAATACAATTGATTCATGTTACTAATGCATTCTGTATGTTTTAAACGATTCTACACACCATATTTGCAATCCAAATTCAATGCCTATTATACATATTCATGGTCAGTCCTGTGCACTGGGGCAAACACTTTGACTTGCTTGACATGCGTGTTCCCCAATGAGGTTAAACAAGATGACTCTTCGCTTCTTGTTTCAGTTCTCAATGCCATATACTTTTTGCAGTTTATTTAGTGAGACATTTTTTAGATTTTATGCTTTTTGCAAGTGATTTATGTAAAATATTCTTGCAACATTATGTTCAAGTGTCTCCTTAGTATGGAAAGGCTGCTATTTGCCATACAGAGAAAATGTATATTTGATCAAATTCATTCAAAAGTAAGTTATAGTGCTTTGGATATGAATTCAATGTATGAATCAGCAGTCTTTGAACAGAAATACATATAAATCAAGGTTACATATTGATCAGCTGATGAAAATGTTATGAGCAGAGGCTCACAGGAACCTATCCTCATTTTTCCCTTAGGAGCAAAGATCTATATTTGCTAATTCAGTGCCCCTAGTTATTTTACAGAAAATAATTACAGATAATGAAAATATGCTCATAAAATATTTAATTATTTAATAAAGAGATAGAAAAAGTTTCACTTCAGGCAACGGAAACAGCTGGTTTCAGACCAACAGTCTCACCAAGAACTATATGAACTGGACAAAATAATACATCAAGTTTTGAAGACATTAGGAAGATATGAAGATAACAAGGACTTGTGGAGCCAAGATCCAAGACAAAAGGGAAGTTCATTGAAGTAAGCATAACAACATGGAATATAACTAAATATGACCTAGACAAATGGAGGGATACACCGTGGTTGTGCATTGGAAGATCCAGACTTGTGGAAATGTCAGGTCTCCCAAACTGACTTGTATTCAATGTGATTTCAATTAAAATCCCAGGGATCCAGCTAGTCAAAATAAGCCTGAAGAACTAATTTGGAGTAGTCACACTAGCATAATGAACACTTATTATAAAGCTATAGTAATGAAGACAGTCTGGTATTGGCTCAAGCACAGACAAATGGAACAGAACAGAGTCCAGACACAGACCCTCACATAATACAATTGATTCATGTTACTAATGCATTCTGTATGTTTTAAACGATTCTACACACCATATTTGCAATCCAAATTCAATGCCTATTATACATATTCATGGTCAGTCCTGTGCACTGGGGCAAACACTTTGACTTGCTTGACATGCGTGTTCCCCAATGAGGTTAAACAAGATGACTCTTCGCTTCTTGTTTCAGTTCTCAATGCCATATACTTTTTGCAGTTTATTTAGTGAGACATTTTTTAGATTTTATGCTTTTTGCAAGTGATTTATGTAAAATATTCTTGCAACATTATGTTCAAGTGTCTCCTTAGTATGGAAAGGCTGCTATTTGCCATACAGAGAAAATGTATATTTGATCAAATTCATTCAAAAGTAAGTTATAGTGCTTTGGATATGAATTCAATGTATGAATCAGCAGTCTTTGAACAGAAATACATATAAATCAAGGTTACATATTGATCAGCTGATGAAAATGTTATGAGCAGAGGCTCACAGGAACCTATCCTCATTTTTCCCTTAGGAGCAAAGATCTATATTTGCTAATTCAGTGCCCCTAGTTATTTTACAGAAAATAATTACAGATAATGAAAATATGCTCATAAAATATTTAATTATTTAATAAAGAGATAGAAAAAGTTTCACTTCAGGCAACGGAAACAGCTGGTTTCAGACCAACAGTCTCACCAAGAACTATATGAACTGGACAAAATAATACATCAAGTTTTGAAGACATTAGGAAGATATGAAGATAACAAGGACTTGTGGAGCCAAGATCCAAGACAAAAGGGAAGTTCATTGAAGTAAGCATAACAACATGGAATATAACTAAATATGACCTAGACAAATGGAGGGATACACCGTGGTTGTGCATTGGAAGATCCAGACTTGTGGAAATGTCAGGTCTCCCCAAACTGACTTGTATTCAATGTGATTTCAATTAAAATCCCAGGGATCCAGCTAGTCAAAATAAGCCTGAAGAACTAATTTGGAGTAGTCACACTAGCATAATGAACACTTATTATAAAGCTATAGTAATGAAGACAGTCTGGTATTGGCTCAAGCACAGACAAATGGAACAGAACAGAGTCCAGACACAGACCCTCACATATGTTGACACTTAATACATGACCAATGTGAAACCGTAGAGAAGTAGATGAAAGATGAATGTTGCTGTATTAACCACATATCCACATAGGAAAAAAATACTCTGATCAAACATCATCAAATGACAATCCCAGCTGGATTGTGGATATAAATATGAAATGTAAAATAAAGTTTTTGAGAAGTCAGTCAAGTACCTTTGTATCTTTGGAGTAGGCAAAGATTTCTTAGGACATAAATCATAAGAAAAAATTATTCATTACAGTACATTGAAAATATGAACTTCTGTTAATCAAAATCTCCATTATAAGAATTAAAAGTCATGCAATGGAGAAAATATTAGAAATACACCTAACCAATACACATACACATAATCAATTAAGCTTACAAACGCAAAATCTTCTATATCAATAGTTCAGTTTCCCTAAAAAATCAACCCTGAGGGCTTCCCCTGGTGGTCCAGTGGATAAGGACACCGTCTTGCAGTGCAAGGGGCGCCGGTTCGATCCCTGCCCTGGGAAGATCCCACGTGCTGCGGAGCGGCTGGACTGATGTGTCCAATCAGAGAGCCGGAGCTCTGGAGCGCATGCGCCCAGATCCGGCGCTCTGCGACAATAGACGCCACCACGATGGGAGGCCCACAGGAGCCGAAGAACAAAGATGGATGAAAATAGAGAAATGAAAGACCAATAGAAGTGGCCCACCCGCTCCCCTCCCTCCCCAACACGACCCCCGCCCAAAATAAATAAATAAATAAATCTTTAAAAAAAAAAAAAAAATCAACCCTGAGGGAAAGCTAGCAAGAAGGAAAGATTTATTGGAGGGTCAAAGTCCAGGGCAGCAAGAGCAAAGTAAAATAGGATTGAGAGGCAGGGAAGATGGAAAAGCAAACACCTAGTTACACATAGCCTTATAAGAAAACCTAGCTTACAGCTCAGTTTCCAGAGAGGACATAGAGACACCTAGAATACATGGAAAGGAGGGAAGGAGGAGAATTTATATGTTGGTTTCCTTCCAGCTCATGTCTTTCATGGTCAGTTTTTATTTTCAGGTTGATTCACTTGGCCTTTCTAGGGAACACCTAAGGAAGTGGTGGGAGAAGCCACATCCTCCACAGTCCTATAGGGTAGTGGTCAGGAACCCGAACTGGTATAGGCCCAGTCACAGTGGATGTAAGGGAGGCCATGAAAAAGTGCAACCCTCATTCTGAGGAAACTCTAGGCAGCCTGCAGTATTAAGTAAAAAAGCAACTGCACTGGCAGCTTGGACTGTCCATTGATCAAATATCTAAGGACCACCAAAATGGGGATTATAAAGAGTGCATCGTGTGGAGAGCATATAAACTGGATTTGATATATAACCTAACAGGTCCCGTGAAGATATCCAAATGGCCAGTAAATATTAAAATGTATTCAATTCCATCTGTCATTAAGAAAACAAAAATTAAATCCACAATGAAATAACAATCCATTCCCACCCTAATAGCTTAAAGTAAGGTGATGGACAATATGAAGTGGTGATGATATGAAAATGAAACCCTTGTATGGTGAGTGGAGCATAAATTACTACAATTTTGACTGGAAATTGATAACTACTTGAAATTTCTATTAATGTTGAATATATATATTCACTATGATCCAGCTTTTCCACTTCTAGGTAAACAGCAAAAGAAATGCATGTATATGTTCACCAAAGGAGGTATAGATGAACATACAAAGCATCATTATTTAGGCCCAAACTGGAAACAACCCCAATTTCTATTAATTATGGAATACATAAATGAACTGTGGCATGCAACACAACAGAATACTACACATCAGTGAAAAAAAAATGATTCTCACCAACACAATGTTAAACAAAATAAATAATACACAGAAGAATATATGATTCTATTTATACAAAGTTTGAAGACAAATAAAACTAGTCAATGTTGAAAGTCAGAATATAGCTATCTTCAAGGAAGAGGGTATGGATAGAGACAGAAAGGTGCAAGAATAGGGTTTTTAGGATATTGTATGAACCTGACTGGTAGTTACTTGGGTGTGTTTACTTTGTGTCAATTTACTGAGAGATATACTCTTAGTTTCTGTGCTTGCTTTTCTACTTGTTATACTTCAAAAATTGAAAGAATAAAATTTGGCAAAATTATAATTAGATGATGCTGTTAAAGTGCTACACTCCATATGCTAAGAAATTTGGAAAACTCAGACGTGTTCTCAGGACTGGAAAAGGTCAGTATTCAATATCAAAGAAAGGCAACTCCAAAGAATGTTTAAACTACCGCACCACTGCAGTAATTTCACAAGCTAGTAAAGTTGTGCTTAAAATCCTCCAAGCAAGGCTTCAACAGTATGTCAACTGAGAACTTCCATATGTACAAGTTGGATATAGAAAACACAGAGAAACCAGAGACTGAATTGCCAACATACACTGGATCATAGAAAGAGCAAGGGAATTCTGCTTCATTGACTATACTAAAGCCTTTGACTGTGTGGATCACAACAAACTGTGGAAAACTCTTAAAGAAATGGGAATAGCAGACCACCTTACCTGTCTTCTGCAAAACCTGTATGCAGGACAAGAAGCAACAGTTAAATTTGGACATGGAACAAAGGACTGGTTCCAAACTGGGAAAGGAGTACATCAAGGCTGTATATTGTCACCTTGCTTATTTAACTTATATGCAGAGTACATCATGCAAAATGCCTGTCTGGATGAAACAAGCTGGAATCAAGACTGCCAAGAGAAGTATCAATAACCTCAGATATGTAGATGATACCATGCTTATGGTAGAAAGTGGAGGAACTAAAGACCCTCTTGATGAAGGTGAAAAAGAAGAGTGAAAAAGCCGGCCTAAAACTCAACATTCAAAAAATGAAAATCACGGCATCCTGTTCCATTACTTCATGGCGAATAGATGGGCAAACAATGGAAAAAGTGACCAACTTTATTTTCTTGGGCTCTAAAATCAACTGTAGATGGTGACTGCAACCATCAAATTAAAAGACACTTGCTCCTTGGAAGAAAGGCTATGACGAACATAGACATCATATTCAAAAGCAGAGGCATCACTTTGCCAACAAAAGTCTGTATAGTCAAAGCTATAGTTTTCCCAGTAGTCATGTATGGGTGTGAGAGCTGGACCAGAAAGTAGGCTGAGCACCAAAGAATTGAAGCCTTTGAACTGTGGTGTTGGAGAAGGCTCCTGAGAGTCCCTTGGACTGTAAGGAGATCAAACTAGTTTATCCTAAAGGAAATCGACCCTGAATATTCATCGGAAGGAATGATGCTGAAGCTGAAGCTCCACCACTTTGGCTATCTTGTGCAAAGAGATGACTCATTGGAAAAGAGCCTGATGTTGGGAAAAATAGAAGGCAAAAGGAGAAAGAGACAACAGAGAATGAGATGGTTGGATGGCATCACTGAGCCAATGGACATGAGTTTGATCAGGCTCCAGGAGATGGTTAAGGGCAGGGAAACCTGGCATGCTGCAGTCCATGGGGTTGTAAAGAATTGAACACAGCTGAGCAACTGAACTGAAGTGATAATTAGAAAAATATACCTTAGAAGCTGAATCTTTGATTATCACTTGTATCACTTTCTAATCACATTTTAATTCTAGAAATAAAAGGGCAGTGAAATGATGCCTTGACTGTGTGGATCACAACAAACTGTGGAAAACTCTTAAAGAAATGGGAATAGCAGACCACCTTACCTGTCTTCTGCAAAACCTGTATGCAGGACAAGAAGCAACAGTTAAATTTGGACATGGAACAAAGGACTGGTTCCAAACTGGGAAAGGAGTACATCAAGGCTGTATATTGTCACCTTGCTTATTTAACTTATATGCAGAGTACATCATGCAAAATGCCTGTCTGGATGAAACAAGCTGGAATCAAGACTGCCAAGAGAAGTATCAATAACCTCAGATATGTAGATGATACCATGCTTATGGTAGAAAGTGGAGGAACTAAAGACCCTCTTGATGAAGGTGAAAAAGAAGAGTGAAAAAGCCGGCCTAAAACTCAACATTCAAAAAATGAAAATCACGGCATCCTGTTCCATTACTTCATGGCGAATAGATGGGCAAACAATGGAAAAAGTGACCAACTTTATTTTCTTGGGCTCTAAAATCAACTGTAGATGGTGACTGCAACCATCAAATTAAAAGACACTTGCTCCTTGGAAGAAAGGCTATGACGAACATAGACATCATATTCAAAAGCAGAGGCATCACTTTGCCAACAAAAGTCTGTATAGTCAAAGCTATAGTTTTCCCAGTAGTCATGTATGGGTGTGAGAGCTGGACCAGAAAGTAGGCTGAGCACCAAAGAATTGAAGCCTTTGAACTGTGGTGTTGGAGAAGGCTCCTGAGAGTCCCTTGGACTGTAAGGAGATCAAACTAGTTTATCCTAAAGGAAATCGACCCTGAATATTCATCGGAAGGAATGATGCTGAAGCTGAAGCTCCACCACTTTGGCTATCTTGTGCAAAGAGATGACTCATTGGAAAAGAGCCTGATGTTGGGAAAAATAGAAGGCAAAAGGAGAAAGAGACAACAGAGAATGAGATGGTTGGATGGCATCACTGAGCCAATGGACATGAGTTTGATCAGGCTCCAGGAGATGGTTAAGGGCAGGGAAACCTGGCATGCTGCAGTCCATGGGGTTGTAAAGAATTGAACACAGCTGAGCAACTGAACTGAAGTGATAATTAGAAAAATATACCTTAGAAGCTGAATCTTTGATTATCACTTGTATCACTTTCTAATCACATTTTTAATTCTAGAAATAAAGATTCTGCTATGAAATGCAACCAAAATTGCCAAGCTATGATTAACAGTTGCCAAATAATAGCTGAGAGTACATGCAATGGGTCAGACATTGCTCTAAGCAGTTTACATACAGTCTCTATTTCTATCTTTAAGAAAGTTCTAGAAGGTAATTAATAGTATTTTCTGAGCTCTTAAGCACTGAAAATCACTGCCAAATGTAGTAGATAGCTTTCAGACCTAACCTGTCCTTGATTTTGCTGCAGGGATGGAAACAGGTGACAGCCTTCTTCCTTGTTCATTTCTATTACACTAGTTCTAAAATGTGTAACACAAAGCTAAGCTCAAAATGGATTAAAGACCTAAATGCAAGACCAGAAACCATCAAACTCTTAGAGGAGAATATAGCCAAAACACTCAATGACATAAATCAAAGCATTATCTTCCATGACCCGCCTACTAGAATAGTAGAACTAAAAAGGAAATTAACATGTGGGACCTAATGAAACTCAAAAGCTTTGGTACAGCAAAAGAAACTACAAAAAAGCTGAACAGCCAACTTATAGAATGGGAGAAAATCATAGCAAATGAAATAACAAACAAAGAATTAATCTCCGAAACCTACAAGCAACTCAGACAACTCAGCACCGGAAAAATGAATAACCCAATCAAAAAAAATGGGAAAAAGACCTAAAGAGACATCTCACCAAATAGGACATACTGATGGCCCAGAAACACATGAAATGATGCTCAGCCTCGCTTATTATTACAGAAATGCAAATCAAAACTACGGAAAAATGAATGAATAATTTGATGCTGAAGCTGAAGCTCCACCACTTTGGCTATCTTGTGCAAAGAGATGACTCATTGGAAAAGAGCCTGATGTTGGGAAAAATAGAAGGCAAAAGGAGAAAGAGACAACAGAGAATGAGATGGTTGGATGGCATCACTGAGCCAATGGACATGAGTTTGATCAGGCTCCAGGAGATGGTTAAGGGCAGGGAAACCTGGCATGCTGCAGTCCATGGGGTTGTAAAGAATTGAACACAGCTGAGCAACTGAACTGAAGTGATAATTAGAAAAATATACCTTAGAAGCTGAATCTTTGATTATCACTTGTATCACTTTCTAATCACATTTTTAATTCTAGAAATAAAGATTCTGCTATGAAATGCAACCAAAATTGCCAAGCTATGATTAACAGTTGCCAAATAATAGCTGAGAGTACATGCAATGGGTCAGACATTGCTCTAAGCAGTTTACATACAGTCTCTATTTCTATCTTTAAGAAAGTTCTAGAAGGTAATTAATAGTATTTTCTGAGCTCTTAAGCACTGAAAATCACTGCCAAATGTAGTAGATAGCTTTCAGACCTAACCTGTCCTTGATTTTGCTGCAGGGATGGAAACAGGTGACAGCCTTCTTCCTTGTTCATTTCTATTACACTAGTTCTAAAATGTGTAACACAAAGCTAAGCTCAAAATGGATTAAAGACCTAAATGCAAGACCAGAAACCATCAAACTCTTAGAGGAGAATATAGCCAAAACACTCAATGACATAAATCAAAGCATTATCTTCCATGACCCGCCTACTAGAATAGTAGAACTAAAAAGGAAATTAACATGTGGGACCTAATGAAACTCAAAAGCTTTGGTACAGCAAAAGAAACTACAAAAAAGCTGAACAGCCAACTTATAGAATGGGAGAAAATCATAGCAAATGAAATAACAAACAAAGAATTAATCTCCGAAACCTACAAGCAACTCAGACAACTCAGCACCGGAAAAATGAATAACCCAATCAAAAAAAATGGGAAAAAGACCTAAAGAGACATCTCACCAAATAGGACATACTGATGGCCCAGAAACACATGAAATGATGCTCAGCCTCGCTTATTATTACAGAAATGCAAATCAAAACTACAATGAGATATCACCTCATACCCATCAGAATCTGGCCATCATCAGCATGCTCCAGTGGCACAATCGGTTAGCGCACGGTACTTATACAGAATGGCTATTATCCACAAACCGATAGACAATAAATGCTGGAGAGGTTGCAGAGAAAATGGAACTCTCTTGCATTGCTGGGGGGAATGCAAATTGATATAGCCGCTATAGAAGACACTATGGAAATTCCTTAAAAAACTAAAAACAGAAGCACCATACGACCCAGAAATCCCACCATTAGGCTTATACCCTGATGAAATCAAACCTGAAAGAAACACCTGTACTCCAATGCTCATTACAGCTCTCTATTCAGTCACCAGAACATGGAAGCAACCTAGATGTCCATCGACGAATGAATGGATACAGAAGCTCTGGTACATATATACAATGGAATACTACACAGCTGTGAAAAAGACATGCAGAAGAATCAGTCCTAATGAGGTGGATGGAGCTAGAATCTATCATAAAAAGTGAAGTAAGTCAGAAAGAGAAAGACAAGTACAGTATACTAACACATATATATGGAGTCTAGTAAGATGGTAATGATAACACATGCAGTGAAGTGATGGAAAAACAGACATAGAGAACAGACATATGGACATGGTGGGGTATGAACAGTGGGTGGGAGGCATAGAGGGAGTAACATGGAAACCTATGCTATCGTATGTGAAAAAGGTAGCTATGGTCATTGCCCTGTGGGAATAGGAGATCGAGTAGGGGCGGGGTGTGATAGGCTGGAGGGGTGGGTTGGGAGGGACTGGGAGTGGGGAGGGGGCCAAGGAGATGCATATGACTGATCTGGGAACATATATGTCTGTGAACAACAAAACTGTAAAAAATCTTTAAAAAATAAAATTAAATAAATAAAGTTTTTTAAAAAGTATGTAACAGGAATAGTAGCACTTGTACTGAATATAAGTGAAAAGTACTCTGTCTGAAAAGTGCTTTGTGGCCCAACACCAAGAAATTTCTATATGATATAGCTGGAACAATTTTCCTTACCAGAAGACTGTTCAGACATGGATTTTCCAGCAAAGAATATAATACTGCGGCACTTGCAAACATATTTGACAAATGAATTCCGTATGATGTCAAATCAGAGAAGTGTCCTACAGTGCATACTTTGGGGAGCATTTAATTAAATCAGTTACTTTTGGCTTTTCTGCATCCTTTCCAGCCACTCCTTGGTTTCTTTTTCACGATCTGTTTTTCTGACCACCTGTGAAACACTGGCTACCTAGGGGTCCATTTAGGCCCTCTCTTCATTTATCTCACTCTATACTCCCTTCCTGGATAACAAAAGCATACCTCAATTATTATCTACTAGTTATTTCGAACTAGACACATCAAGAGTATCTTTCATTTGATATTTCCAAACACGAACTCGTGAGATTCCACTGAACCCTGCTTCAACAGTTATATTCTCTCTTAGTAAGCGTCACCATTATGAGTTCACAAGTGATTAGAAACCTGGATACCAGTAATCTCCCCTCTGTTGTTTACATTCCCATTCACCATCTAAAAGTCGCCTAACCCTACTGATTGTAGTTTTTTAGTGAGTTTAGAATCTGTCCTCTGTCTGTCACTCCCATTGCCTACATGACTGTTTTGGTTCATGCCTTCAACTCTTTTTGCTGAACTACAGCAACACCCTCCTAACAAGCCTCATGATATCCCATCATCCTGAATCTTCATTTATTTCCTTAGGACTAAAAAAATATCTCTTGCATACCCCTCAACATCTGCTCTTTTTCCTTGTGGGAATAGCTGTACCTACCTTGAAAGGACAGGGGTTGAGTAGCTATGAGTGAGGATTAAGGTACAAGAATAAGGGAACTGGTTTCGACTTGAAGCAACAGAATGATGTCTAACCAAAGAGAAGGGTAAGAGTAAATCAGAATAGTCAAAAGTAGATTCCTTCATGATTGTCTCATTCAAACTGGTGTGATGACGATCTTTCTGGCCAATATAGGCAAGCAAAGTCAAGGAAAGAAGGGACAAATAAATATTTACAAGAATTAATGCAACCTCCCCTGAGAATCATATTGATTTTTGGTTTTCCGGTAACTTTAAAATTCTTCCTGTCCGGGACCGCGGGTTGGCCCGGCCACATTCTGTAGCCTCCCACGCATGAATGTTGCAATGCACCGCCTGAGATAGTGCTTGGCGGAGCCTCCAGCGTGAGAGTGTCCTTATCCTGTCTGGGGCCGTGAGAGCCTTGGCCACACCTTACGGCCTCCAGTTTTAGAACATGGCCACAAGTTCCCAAAGATGGCGCCTGGTGTATGTAGGGAGGTGCGGCTTGAGATGTGTGCTCATTGCCGTGATTGGCTGAGTGAAGTGTCCGTGCTCGTGATCAGCGCATGCTTCTCATAGACTCTTGCTATGATATAACCGCGTGCACAGTTGACCTTTTACATGATTGACTGTGTTTGACTCCTTCCTCTTTCCTTTCTCTTTCTGTACAGCATAAATACGGCTCCCTTTCAGCAATAAAACGAGACTTGCTCAGACTCCTGTCTTGTCTCCATTTCTCGTGTCTCTTGTCCTCTCAATTCCCACTCCCCCGCTTTAGGGTCTGTGTTGACGAATCCTAGGTCTGCGCTGACTAAGCCCGCGGGTCGGGACACTTCCTTAGTAATTTTTAGCCCAAAGGTAAAAAGTTAAGTATATTTCACAGAGATTAAACAGTTTCTTAAGGTTACAAATAAAACAACCCTTTCATGGGTAAATATTATGTTTGGAAAAAAAACATTGTCATCTGTTAAAGAATTAAAAACTGTTATTCTAAGAAATTCTAAATGGCTTCCTCATAGGACTGATAAATTGAAGTAATATCAAACGACTAAAACAAATTGGAATTTCTTGGTCTAGTTTCTCAGATAGAATAGATAGTAGGTGACAAGAGTGAGGAGACAGTAGTGTGGCTCAGTAGTATAACTGTTAAAGCATGTTTGGGCTGCTTTTCTGAAAATCAACAGAAGTATTTAGAAAGCACTGTTCAGTGAAAGAAAGGAGCAGCAGATGGGATGCCAAAACAAATGTGGACATTACCCCCTAACAAGTGTTTGAGATTACAGACTTGGAAAAGAAAACCTGGAAAAAAACAATAAATAACGAGAATGAAAAGCACACTAAAATGCAATGGCACTAACTCTGTAGCAGTCACCCATTGTGCAAGGTATTTTAGATTTGCCTGTGTCTCTCTTTCTCCATCTTTTTATTTCCTTTGCTCCCTCTCTCTCTCAATCTACTTTTCATTGTTACAAAGTAATTGGGGTAACACTGGCATTGAATAAACTATACACATAGGCTAGTATGGGTTGAAATGTGTTTTAACACATGTATCTATATATACAAGCATGCCATCATTATTATAATTACGATAACATACATTTAACCATCCCCCACAGTTTCCTTCTCTTCTTTATAATATATTCATCCCGTCCCAGTCAATCACTTAGATAAAGAAGTATCCTGGGCTTCCCCTGGTGGTCCAGTGGGTAAGGACACCGCCTTGCAGTGCAAGGGGCGCCAGTTCGATCCCTGGCCTGGGAAGATCCCACGTGCTGCGGAGCGGCTGGACTGATGTGTCCAATTACCAGCTCTGGAGCGCATGCGCCCAGAGCCGGCGCTCAGCAACGACAGATACCACCGCGATGGGAGGCCCACAGGAGTCAGAGAACAAAGATGGATGAAAATAGAGAAATGAAAGACCAATAGAAGTGGCCCGCCCATTCCCCTCCCTCCCCAACCTGACCCCTGCCCAAAAAATAAATAAATAAATCTTTAAAAAAAAAAAAAAAAAGAAGTATCCTGGTTATAAGAAGGTATCCTATAAAATAAAATCTAAGTGGGCAACCTATAAATGTAGAATAGTGTGTATATTTACCTCTCTACTGGTGAAACTGTCAAACCCAAAATAAAATGGCAGAAACAGGCTTTTTTTGGCTTTTCAAAATTTGTGAATGAGTCATTTCCACATATTTTGTTCTGTTGTCCAGGTTTATTTTTCCCTGACATATTTCAGAGGCAAGAACTATAATTTCACCTGTACACAGAGGTATCCCAATAATCTTATCTGGTTTACCAGAAATTATTTACTATACTCTCTGGGGTCAAAAGTCTCTGGGGGCCAGAAGTCAGTAATAGAACTGATAGAGCGTAAATCGACCTCCTTTCTCCAGCATTAGAATTCCTGGATTTCACATTTTCACATCACCACCACTGATGAGAATGGGTTAGAGGAGATATTAAACAGAAAACAAAAGGTCATCAAGTTCATGTACATTTATTTACAATGTCCAAGTTCAAAGGGGTATAAGAAAATGTATTAGTGGTTCAGTTGTCTCCAAATCTTTGCAATCCCATGGACTGTAAGCCTGCTTGGCTCCTCTGTTCATGGGATTCTCCAGACAAGAATACTGGAGTGGATTGCCATTTCCTTCACCAGTAGAGGGAAATAGCCACTGCTAAAATCTGTGTGACTTCCAATAGCAGAAAAAGACGCAATAGCCAATAATCAAGAATTTTGCCAAAACACTCCCGTCCCAGTCAATCACTTAGATAAAGAAGTATCCTGGGCTTCCCCTGGTGGTCCAGTGGGTAAGGACACCGCCTTGCAGTGCAAGGGGCGCCAGTTCGATCCCTGGCCTGGGAAGATCCCACGTGCTGCGGAGCGGCTGGACTGATGTGTCCAATTACCAGCTCTGGAGCGCATGCGCCCAGAGCCGGCGCTCAGCAACGACAGATACCACCGCGATGGGAGGCCCACAGGAGTCAGAGAACAAAGATGGATGAAAATAGAGAAATGAAAGACCAATAGAAGTGGCCCGCCCATTCCCCTCCCTCCCCAACCTGACCCCTGCCCAAAAAATAAATAAATAAATCTTTAAAAAAAAAAAAAAAAAGAAGTATCCTGGTTATAAGAAGGTATCCTATAAAATAAAATCTAAGTGGGCAACCTATAAATGTAGAATAGTGTGTATATTTACCTCTCTACTGGTGAAACTGTCAAACCCAAAATAAAATGGCAGAAACAGGCTTTTTTTGGCTTTTCAAAATTTGTGAATGAGTCATTTCCACATATTTTGTTCTGTTGTCCAGGTTTATTTTTCCCTGACATATTTCAGAGGCAAGAACTATAATTTCACCTGTACACAGAGGTATCCCAATAATCTTATCTGGTTTACCAGAAATTATTTACTATACTCTCTGGGGTCAAAAGTCTCTGGGGGCCAGAAGTCAGTAATAGAACTGATAGAGCGTAAATCGACCTCCTTTCTCCAGCATTAGAATTCCCTGGATTTCACATTTTTCACATCACCACCACTGATGAGAATGGGTTAGAGGGAGATATTAAACAGAAAACAAAAGGTCATCAAGTTCATGTACATTTATTTACAATGTCCAAGTTCAAAGGGGTATAAGAAAATGTATTAGTGGTTCAGTTGTCTCCAAATCTTTGCAATCCCATGGACTGTAAGCCTGCTTGGCTCCTCTGTTCATGGGATTCTCCAGACAAGAATACTGGAGTGGATTGCCATTTCCTTCACCAGTAGAGGGAAATAGCCACTGCTAAAATCTGTGTGACTTCCAATAGCAGAAAAAGACGCAATAGCCAATAATCAGTGAATGAATATCTTAGTGCTATCAAGTATTAACTGTTCTAAAGCAGGAGGCAAAACTCTCCCAGACTTCAGACAATACTATTAATAGAAAGCTGCAGTAATGAAAACAGTATGGTATTGGCACAAAAGCAGACATATGGATCAATGGAACAGAACAAAGATCCCAGATATAAACCCACACACCTATGGTTAATTAATCTTCAATAAAAGAGGCAAGAATATACAAAGTCTCTTCAACAAGCTGTACTGGGGAAGTTTGACAGCTGCATGTAAACCCATGAATTTAGAAGATATTCTCTCACCACACACAAATAAACTCAAAATGGCTTAAAGACTTCTGAAACACAAGACATGACACCATGAAACTCCTAGAAATGAGCTGAGGCAAAACAGTCTCTGACAAAATTACACCAATGTTTTCTTAGGTCAGTCTCCCAGGGCAATAGAAATAAAAACAAAAATGAATGGGACCTAATAAAATAAGCTTTTGTACAACAAAGGAAACCATAAACAAAATAAATAACTTACAGAATAGATAATATTTGCAAACAATGAGACCAACAAGGGCTCAATTTCCAAAATATACAAACAGCTCAAACAACTCAACAACAACAACAACAAAAAAAACCCAGCAACCAAATGACAAATCCACAGAAGACCTAAATATACATTTCTCTAAAGTAGAAAGGCAAAAGGCCAGTAGGCACACGAAAAGATGTTCAGCGTCTCTAATTATTAGAGAAATGAAAATCAGAGTTAAAATGAGGTACCACTCATACCAGTCAGAATAGCCACCATTAAAACCTCTACAAATAACAAATGCTGGAAAGGATGTAGAGAAAAGGGAACCCTCCTACATTGTTGGTAGGAATATAAGTTGGTACAGTCACTAAGGAAAACAGTATGGAGGCTCCTAAGAAAACTAAAAATATAGCTCCAAAATGATTCAACAACTCCTCTCCTGGGCATACATCCAGATGAGCATACATCCAGACAAAACTCTAATGCAAAAAGATACTTGTAGCCTTATGCTCATAGAAGCACTATTCACAAAAATCTAATGCAAAAAAAAGACGCAATAGCCAATAATCAGTGAATGAATATCTTAGTGCTATCAAGTATTAACTGTTCTAAAGCAGGAGGCAAAACTCTCCCAGACTTCAGACAATACTATTAATAGAAAGCTGCAGTAATGAAAACAGTATGGTATTGGCACAAAAGCAGACATATGGATCAATGGAACAGAACAAAGATCCCAGATATAAACCCACACACCTATGGTTAATTAATCTTCAATAAAAGAGGCAAGAATATACAAAGTCTCTTCAACAAGCTGTACTGGGGAAGTTTGACAGCTGCATGTAAACCCATGAATTTAGAAGATATTCTCTCACCACACACAAATAAACTCAAAATGGCTTAAAGACTTCTGAAACACAAGACATGACACCATGAAACTCCTAGAAATGAGCTGAGGCAAAACAGTCTCTGACAAAATTACACCAATGTTTTCTTAGGTCAGTCTCCCAGGGCAATAGAAATAAAAACAAAAATGAATGGGACCTAATAAAATAAGCTTTTGTACAACAAAGGAAACCATAAACAAAACAAATAACTTACAGAATAGATAATATTTGCAAACAATGAGACCAACAAGGGCTCAATTTCCAAAATATACAAACAGCTCAAACAACTCAACAACAACAACAACAAAAAAAACCCAGCAACCAAATGACAAATCCACAGAAGACCTAAATATACATTTCTCTAAAGTAGAAAGGCAAAAGGCCAGTAGGCACACGAAAAGATGTTCAGCGTCTCTAATTATTAGAGAAATGAAAATCAGAGTTAAAATGAGGTACCACTCATACCAGTCAGAATAGCCACCATTAAAACCTCTACAAATAACAAATGCTGGAAAGGATGTAGAGAAAAGGGAACCCTCCTACATTGTTGGTAGGAATATAAGTTGGTACAGTCACTAAGGAAAACAGTATGGAGGCTCCTAAGAAAACTAAAAATATAGCTCCAAAATGATTCAACAACTCCTCTCCTGGGCATACATCCAGATGAGCATACATCCAGACAAAACTCTAATGCAAAAAGATACTTGTAGCCTTATGCTCATAGAAGCACTATTCACAATAATCAAGACATGGAGACAGTAAATATCCATTGACAGATGAATAAAGAAGATGTAGTATATATAAAAATGGAATATTACTCAGCCATAAAATGAACAAAACAATGCCATTTGTGGCACATGGATATAACTAGAGATTGTCATACTAAATGAAGTAAGTAATAGAAAGACCAATACCATGTGGATATTACTTACATGTGAAATGGAAAATGTGACACAAACGAACCTATCTAAACAGACTCAGACTTACAGACATAGAGAACAGGCCTGTGGTTGTTAAGGTAGAGAGAGATGGGGAGGATGGTGTAGGATGTTGGGGTTAGAAGGTGTAAACTATTATATACATAGAATGGATATTAGCAAGGTCCTACTGTATAGCACAGACAACCATATTTAATATCTTATGACAAACTATAATGGAAAAGAATATTTTTAAAAATGTGTATTTATATATAACTGAATCACTTTGTTGCAGAGCAAAAATGAACACACTGTAAATCAACTATACTTCAATAAATAAAGTATTAATTGTTTCAGAGCAGAATTTATGATGTCCAGTACTGCCAGCAAAAAGAAAATAGGCTGTTAGTAGACCAACAGATGAATTAGGTTCTTTTAGGCTTAAATCTAATTTCCTAAGTCTTTGTGGTATTCTGAACATCTAATTGTCTTTCCAAAAGTTCCCAGGAGTAAAATATTGACTAGTTCATCAGAGTCTTGAAAACATAAAACACGTCAAGCTTTCAAGTTCTTGCTTTGCTCTTAGTAATGAACAGCGACCACACCTAGACACCAGTGCACCAAGATGTTCAATTGTGCATGAGAAAGATCAGGTCAAAGAATAGAGAAATAAAGTTACAGATTTCTCATCATGTCCTCTGAGCAAAATGTATCAGATCATAGTCTTTAATAATGGCTGCCAAACACCATAATCTACACCTCTTCATTGGAGGTATAATGAGAAATAAAGTGATGTCAAAGTAAACTTCCTATAGAGACAGATGCTGCGTTAGAATAGACATGTGTAGTGTGATGATGAAAAGGCATGGATCAAGCTGCAATTACAACTAAATAATGACTATGATTTTAAAAGTCTGTAATAATGACTTCAAATATTTCTTTGTAATTTTAAAAACATTTAGACTCTCAAGAAAGTAAATGCTAGTAGAATATATTATTTTTATGAGTTCTAGTCTTGAAGGAAATGCACATCTACAATAACACTTCTATTTCAAGCAGGGGTTGCTTTTGTTTTGAAATCTTCATGCCATTTTGTTGGAACTAGTCAAACATTTAACTGACATCATTTGCTTTGTTCTAGGAGGTAAAGAGGGTGCGCCTGTGATTCATACATCTTGTATATGTTTTATTTCTTCCTCATCCCTGGAATAAAATAGAAATACATTATTCTAAAAACAGATGGGTGCAGTAAAACTCTTAGTCTTGAATTAATGAGAGAGCTCACTGGCTTGGGCATTGTGCAAACACAAAATGAGGCCTTCTGGGGGATGCTCACAGAGGAGCTCCTACTGGATAAAGAGAAAGGGAATTGTTTTGAGAGAAAAGTCAGCTTTGGGTACAGCAATTATTCATTCCAGGAGTTTTGAGTTTAAAACATAAATTACCTAGGTCTCCACTTAAAATTTACAGTGATAAATATGTAATATTTGTTGCATACAGTAAGATGATGGTCATATAGTTTTCCTATAAAGCAGATTTATAATGTTCTATTCAAACTAAAGGAGCATTTTCTATAAAGTACCTAAAAATTGTCTTACAGATTCAATCCACAATTTATTCTCTTTGTTTCTTTCCACTTCCACTGCTACTCATTAAGTTTGAGCCTTTTTCTTGAGTAGTTACAATAGTCTCTCACAGGAGCCAACAATAGTCTCTCAATGGAGCTGTCTTTCTCTCCACTGCCTTTCCCTTTTCCAATCTCTTCTATAACCTATCCTTCCAAAAGGGTAATTTTCCTAAAGCATCACGTTATCACACTCGAAGTGAAAAGTCTTTTAACAGCTACTTGTCTGCTAAGAAATAAGTCTGAACTACTCAGCCTGGAAGTAAACTTCCTATAGAGACAGATGCTGCGTTAGAATAGACATGTGTAGTGTGATGATGAAAAGGCATGGATCAAGCTGCAATTACAACTAAATAATGACTATGATTTTAAAAGTCTGTAATAATGACTTCAAATATTTCTTTGTAATTTTAAAAACATTTAGACTCTCAAGAAAGTAAATGCTAGTAGAATATATTATTTTTATGAGTTCTAGTCTTGAAGGAAATGCACATCTACAATAACACTTCTATTTCAAGCAGGGGTTGCTTTTGTTTTGAAATCTTCATGCCATTTTGTTGGAACTAGTCAAACATTTAACTGACATCATTTGCTTTGTTCTAGGAGGTAAAGAGGGTGCGCCTGTGATTCATACATCTTGTATATGTTTTATTTCTTCCTCATCCCTGGAATAAAATAGAAATACATTATTCTAAAAACAGATGGGTGCAGTAAAACTCTTAGTCTTGAATTAATGAGAGAGCTCACTGGCTTGGGCATTGTGCAAACACAAAATGAGGCCTTCTGGGGGATGCTCACAGAGGAGCTCCTACTGGATAAAGAGAAAGGGAATTGTTTTGAGAGAAAAGTCAGCTTTGGGTACAGCAATTATTCATTCCAGGAGTTTTGAGTTTAAAACATAAATTACCTAGGTCTCCACTTAAAATTTACAGTGATAAATATGTAATATTTGTTGCATACAGTAAGATGATGGTCATATAGTTTTCCTATAAAGCAGATTTATAATGTTCTATTCAAACTAAAGGAGCATTTTCTATAAAGTACCTAAAAATTGTCTTACAGATTCAATCCACAATTTATTCTCTTTGTTTCTTTCCACTTCCACTGCTACTCATTAAGTTTGAGCCTTTTTCTTGAGTAGTTACAATAGTCTCTCACAGGAGCCAACAATAGTCTCTCAATGGAGCTGTCTTTCTCTCCACTGCCTTTCCCTTTTCCAATCTCTTCTATAACCTATCCTTCCAAAAGGGTAATTTTCCTAAAGCATCACGTTATCACACTCGAAGTGAAAAGTCTTTTAACAGCTACTTGTCTGCTAAGAAATAAGTCTGAACTACTCAGCCTGGTAACTCAGGCTCTCCGTCTTCTGGCTGAAATCTGCTCTCCCAGCTTCACCCGTAGTTTTCTTTAAGAATCTGATGCCACAGTCAAACTGAGCTCTGTTCTAGAAACATGCTTGGTCTTCACAAGTGACTTCACCATGAAACAGATCCTGTCCTGGCCTGGAAGGTGTTTTACCCTCCAATTCCAGCCAGTAAATAATCCACCTGCCAATACAGGGGATGCAGGTTGGATCCCTCAATCAGGAAGATACCTTGGAGAAGGAAATGGTAGCCCACTCCAGTATTCTTGCCTGGGAAATCTCATGGACAGAGGAGCCTGGTGGACAGTAGTCCATGGGGTAGCAAAGAGTTGGACACAACTTAGTGACTAAATAACAAAAATGTCTTAATGTGTGCTCATTTGCTTCTTGATGGTCAACTCAAGTAGAATTATTTTCATCAATTTCCTCAGCAAGAATTAATATTCCTCAATATTCCTGTGGTATTTTGCTTATTTCTTATTATAGTATTGATATTTTACCTTATCCTTTATTTATGTATTTCCATGACTGATATTTAGTTATAAAGGTCTAAATTGGTGTCCTGGTGGCTCAGTGGTTAAGAATCTGCCTGCATTGCAAGAGTCTCAGGAGATGGAGGTTCAATCCTTGGGTTGAAATGTCAACCCACTCCAGTATTCTTGCCTGGGAAATCACATGGACAGAGGATCTTGGAGGGCTATAGTCCATGGGGTCACAAAGAATTGGACACAACTGAAGTCACTGAGCATGCATGGAAATTGGTGCTCAATTATCCATCAACTAATGCAGATACTTTTGTATAAATGGAGTCTAAAGTATAGAACAGGCTCTCTCAAGATTTGACTAAATTGACTTTCAAGCGTAGTTTACTTTCTCTAATCTGTCCCATCAAGTTCAGTGGGAAGCTAGGTAAACAAACAAACAAAAACAAAAAAACTGACATAATAGACAAATGGATAATAGTAAATAGACTGTGGATAATAAATTATCCAATGTTCAGCATTTGGTGATTATTCAAAAACAGTAAGGAGCATTTGTCTTTTTTATTGCTTCATTCCTAATAGCTTTTCAATTTCTGTTAGTAGGAAATCAATAAACTACTTATGGCATAAAAGCCTTTCTTCCTTGATGACTACAGCTTCTTGAAGTCAACAACTTTGCCCTGTTCTTATCTGTAGCACTTACAATGCTTGTGTGTCTTGCACAGAGCAATTGCTTACTAAAGTTATGTTTACTAAAATTTTGTTTAGTGAAAACAAACAAAAAATTTTCTTTTCAAGCACTGACTCCATTTAGTGTTTGGAGTCAGTGCTTTAAAAGTCAATTAGTTTAATGCAGTAGTAATGAAATAGGAGTAATAAAAATAATGAAATGCAGTAAAAGAACAGAAACAAAAAAAACGGAAAGTGACCATTTTAAAATGTCGATAATTTGGAATTTTAAGAATCTTCTATCAAACAACCAGCCAGATCTCTAACAAGCAAAATCTGCAATAATCAAAACTACAATGAGACCTCACGCCAGTCAGAATGGCCATCATCAAAAAATCTGCAGAAAATAAATGCTGGAGAGGGTGCGGAGAAAAGGGAACACTCTTGTATTATTGGTGGGGATGTAAATTGATACAACCACTATGGAAGACAGTATGGAGATTCCTCAAAAAGCTAAGAATAGAAGCACCATATGATCCAGCAATCCTACTATTAGGCTTATACCCTGATGAAGTAAAAATTGAAAGAGACACCTGTACAATAATGTTTATTGCAGAACTCTACACAATAGTTAGAACATGGAAGTAACCTAGATGTCCACTGATGAACAAATGGATAAAGAAGCTCTGGTACATATATGCAATAGAGTACTTCTCAGCCACTAGAAAGTCCTGATGAAATGGATGAATCTAGAACCTAGGGGCAAGATCACTGGGAGCATGCATGGAAATTGGTGCTCAATTATCCATCAACTAATGCAGATACTTTTGTATAAATGGAGTCTAAAGTATAGAACAGGCTCTCTCAAGATTTGACTAAATTGACTTTCAAGCGTAGTTTACTTTCTCTAATCTGTCCCATCAAGTTCAGTGGGAAGCTAGGTAAACAAACAAACAAAAACAAAAAAACTGACATAATAGACAAATGGATAATAGTAAATAGACTGTGGATAATAAATTATCCAATGTTCAGCATTTGGTGATTATTCAAAAACAGTAAGGAGCATTTGTCTTTTTTATTGCTTCATTCCTAATAGCTTTTCAATTTCTGTTAGTAGGAAATCAATAAACTACTTATGGCATAAAAGCCTTTCTTCCTTGATGACTACAGCTTCTTGAAGTCAACAACTTTGCCCTGTTCTTATCTGTAGCACTTACAATGCTTGTGTGTCTTGCACAGAGCAATTGCTTACTAAAGTTATGTTTACTAAAATTTTGTTTAGTGAAAACAAACAAAAAATTTTCTTTTCAAGCACTGACTCCATTTAGTGTTTGGAGTCAGTGCTTTAAAAGTCAATTAGTTTAATGCAGTAGTAATGAAATAGGAGTAATAAAAATAATGAAATGCAGTAAAAGAACAGAAACAAAAAAAACGGAAAGTGACCATTTTAAAATGTCGATAATTTGGAATTTTAAGAATCTTCTATCAAACAACCAGCCAGATCTCTAACAAGCAAAATCTGCAATAATCAAAACTACAATGAGACCTCACGCCAGTCAGAATGGCCATCATCAAAAAATCTGCAGAAAATAAATGCTGGAGAGGGTGCGGAGAAAAGGGAACACTCTTGTATTATTGGTGGGGATGTAAATTGATACAACCACTATGGAAGACAGTATGGAGATTCCTCAAAAAGCTAAGAATAGAAGCACCATATGATCCAGCAATCCTACTATTAGGCTTATACCCTGATGAAGTAAAAATTGAAAGAGACACCTGTACAATAATGTTTATTGCAGAACTCTACACAATAGTTAGAACATGGAAGTAACCTAGATGTCCACTGATGAACAAATGGATAAAGAAGCTCTGGTACATATATGCAATAGAGTACTTCTCAGCCACAGAAAGAAATATAGAAGATTCAGTCCTGATGAAATGGATGAATCTAGAACCTATTATAAAAAGTGAAGTAAGTCAAAAAGAGAAGGACAAGTATAGTATACCAACACATATACATGGAATCTAATAAGATCGTACTGATAAATATACATGCAGAGCATCAATGGAAAAACAGCCCTAGAGAACAGACTTATGGACACTGGGAAGAGGGAAGAGTGGGTGAGAGGTATGGAAAGAGTAACATGGAGCCCTATACTAGCATATGTAAAAGAGATAACTATTGTCAATGCGCTGTGGGTTAAGGGATCTTACACAGGGGCTATGTGATGGCTTGGAGGGGTGGGATGGATGGGGTATGGGATACACATATGATTAATCTGGGATTATACATATCTGTAAACAACAAAACTCTGTAAAAGCAAAAAACCAAAAGAAAATCTGTAATAGCTGATTTTGGCTTCTCTTTATTTACTTAAAACTACATATTATTATCGAACAGTGACAAAACATACCATCACAAAAAAACTCACGAAATCTCTCTAATCTAAATAATCAGATATCTACCCTGAATAGTTTCATAAGAGGAAATAGTTACAGTCTCAAATATAAAAGATAAAATCCCAGAATATATTTATACTGAATAAACTTGAAATGTTTACTGTAGTATTTGTATTTCTTATTCCATCCAGAACTGATCAAACTTTTGCTATAAATCAATATTAGAGATTCATTTTTATAAGACCCCTCACATACAAGCTATATACTCTTAGTTCAATATTCCTATTCTCTTTGGACAAATCAGTGTTGCTGTAAGAGAAAAACAGACATCAAATGCATATCCAGATCAGCTTTTCTTAGTCCTTCCAAATGTCTGATTGCCTCTGCTACTGATTTTCTATTAACAAGTAGATTCATTTCTCTCATGTCCATGTCCTCTTCATTCTTTGCCTATTTTGTTAATTAAATCAATGATTATAGTTCTCTATACAAGATGTTCTAGTCTCTTTCTCCCAGTTTTACCAAAATTCTCATTTTAAATTCTATTTTCCATAATGCCTTTAAATAAAATTTTATAATCTGATTTTCTATTCTCTACTGTTTATAGATTAAAAGGTAGCAGGATATTAAAAGTGAGTATTTTTTCCCTCAGTTTTGCTGAGCTCTAAAGGCTCAATTATAAATAATTGCCAACTTCCTTCACATTGTAGAGCAAAACGCTAGCTCATCAGTGTAGCATTTGCAAATAAGCAAACTCTAGACTGATACTGTCAGCAATTAGCCAGGCCTCCCACTCCCACAATCTTTGTAGGAGATCAATATTAAATAGTCTAAGAAACAAAATATTAGGGATGGGGTGTTGAGGTGCTTTGACAGCTCTCCCTGGAAAAAGAGGTTGTTTTTTCCTTAGCTGAGTGGATCAATGAGCAGCCTGCTAGGAGAGCTTGGTAAGTGTCTCTTGGAAGAAAGGCTGCACATGGAATGATTTTCATCCTTTAAAAAATTTTTAAATTTTGTATTGGGCTATAGCTGATTAATAATGTCATGACAGTTTTGGGTAAACAACGAAGGGCCTCAGCCATACATACACATTTATCCATTCTCCCCAAATTCCAGAGTAACTTTTAATCCCAGAATATATTCTAATACGTTGAATATTTATACAGTCTCAAATATAAAAGATAAAATCCCAGAATATATTTATACTGAATAAACTTGAAATGTTTACTGTAGTATTTGTATTTCTTATTCCATCCAGAACTGATCAAACTTTTGCTATAAATCAATATTAGAGATTCATTTTTATAAGACCCCTCACATACAAGCTATATACTCTTAGTTCAATATTCCTATTCTCTTTGGACAAATCAGTGTTGCTGTAAGAGAAAAACAGACATCAAATGCATATCCAGATCAGCTTTTCTTAGTCCTTCCAAATGTCTGATTGCCTCTGCTACTGATTTTCTATTAACAAGTAGATTCATTTCTCTCATGTCCATGTCCTCTTCATTCTTTGCCTATTTTGTTAATTAAATCAATGATTATAGTTCTCTATACAAGATGTTCTAGTCTCTTTCTCCCAGTTTTACCAAAATTCTCATTTTAAATTCTATTTTCCATAATGCCTTTAAATAAAATTTTATAATCTGATTTTCTATTCTCTACTGTTTATAGATTAAAAGGTAGCAGGATATTAAAAGTGAGTATTTTTTCCCTCAGTTTTGCTGAGCTCTAAAGGCTCAATTATAAATAATTGCCAACTTCCTTCACATTGTAGAGCAAAACGCTAGCTCATCAGTGTAGCATTTGCAAATAAGCAAACTCTAGACTGATACTGTCAGCAATTAGCCAGGCCTCCCACTCCCACAATCTTTGTAGGAGATCAATATTAAATAGTCTAAGAAACAAAATATTAGGGATGGGGTGTTGAGGTGCTTTGACAGCTCTCCCCTGGAAAAAAGAGGTTGTTTTTTCCTTAGCTGAGTGGATCAATGAGCAGCCTGCTAGGAGAGCTTGGTAAGTGTCTCTTGGAAGAAAGGCTGCACATGGAATGATTTTCATCCTTTAAAAAATTTTTAAATTTTGTATTGGGCTATAGCTGATTAATAATGTCATGACAGTTTTGGGTAAACAACGAAGGGCCTCAGCCATACATACACATTTATCCATTCTCCCCCAAATTCCAGAGTAACTTTTTAATCCTATCAGGCCAAAGGTCTTTTTGTTTCCTCTTTCTGGTTCTCTCTTGCTTTTTCTGATGAAGCAAGCTGTCATGTTGGGAGCAGCAATAAGGCAAGACGGAAAAGGCAAGGAACTGACAGTGGCCTTTGTACAACAGTCAGCATGAAACTGACTCTTGCCAACAACCACTTGAAAGAGCCTGGATGAGGATCCTTTCCCAATAAGGCTTTAACATGAGACAGCAACCCCAGCCAACACTCTGACTGTGGTTTTGTGGGACACTCTGAGCTAGAGAAATCAGCTAAGTCATACATGGATTCTAGAATCACACAAACTGTGACATAATAAGTGTTATTGTTTTAAACAACTAATTTTCAGGATAATCTGTTACATAGGCATAGAAAACTAATACACTTGGGTACAGCTCCAGACCCCATGGATGGGATTAGGCCTGAGAATGTCTTAGAGAGTATCTACTGGCAGAAGAGCATCTGGCGTGATGGGTGAAACTCCCCAGGAGAGGGATGAAAAGTGAAAGAACAAGATACTAGTGGAGGGGCCTAAGAAGGCAGCCAGAGGAGGAAAGACTTGGCCTGAAGCAAAGGAGCTGGAGAAGACCTTGGAAAGCTATGGTGGGAGTATGCTCTAAAAAAACTGAAAAAGGCATCTCACGAATGAAAGTCTGTACTGTCCATACATTATGCCAGAGAGCACTGATGCAATGTACCAGTCATGTAATTCCTTGGCTACCCAGGCTGGACCATAATAGGCGAAGGACCAGAGAAAGCCAAACACGGAAAGTCATGTAATTCCTTGGGGGGGTTGAGGTGCTTTGACAGCTCTCCCCTGGAAAAAAGAGGTTGTTTTTTCCTTAGCTGAGTGGATCAATGAGCAGCCTGCTAGGAGAGCTTGGTAAGTGTCTCTTGGAAGAAAGGCTGCACATGGAATGATTTTCATCCTTTAAAAAATTTTTAAATTTTGTATTGGGCTATAGCTGATTAATAATGTCATGACAGTTTTGGGTAAACAACGAAGGGCCTCAGCCATACATACACATTTATCCATTCTCCCCCAAATTCCAGAGTAACTTTTTAATCCTATCAGGCCAAAGGTCTTTTTGTTTCCTCTTTCTGGTTCTCTCTTGCTTTTTCTGATGAAGCAAGCTGTCATGTTGTGAGCTGCCATAAGGCAAGACCCATACGGCAAGGAACTGACAGTGGCCTTTGTACAACAGTCAGCATGAAACTGACTCTTGCCAACAACCACTTGAAAGAGCCTGGATGAGGATCCTTTCCCAATAAGGCTTTAACATGAGACAGCAACCCCAGCCAACACTCTGACTGTGGTTTTGTGGGACACTCTGAGCTAGAGAAATCAGCTAAGTCATACATGGATTCTAGAATCACACAAACTGTGACATAATAAGTGTTATTGTTTTAAACAACTAATTTTCAGGATAATCTGTTACATAGGCATAGAAAACTAATACACTTGGGTACAGCTCCAGACCCCATGGATGGGATTAGGCCTGAGAATGTCTTAGAGAGTATCTACTGGCAGAAGAGCATCTGGCGTGATGGGTGAAACTCCCCAGGAGAGGGATGAAAAGTGAAAGAACAAGATACTAGTGGAGGGGCCTAAGAAGGCAGCCAGAGGAGGAAAGACTTGGCCTGAAGCAAAGGAGCTGGAGAAGACCTTGGAAAGCTATGGTGGGAGTATGCTCTAAAAAAACTGAAAAAGGCATCTCACGAATGAAAAAGTCTGTACTGTCCATACATTATGCCAGAGAGCACTGATGCAATTGTACCAGTCATGTAATTCCTTGGCTACCCAGGCTGGACCATAATAGGCGAAGGCACCAGAGAAAGACAACACAGGAAAGGGGGATCAGCTTACCATGCTCCTTTCTGCTGCAGGTTTCCATCAGGCCTGTACTACTACATGAGAAAAATGTTCACTCCAGATAAACTTGTAAGTTTTGATATTTAACCAGATGAAACTGGAATTATTTGATTATGTGCTTCGAGTAAACTTGTAAGTGTCTGAAAGTGACTACAGAACTTTTTATTATGACTGGAGAAGATATGCATCCTGCCTGACACTTTGTCCATGGTGGTGACTAGCAGATGTATGAAGTGAGTTTACAGGAGAGTGTATCAATCTTGGCACTGTTGACACTTTGGATAGAATAATTCTTTATTGTGTGCATAGGGGCTGGGGAGGATGGCCTGTGTAATCTGAGATATTCAGATTTGCCTCTACCTACCAGATGCCATTAGTGTCCCCCTTTTCGTGAGAGCCCCAAATGACTCCAGATATTATTAAATGTCCCCTGAGATGGGATGGGGACTACTTTTAGTTGAGAACCACTGATTTAAGGGAAAGTATTTTTTAAAGATTCCTGTACTTCTACATTGCAAAGCTCAATAAGCTGGTTATAGGAATCAAATAGAGAAAGTAGAGTGTAACATACTGACTCTCCAGATTCTTGCCTAAAGGAAATTTTAAGGAAGTGGGATTGACATCTGGTAAGAAGATACATATCTACATACAGATTGAAAAAAGATTTCCTGACATATAATTCCCAAGAATCTAAGCATCTTTTCCCCTTTGCATTCACAACATTCCTTTATAGTCCATTGTTACACAAAGACAATTCTGAATAAACATCACCTCATCAAATCCAGTCCCCAGTCTCACACACACATGTCCCCATGCATTATATTATTAAGGCTTGACTTGGACAATAAAACATTAGGCCTCAAAAAGAAGTTCAATTGGTGCATTTATTGCAGAGTTCTGCACATTTCCTAACAATTAAGCTGGAGCTATGGTGGGAGTATGCTCTAAAAAAACTGAAAAAGGCATCTCACGAATGAAAAAGTCTGTACTGTCCATACATTATGCCAGAGAGCACTGATGCAATTGTACCAGTCATGTAATTCCTTGGCTACCCAGGCTGGACCATAATAGGCGAAGGCACCAGAGAAAGACAACACAGGAAAGGGGGATCAGCTTACCATGCTCCTTTCTGCTGCAGGTTTCCATCAGGCCTGTACTACTACATGAGAAAAATGTTCACTCCAGATAAACTTGTAAGTTTTGATATTTAACCAGATGAAACTGGAATTATTTGATTATGTGCTTCGAGTAAACTTGTAAGTGTCTGAAAGTGACTACAGAACTTTTTATTATGACTGGAGAAGATATGCATCCTGCCTGACACTTTGTCCATGGTGGTGACTAGCAGATGTATGAAGTGAGTTTACAGGAGAGTGTATCAATCTTGGCACTGTTGACACTTTGGATAGAATAATTCTTTATTGTGTGCATAGGGGCTGGGGAGGATGGCCTGTGTAATCTGAGATATTCAGATTTGCCTCTACCTACCAGATGCCATTAGTGTCCCCCTTTTCGTGAGAGCCCCAAATGACTCCAGATATTATTAAATGTCCCCTGAGATGGGATGGGGACTACTTTTAGTTGAGAACCACTGATTTAAGGGAAAGTATTTTTTAAAGATTCCTGTACTTCTACATTGCAAAGCTCAATAAGCTGGTTATAGGAATCAAATAGAGAAAGTAGAGTGTAACATACTGACTCTCCAGATTCTTGCCTAAAGGAAATTTTAAGGAAGTGGGATTGACATCTGGTAAGAAGATACATATCTACATACAGATTGAAAAAAGATTTCCTGACATATAATTCCCAAGAATCTAAGCATCTTTTCCCCTTTGCATTCACAACATTCCTTTATAGTCCATTGTTACACAAAGACAATTCTGAATAAACATCACCTCATCAAATCCAGTCCCCAGTCTCACACACACATGTCCCCATGCATTATATTATTAAGGCTTGACTTGGACAATAAAACATTAGGCCTCAAAAAGAAGTTCAATTGGTGCATTTATTGCAGAGTTCTGCACATTTCCTAACAATTACAGAATAGCACACTTAATATGAATTAATTTAATGTTAGGTAAATTAACCTTTGATAAAGCTATTAAAAAAGGAGCTTTGATGACAGAACGTCAGTTCTTACATTTTTGCATCTCTGCAGGTCTTCTACTATATTTGAAGATACATAATCCTATACTTAGATTACTTTTCTTTTTTTACTAAATCATTGCTTTCAGAATTTATTACAATTCCCTGAACTCAGCTTGTGGGTAAACTCTTACACACTGATACTCCACTGCTGAGAAAATTTCATTTTGAGAAATTGGAAAGGGAAACAGTCCACTCATTATTATTTGATTTCAGTTATTGTTGTGCAGCTAAGTGGTCTCAGGCTCATTTTTGCTCCATATATTTAAATTTAGATCTCCAAAGAGGTTATTTTTCAAAAGAGGATTTTGCAGGTAACCAGCATGTTATATAGAATGCAGTATTTGGGGCCTGTGAAAGAGAACAGACTCTGTAAACATGTTCCACAAAAGCTCATCTGCTATGAGCTCAACTGAAACAGTACAAATGATCTGCTTGGCAAAATAATGCCCACCAAGAATAAAAGTTATTGGTCTTTCTGATTTTGACTTTCTAAATAAATCAGACTATTCAGCCTGAATACTATAAACTATGGTACCTATCCAGGAACAATTACCCAGAACCTAGAAATTCCTTGATTTATTAATTTGACAATATGAATAAACTAATTAATGAAAAAGAGGCAATGAAAACTTGAAGTGTTACTTAAGATAACAATGTGCTTTCATGGCATTTTATACTTTTAAAAGCTTGTCAATCTTTACTGTGGCAATTATTGCAGGTTTTGTCCAATTTTAAGACAGTGGAAGGGATACAAAGAGAAGATGAACTCATCAGGGTTACATCAGGAAAACACTAGCCATGATTCAAGCATTTGCTTCCTGACCTGTTCTAAGGGTTTCTTAAAACGCTAATTAGTTACCAAACGTCACCTCATCAAATCCAGTCCCCAGTCTCACACACACATGTCCCCATGCATTATATTATTAAGGCTTGACTTGGACAATAAAACATTAGGCCTCAAAAAGAAGTTCAATTGGTGCATTTATTGCAGAGTTCTGCACATTTCCTAACAATTACAGAATAGCACACTTAATATGAATTAATTTAATGTTAGGTAAATTAACCTTTGATAAAGCTATTAAAAAAGGAGCTTTGATGACAGAACGTCAGTTCTTACATTTTTGCATCTCTGCAGGTCTTCTACTATATTTGAAGATACATAATCCTATACTTAGATTACTTTTCTTTTTTTACTAAATCATTGCTTTCAGAATTTATTACAATTCCCTGAACTCAGCTTGTGGGTAAACTCTTACACACTGATACTCCACTGCTGAGAAAATTTCATTTTGAGAAATTGGAAAGGGAAACAGTCCACTCATTATTATTTGATTTCAGTTATTGTTGTGCAGCTAAGTGGTCTCAGGCTCATTTTTGCTCCATATATTTAAATTTAGATCTCCAAAGAGGTTATTTTTCAAAAGAGGATTTTGCAGGTAACCAGCATGTTATATAGAATGCAGTATTTGGGGCCTGTGAAAAGAGAACAGACTCTGTAAACATGTTCCACAAAAGCTCATCTGCTATGAGCTCAACTGAAACAGTACAAATGATCTGCTTGGCAAAATAATGCCCACCAAGAATAAAAGTTATTGGTCTTTCTGATTTTGACTTTCTAAATAAATCAGACTATTCAGCCTGAATACTATAAACTATGGTACCTATCCAGGAACAATTACCCAGAACCTAGAAATTCCTTGATTTATTAATTTGACAATATGAATAAACTAATTAATGAAAAAGAGGCAATGAAAACTTGAAGTGTTACTTAAGATAACAATGTGCTTTCATGGCATTTTATACTTTTAAAAGCTTGTCAATCTTTACTGTGGCAATTATTGCAGGTTTTGTCCAATTTTAAGACAGTGGAAGGGATACAAAGAGAAGATGAACTCATCAGGGTTACATCAGGAAAACACTAGCCATGATTCAAGCATTTGCTTCCTGACCTGTTCTAAGGGTTTCTTAAAACGCAATTAATTAGTTACCAAACGTTTCTTTGGTAACTAATTAATTTGTGTTTATTGTTAAAAAATATGGAAAATGCAAAGAAGAAAAAAATAGGTTACTTAATAATCAACCGTCAGTGTTTATTTTGCCAAGAAATGACTATAAAGTAAAGTAGCTACTGCAAAGGAAAAAGGTCTAAATTCCTAAAGGCTATATGTCAGAAAATCTTTTTTTCAATCTGTACACAGACATGTATCATATATGAGTAGTTCTTACTAGATGTCAAGTCTACTTCCCAAGAACTTCCTTTAGGTGAGACCCTGGAGAACGAGTGAGTTACTTCCCGCTTTTCCCATTTGATTCCTATAACCAGCTTATTGATTAAACAGGATTTTGTATACATGTAAGCACAGAAATAACTCTAATTTTGCTAATTTCTGCTAAACCAGAGGTTCTCATCCCAGAGTGACTTTTGGGTCTCAGAGGATATTTGGCAATGCCTGGAGACATTTTTAGTTGTAACATGTTGGGGGAGTATTGCTACAGCATTTTGTGGATACAGGTTAGGGATGCTGCTAAATATCCTCCAATAAAAAGGACAGTCTTGGGCTTCCCTGGTGGTCCAGTGGGTAAGGACACCGCCTTGCAGTGCAAGGGGCACGGGTTCCATCCCTGGCCTGGGAAGATCCCACGTGCCGCAGAGCGGCTGGACCGATGTGTCCAATAACCGAGTCGCGGAGCTCAGGAGCGCACGTGCCCAGAGCCAGTACCCTGCGACAACAGAGGCCACCGCGATGGGAGGCCCACATGGGCTGAAGAACAAAGATGGATGAAAAATAAATAAATGAAAGACCAATAGAAGTGGCCCGCCCAGCCCCGTCTCCCTCCCCAACCCGCCCCCCGCCAAAAAAAAAAAATGACAGTCTCCCCACCCCCTAATCCAAAACAAAGAATTATATAGTCTACAATGGTTTTTTTTTTTTTTTTTTAAAGATTTATTTATTTATTTATTTGGGGCGGGGGTCAGGTTGGGGAGGGAGAGGAGCAGGCGGGCCACTTCTATTGGTCTTTCGTGTTTCTATGTTCATCCGTCTTTGTTCTTTGGCTCCTGTGGGCCTCCCATCGCGGTGGCGTCCGTCGTTACAGAGCGCCGGCTCTGGGCGCATGCGCCCCAGAGCTCCGGCTCGGTAACTGGACACATCAGTCCAGCCGCTCCGCAGCACGTGGGATCTTCCCAGGCCAGGGCTCGAACCTGCGCCCCTTGCACTGCAAGGCAGTGTCCTTACCCACTGAACCACCAGGGGAAGCCCTATAGTCTACAATGTTAACAGTCTTGATGGCATCAACAGAGATAACTGTGTTGACATTTTGTTGTGTGTCTATCAATATCGTTTTCCTTCCTTGATCCCTTCTTCTCTTCTTTCTTCTAATATTAAAGACATATTGACCATTCACTTTCATATCTTATTTTTTTACTTATAATTATGAATATTTCCTTGTCATTATTCTTCAAACCATGATGTTTAATGCTGCACATGATTCTATCATGGGATTCATTTATTCCTTACTAGATTATCAGATGTTATTTTCGGTATTTTAACATCATAAATATTGTTGTATGAATGCTCTTGATCATAAATCTATTTCCATATCTCTAATTATTTTCATTGGAGGAATTCTCAGAAGTACAGTTACTAAGTCAAACTAGATGAATGTTTTTACCAATTACTTAGCAAATTAATTTACCAATTAATAACCTCTCTGGCAGTGTATTAGACCTGCTCTCATTCTACTACATCGTGCTGAATTAAAATTTGATGCCCCAACACTTATATCTTATAGCTCTAATGTGATTAACAGGACACAAAGCACTTTAACAGCGATGGATCCCAGAAGACCCTACAACAGAGGCCACGCGATGGGAGGCCCACATGGGCTGAAGAACAAAGATGGATGAAAATAAATAAATGAAAGACCAATAGAAGTGGCCCGCCCAGCCCGTCTCCCTCCCCAACCCGCCCCCCGCCAAAAAAAAAAATGACAGTCTCCCCACCCCCTAATCCAAAACAAAGAATTATATAGTCTACAATGGTTTTTTTTTTTTTTTTTTTAAGATTTATTTATTTATTTTTTTTGGGCGGGGGTCGGGTTGGGGAGGGGGGGGAGCAGGCGGGCCACTTCTATTGGTCTTTCATTTCTCTATTTTCATCCGTCTTTGTTCTTTGGCTCCTGTGGGCCTCCCATCGCGGTGGCGTCCGTCGTTACAGAGCGCCGGCTCTGGGCGCATGCGCCCCAGAGCTCCGGCTCGGTAACTGGACACATCAGTCCAGCCGCTCCGCAGCACGTGGGATCTTCCCAGGCCAGGGCTCGAACCTGCGCCCCTTGCACTGCAAGGCAGTGTCCTTACCCACTGAACCACCAGGGGAAGCCCTATAGTCTACAATGTTAACAGTCTTGATGGCATCAACAGAGATAACTGTGTTGACATTTTGTTGTGTGTCTATCAATATCGTTTTCCTTCCTTGATCCCTTCTTCTCTTCTTTCTTCTAATATTAAAGACATATTGACCATTCACTTTCATATCTTATTTTTTTACTTATAATTATGAATATTTCCTTGTCATTATTCTTCAAACCATGATGTTTAATGCTGCACATGATTCTATCATGGGATTCATTTATTCCTTACTAGATTATCAGATGTTATTTTCGGTATTTTAACATCATAAATATTGTTGTATGAATGCTCTTGATCATAAATCTATTTCCATATCTCTAATTATTTTCATTGGAGGAATTCTCAGAAGTACAGTTACTAAGTCAAACTAGATGAATGTTTTTACCAATTACTTAGCAAATTAATTTACCAATTAATAACCTCTCTGGCAGTGTATTAGACCTGCTCTCATTCTACTACATCGTGCTGAATTAAAATTTGATGCCCCAACACTTATATCTTATAGCTCTAATGTGATTAACAGGACACAAAGCACTTTAACAACCAGTCTCTCAGCTGGCTAACGCGAGGTAGGAAACTTACTTAGTACTACCCATGCACCCTCAAGACACACATAAGAAAATCTTAAAGAAGTGATATCCTCAGGGTTACATGGATTTAAAAATAGATGAAGAAAGCTAAACCAAGACCAAAAGCCTACTTTCATTCTGTACTCTTTCCACTGAACCATAAAGTGTCATTATTATTGAAATAACACAACTGCCAGTTTATTACATGAATTACTTGAACACAAATACATACACACTTGAGCCAGTCAGGCATTTTGATCTTCAGATTCTCTAACACTTGGCTAATATGTGTTTCCCTACCTGCCCCCTTCCAGCAGATGGTGCTGTCTTTCCAACATTTAAATTTGCTAAATGACAAATCATAAACTTTTGACTGATTTGAGCAGGCTTGCTTAAGGGTGTTCAATGAAACCTACTTTGCACACTGGTATTATTGAAGTAGCTCACAGTTTCAAAACTGAACCTGAAAATGAGAAAACAGCCTTCAAATACAAGACACATCTCTGCTCAATATTGATGGAAATGTGTTTTTGGTGAGACTGAGGGCAAATCAGTGATAACTCACCACTCTAAGCAATGATGTGTTAAACCAGACCTTTTTCTTAGAGTCACAGAAGTAAATGTTTTAGGGGCGGCAGTGGGAGTCTGAAAGGGTCTTAAACAAGGTAGTTACAAAAAGATTACGAGTCATTGTACAGACTCTATATTGTCTCTAGGACTGAGGTACAAAAATGTTGGTGGAGTATGGATTGGATGACTGGGATGTTAGCAGTGACTCATTTTCCAAAATAATGTTAAGATGGAAGAAGCAGCATGATATGTGTTTTAAACCAGCCCAATGGAGATAAACTTCTCACTGTCAATACAGGTTAGAAGTTGTCTTCAACACAATTAGGATTTGGAGAACAGTACCTTTCCTGGGTTTGGAAACTGTTTACAATGTGGAAACAAGGCCAGTCTTACTACTCTAAAAACAGCATCAGTTTAGGTGAGGGATCTGTTTCAATGAGGCATTTTATGATCCACTCATTACTAGAAAATAACCAAGCTTTGAAAAAAAATGAAACAAGTGTTATTAAAAACCACCATTAAAATCAATCTATAATCTGTATATTTCAAATAACTATTATTAAGACACATAGAAAAGTTATTCTTCTTAAAAGACCAAACACGGTCCATAGACTACTGATAAAGTAAGACTGGCAACCAATAATATTAACAAGAGATGAACATGCAAATCAAAACTACAATGAGATATCACCTCACAGCAGTCAAAATGGCTGTCATCAAAAAATCCACAAACAACAAATGCTGGAGAGGGTGTGGAGAGAAGGACACCCTCCTGCACTGCTGGTGGGAATGTAAATTGGTAAAGCCACTGTGTATGGAGGTTCCTTAAAAAAATAAACATAGAGCTAACATATGACCCTGCAATCCCACTCCTGGGCATATATCCAGAGAAAAACATGCCCTGAAGACATACATGCGTCCCAGTGTTCACTGCAGCACTGTTTACAGTGGCCAAGACATGCAAACAACCTAAATCTTCATTGACAGAGTAACGGAGAAAAAATATGTGGTATATAAATACAAATATATATATATATGTATATATATATATATATATATATATATATATATGCAATGAGATATTACTCAGCCATTAAAAAGAATGAAATAAGTCCATTTGTAGTGGTATGGTTGGACATACAGAGTGTCATACTGAGTGAAGTAAGTCAGACAGAGAAAAAGAAATATCATATGATGTCCTTCTTATGTAGATTTTCAAAAGAAATGAATCAAATGAACTTATTTATGAAACAGAAAGAGACTCACAGAATTAGAAAACAAACTCATGGCTGTAAGGGGAGAAAAAGGTACTGTTAGCAGTGACTCATTTTCCAAAATAATGTTAAGATGGAAGAAGCAGCATGATATGTGTTTTAAACCAGCCCAATGGAGATAAACTTCTCACTGTCAATACAGGTTAGAAGTTGTCTTCAACACAATTAGGATTTGGAGAACAGTACCTTTCCTGGGTTTGGAAACTGTTTACAATGTGGAAACAAGGCCAGTCTTACTACTCTAAAAACAGCATCAGTTTAGGTGAGGGATCTGTTTCAATGAGGCATTTTATGATCCACTCATTACTAGAAAATAACCAAGCTTTGAAAAAAAATGAAACAAGTGTTATTAAAAACCACCATTAAAATCAATCTATAATCTGTATATTTCAAATAACTATTATTAAGACACATAGAAAAGTTATTCTTCTTAAAAGACCAAACACGGTCCATAGACTACTGATAAAGTAAGACTGGCAACCAATAATATTAACAAGAGATGAACATGCAAATTAATACTACAATGAGATAACATCTCACACCAGTCAGAATGGCTATCATCAAAAAAAATCCACAAACAACAAATGCTGGAGAGGGTGTGGAGAGAAGGACACCCTCCTGCACTGCTGGTGGGAATGTAAATTGGTAAAGCCACTGTGTATGGAGGTTCCTTAAAAAAATAAACATAGAGCTAACATATGACCCTGCAATCCCACTCCTGGGCATATATCCAGAGAAAAACATGCCCTGAAGACATACATGCGTCCCAGTGTTCACTGCAGCACTGTTTACAGTGGCCAAGACATGCAAACAACCTAAATCTTCATTGACAGAGTAACGGAGAAAAAATATGTGGTATATAAATACAAATATATATATATATGTATATATATATATATATATATATATATATATATGCAATGAGATATTACTCAGCCATTAAAAAGAATGAAATAAGTCCATTTGTAGTGGTATGGTTGGACATACAGAGTGTCATACTGAGTGAAGTAAGTCAGACAGAGAAAAAGAAATATCATATGATGTCCTTTTTATGTAGATTTTCAAAAGAAATGAATCAAATGAACTTATTTATGAAACAGAAAGAGACTCACAGACTTAGAAAACAAACTCATGGCTGTAAGGGGGAGAGGATGGTTGGGAACTTTAGGAAAGTCAAGTACACGCTGCAATGTTTGAAATGGATAACCAACAAAAATTTACTATATAGCACATGGAACTCTGCTCAGCGTTATGTACTAGACTAGATGGAGGAAGGTTTGGGGAAGAATGGATACATGCATATGCACGGCCAAGCCCCTTCATCATTCACCTGAAATTATCACAAAATTGTTAATTGGCTGTGCCCAATACAAAATGTTTTTGGTTTGAAAAAATAAAAAATTAAGAAAAAATAAAAATAAACAAATTAAAAAGAAATATCTTTGGTAGACAGTGGTAGAAATAAAACCCATTTTGATTAAAACAAAAAAAAAATTAAAAAAGAGATGACCTACAAAGGCTTCCTTCCCAAAGTTCTAACTTGAGGATGAAGAGAATAAGTTACAAACCTGGGTTTGGGGCCTTGTGCTTTCTTCAGAGTAAGGTGTGACCAAGACCAAAGTGAGACAAAGCATCTGCAAAATATTTCAATTCTAGCCCAATGTGATGTATTTGTTTGTGAAGTTAACAGTATTTATTTGTAAAGGTTAGTGGTTACATAATCCAGAGACACTACTGTGCAAGCACCCTATTCTTTTGCAAAATCACATGACTACATTAAGAGATTCTCTCCACACTGAGCGATTCACCAGAAAATAAAAAGCAGGCTCAATCAGAAAGAAGCATTTGAAAAAGAGCTAGGTAGATAGCAAAGCAGAATTCTTTTTTGGATCTTAAAACATCCTGGAAAAAAGCTACAAACTTTTCTTCGTGTAGTATTGCTTTAAAGAAACATAGAGAGACTTAAACTCAACTCACATCCTGGCCTGGCACTTCAATAATAGAAGTTAACAAGCAGAACCATCTTTCTATGACCACTTACTTTAAGCAGCTTTTGAAATCTGTTTTAATTTAGTATTCTGTACATCCATCCGGTGCTCTGTTGTTCCTAAACACACCATAGCTGGTGGGAAATATCAGTCCTGGGTGTGCTTAGGGAAAGCATTTTAAGAACTAAATTTTCAAAGTTGTCAGCATCCATGCAGATCTGAGATCACAAATACCCACACTGCAGAACATGTCAACTAAATCTTTCAACCAGAGGAGACCTGTGTTGACAGCTCTCTCCATAGAAAGCACTGAATTTAATCAGAAAATTTCCAGCTTATAGGTTAAGTGCCAGTCTGAAAATGCATCATATCTAAGGAAATTCCATTTCAGGTAATGTGAACATTTATTCTGGTATTCTCCATGACTGCCATAGTTGAAGGACTCAGTCTTACTTAGCATGGTTTTGCACTTAAAGTTATTACTGACATATTGAAACATTTTCCTGTTTATCATCCCTCTGTGTCTGAATTTGTACTCTAATCCTCTTTTCAGGGGATGTTGTTAGAGGGACAAGGAAAAGTTCTCTTTTTTGGAAGTTTGAGAGAGAATATCTCCTTATATACATTTTTTTGGTCCCTCCTCCTCCACCCTCTTCCCAGTGCCCCCATCCCACCTCTCCAGGCCATCACACCCTGCCCCTGCAGGATCCTATTCCCACAGTACAATGACAATAGCTATCTTTTCAGAGTAAGGTGTGACCAAGACCAAAGTGAGACAAAGCATCTGCAAAATATTTCAATTCTAGCCCAATGTGATGTATTTGTTTGTGAAGTTAACAGTATTTATTTGTAAAGGTTAGTGGTTACATAATCCAGAGACACTACTGTGCAAGCACCCTATTCTTTTGCAAAATCACATGACTACATTAAGAGATTCTCTCCACACTGAGCGATTCACCAGAAAATAAAAAGCAGGCTCAATCAGAAAGAAGCATTTGAAAAAGAGCTAGGTAGATAGCAAAGCAGAATTCTTTTTTGGATCTTAAAACATCCTGGAAAAAAGCTACAAACTTTTCTTCGTGTAGTATTGCTTTAAAGAAACATAGAGAGACTTAAACTCAACTCACATCCTGGCCTGGCACTTCAATAATAGAAGTTAACAAGCAGAACCATCTTTCTATGACCACTTACTTTAAGCAGCTTTTGAAATCTGTTTTAATTTAGTATTCTGTACATCCATCCGGTGCTCTGTTGTTCCTAAACACACCATAGCTGGTGGGAAATATCAGTCCTGGGTGTGCTTAGGGAAAGCATTTTAAGAACTAAATTTTCAAAGTTGTCAGCATCCATGCAGATCTGAGATCACAAATACCCACACTGCAGAACATGTCAACTAAATCTTTCAACCAGAGGAGACCTGTGTTGACAGCTCTCTCCATAGAAAGCACTGAATTTAATCAGAAAATTTCCAGCTTATAGGTTAAGTGCCAGTCTGAAAATGCATCATATCTAAGGAAATTCCATTTCAGGTAATGTGAACATTTATTCTGGTATTCTCCATGACTGCCATAGTTGAAGGACTCAGTCTTACTTAGCATGGTTTTGCACTTAAAGTTATTACTGACATATTGAAACATTTTCCTGTTTATCATCCCTCTGTGTCTGAATTTGTACTCTAATCCTCTTTTCAGGGGATGTTGTTAGAGGGACAAGGAAAAGTTCTCTTTTTTGGAAGTTTGAGAGAGAATATCTCCTTATATACATTTTTTTTTTTGGTCCCCTCCCTCCTCCACCCTCTTCCCAGTGCCCCCCATCCCACCTCTCCAGGCCATCACACCCTGCCCCTGCAGGATCCCCTATTCCCACAGTACAATGACAATAGCTATCTTTTTCATGTATGATAGTATACCTTTCCATGTTACTCCCTCTACGCCTCCCACCCACTGTTCATACCCCACCATGTCCATATGTCCGTTCTCTGTGTCTGCCTTTCCATCGCTTCACTGCGTGTGTTATCATTACCGACTTACTGGATTCCATATATATGTGTCAGTATACTGTACTTGTCTTTCTCTTTCTGACTTACTTCACTTTTTTATGATAAGTTCTAGATCCAACCAACTCATTAAGACTGATTCTTCTGCATTTCTTTTCACAGCTATACAGTATCCCATTGTGTATATGTACCAGAGCTTCTTTATCCATTCATTCATCAGTGGACATCTAGGTTGCTTCCATGTTTTGGCGATTGTATAGAGAGTTGCAATGAGCATTGGAGTACAGGTGTTTATTTCAGGTTTGATTTCATTAGTGTATAAGCCTAATAGTGGGTTGCTGGGTCATTTGGTGCTTCTGTTTTTAGTTTTTTAAGGAATCTCCACACTTTCTTCTATAGTGGCTGTATCAATTTACATTCCCCCCAGCAATGCAAGAGTGTTCTCTTTTCTCCGCACCCTCTCCAGCATTTATTATCTGTAGATTTTTTGATGAAGGCCATTCTGATGGGTGTGAGGTGATATCTCATTGTAGTTTTGATTTGCATTTCTGTAATAATAAGCGAGGCTGAGCATCGTTTCATGTGTTTTTCAGCCATCTGTATGTCCTCTTTGGTGAGATGTCTCTTTAAGTCCCTTTCTCATTTTTTAACTAGGTTATTCATTTTTCCGTTGCTGAGTTTTCTGAGCTGCTTGTAGATTTTGGAGATTAATTCTTTGTCAGTTGTTTCATTTGCTATTATTTTCTCCCATTCTGTGGGTTGTCTGTTCAGCTTTTTTGCAGTTTCTTTTGCTGTACCAAAGCTTTTGAGTTTCATTAGGTCCCACATGTTAATTTTTGGTTTTAGTTCTGCTATTTCAGTACATGGGTCATGGAAGAACTTGCTTTGGTTTATGTCCTTGAGTGCTTTGCCTACATTCTCCTCTAAGAGTTTGATGGTTTCTGGTCTTACATTTAGGTCTTTAATCCATTTGAGTTTTGAGTTTATCTTTGTGTATGGTGTCAAGGAATGTTCCAACTTCATTTTTTGGCATATAGCTGTCCAATTTTCCCAGCATCATTTGTTGAAGAGGCTGTCTTTGTCCATCTCCTTATACTTCAATGTAAATTCAAACCTACTACGCTGCACGTGGGAAATAAACATACATTTAGCTGCAGGCAAGGTATTATTGAAGGGATTTCCTGGTGGCTCAGTGGTAAAGAATCCACCTGCCAATGCAAGAGACACAGGTTCAATTCCTTGGTTGAGAAAAATACCTTGGAGGATGAAATAGGAACCCATTCCAGTATTCTTGCCTGGGAAATCCCATGAACAGAGCAGCTTGGCAGGCTACAGTGCATGGGGCTGCAAGAGTCGGACATAACTTACCAATTAAACAACAACAAAATGTTATTGAATGTTCCCTGAATGATACTGATAAATGCCATCCATAGAGCAACTATTGGACAGTTACGTAGACCAACAGACGTTTCAGGAAATTCATAACATAAGACAACAAGGTAAAGGAGTCTCAATGAAACTAGCAAAACCTTAACGGCATCCAAATCTTCCATTTTAGTTTTGTAACTTAGAGAAGTACATTAAGGCTTTCTCATGGAGAGAGCAAAAATATATTTTGTTATATACTTTCTTGGGCTGCCAGCTTCCAGTGGTTCTTTTAATGATCTTTGTCATCTGCAAGGATTTTCTTAACACTTTTTTCTTGCATTCTTCTTTTCAGTGTTTCTCTAAGGCTTGGGTACAGAGTCTGAAGTGCTCCATTTTGTACCAAAAAGAGGGAAATTTGGCACTATCACAGCACCTGACAGGACTTTCCAGCCAGAGGGATTTAGGGCAAAACTACGAAGCAGGCAAAATCAACTGGGCCTCTCATTTCTTTTGGGGTTTAGTTCATTCCCCTCTCACTTAAGACTGTTTTGTCTATTTTTAAGCTTGGGAACAGCAGTTTTCTTGAACTAATTAATAGTTTCTAATAGCATTTAAATGTGGTATTTATTCTCTTATAAAGAACTTTCCTGAGAAATCTCTTAATTCCAAGATAATGAATACACTGCTTAGAAGCATAGAAACTATTTTCAAAACTAACTCTGAGTTCTTATGCTTTCAAACGAATTGCCCCCATTTTTGCAGGCCATCTGGATGTTTAGCTGTTAAGGTAAAATGGGAAGAGTATGAGCTTTGGGAGATACAACTGGGATCAAATGCCATTTTTGTAACTTACTAGTATGTGACATTAGGAAGGATCTTTAGTATCTTGGAGCCTCAGTTTCTTCATCTGTGAACTGTAGACAGTGCTATCTGTAGGACTGCAGGCTGAAGCTCTATTAGAGATATTTGGACTTTTCTGAATAGACCAGGTTTCATCATCCTCTGTAAAAAAAATATTTGCCTTTTCTCAATTCTTACTAGAAGGGTGATCCTAGGAACAGCTGAATTTCATACAAATTATCTTGACCCTCTGACCAAAGTAACAGAGCAATGTGGAAACAGGACATCAAGGGAACCCATCTAGAGATTAAACATGGCCAAATATAGTGTCTTTTTTGAAAATGTAATCTAAAACACACACATCAAATACAACTGACGCAATATGGAGCACTGAAACTCTGTGACACTAACTACCAAATAGGGCTGCCTCTCAACTTCACTGGGTCTGACAGCTAAATATTATCAACTGGATCAGAAGGAAACATGACAAACCTGAGTCATGGATGATAGGAGCCTCTAGAAACATGATCTCAGACAGATATGGGAGAACAAAGCAGGTATGTGGAGAAAAGATAAAGTGAGGATCATGCAGCCTCATGAGAGACCTGGCTGACCTTTGCTCTTTGCTTTTGGGTATCTGAGAGGTTGCCCTGACAATTAACCACCCCATAGACTCTAGCTTGAATGCTGATTGACACGCCATATTAGGGCAAAACTACGAAGCAGGCAAAATCAACTGGGCCTCTCATTTCTTTTGGGGTTTAGTTCATTCCCCTCTCACTTAAGACTGTTTTGTCTATTTTTAAGCTTGGGAACAGCAGTTTTCTTGAACTAATTAATAGTTTCTAATAGCATTTAAATGTGGTATTTATTCTCTTATAAAGAACTTTCCTGAGAAATCTCTTAATTCCAAGATAATGAATACACTGCTTAGAAGCATAGAAACTATTTTCAAAACTAACTCTGAGTTCTTATGCTTTCAAACGAATTGCCCCCATTTTTGCAGGCCATCTGGATGTTTAGCTGTTAAGGTAAAATGGGAAGAGTATGAGCTTTGGGAGATACAACTGGGATCAAATGCCATTTTTGTAACTTACTAGTATGTGACATTAGGAAGGATCTTTAGTATCTTGGAGCCTCAGTTTCTTCATCTGTGAACTGTAGACAGTGCTATCTGTAGGACTGCAGGCTGAAGCTCTATTAGAGATATTTGGACTTTTCTGAATAGACCAGGTTTCATCATCCTCTGTAAAAAAAATATTTGCCTTTTCTCAATTCTTACTAGAAGGGTGATCCTAGGAACAGCTGAATTTCATACAAATTATCTTGACCCTCTGACCAAAGTAACAGAGCAATGTGGAAACAGGACATCAAGGGAACCCATCTAGAGATTAAACATGGCCAAATATAGTGTCTTTTTTGAAAATGTAATCTAAAACACACACATCAAATACAACTGACGCAATATGGAGCACTGAAACTCTGTGACACTAACTACCAAATAGGGCTGCCTCTCAACTTCACTGGGTCTGACAGCTAAATATTATCAACTGGATCAGAAGGAAACATGACAAACCTGAGTCATGGATGATAGGAGCCTCTAGAAACATGATCTCAGACAGATATGGGAGAACAAAGCAGGTATGTGGAGAAAAGATAAAGTGAGGATCATGCAGCCTCATGAGAGACCTGGCTGACCTTTGCTCTTTGCTTTTGGGTATCTGAGAGGTTGCCCTGACAATTAACCACCCCATAGACTCTAGCTTGAATGTGTTTCTGCACCTTGCAACCACACTGTCCCCATGAAAAGTCCTTAGCTCCTGTTCTGGCACAGCACAATATGCAATAAGAATTACTATGATTTCTAGTTGGCCAGTTGACCATGGCTTCCTCCATAGGAAAAACCCAGAACACAAACAGGATATATAGGATTCTACATTCTTGTGGTTTTTCTAGCCATAGTCACAAACTGCAGAAAGTAGTCTCTTTATTTAGTTGATGTCTGGTAAGTCCCAGAAGTTTTCAAATGTTGTCTTTTTCCCCCTCATCTCTTACACGTAGTTCTCCCTCATACTTTTTCATGACTCTGGAGCCTAAGTTGTATGATAATTGTGTTTTACAAAATCATCTGTTCCGGATGGTCCTTGAGGCAGTTCTATCCAAAAGCATATGTTCCGATGGGTCTTGGCTGAGTCTCTTTGTAGTAGTCATTGATAACTGGAAAAATCTATTGTTCACTGTCATAGTCAGGGAAAAACTGCTTCCCCCATTGTTTTGTTTGGCAGATGACCCTTATTTTAACCAAGAACTTCTTCAAGCACTTGAACATGCTTAAAACGTTTTTGGTGTTTTGATTTCTTTATGACACATTTTTGCCTTCTCCCTAGTCCCTCACTCTAGCTCTTCCTCCCTGTATAGAATTAGAATTACCCCTCAGAATTTCAGCTCTTCAGTCTGTCTGCAACAAGAGAAAACTGGAATATTAACTTTAAACCACTGGGCAAACTCCAGAAGATGGTGAAGGATGGGGAAGCCTGGCATGCTTCAGTCCACAGGGTAGCAAAGAGTCGGATATGATCCAGCAACTGAACAACAACAACTGGGTATATATATGAGTGGTTCCTCACAACAATTTTTGAGATATTTTAATTTTCATTTGACTTGTGCAACTGTGGCTCAGAAAATGTAAAAAGAGAAAGTACAGATCCTAAAGATGGTTAACAGAGGAGTGGGGATGCAATACCCCAGGCTTCCTATAGTTTCTCTTGCTACATTCATCTATTTAGGGGCGCTGAAATGAAGAGATCCCCAGAAGACAATGCAGGGCAGGGGTGGATGTGAAAAAACAAATAAATAAATAGAAATATAGTTATATTTGTTAAAATAACTAGAAGAATGCCTTACACTGAGAGTGTATAGAAAATGGTAGCTATTTAGTATCATCTTTTTTAAAATTATAGTTCAAAAAATTGTCCACAGGACTTTCTTGATGGTTCAGTGGCTAAGACTCTGTGCTCCCAATGCAAGGGGCCCGGATTCAATCCTTGGTCAGGGGACTAGATCTCACACGCTGCAGCTAAGGCCAGGTACAGCCAAATAAAAAAATAAATAAATATTAAAAAAAAAAGGAAATTGTCCATGTTGTCACTTAATGTAGATTATATAAGATCCTAGGTGAGAATTCAGCAGTGCCACGGAAATTGTTTCTCTGGGTGAATTTTCATGCTTTCTTTTATCATCTTTCATTATCTTTTTCTTATCATTGATTTTTGATTATTAAAAAACAGCATATATATTATTGACTTATTTTATTTATTTAGCATTTAAACCACAGTATGCTAATATTTAAGCCCACAATAAATAAAGAGTGAAGGCTAGAGCAGAGCAGCACGCTTTCTTACTAATGTTATAATAGGAGATGTTAAGGAATGAAATGCAAGGAGCAATGAAGTTCTATGACAAGTGCATGGCTGTTTTCTTATAATGAAGTACGATTTAAACTCAATTAACATAGAAATAAAAAGTGGTTTCCATAAACTCTGGCAAAGGCAAGAAAACTGTTCATTTTAAATAGTCACTAAAATCAAGACAAAATCTTGCCATTATATTTGGTTGAGATATTGGAGCTGGAAGTAGGAAAAGCAGGATAAAGGAAACTAGCTGATGGACAAACAAAATGCACATATTCATATGTATCAAATGCAATAATCAAAGCTGAGGAAATATAGATAACTTTGAACATTGGGGCCCCAATAATTATATTTTCCAAGCTCTGGATTAGATAAAGAAGCATAATATTTACTTTTTTCTAAAAGTAATTTTTAAAATGTGCCAGAATTGTTTCCTACCTTTTATGAGTTTTATAAGGATAATAATAAGTAAGGCAACTTTGGGGACACAATGTTCAGACTCTGATGAAACTTATGCTCAATAGAGTCTGTGGTATAATAATTATCCTTATAGTAGATTATGCATTTAAATGCATGTATAAGTTATAAATTTTAAGAATAATTAGAAATGCATTTGAAAAAGCTATAAAAACTGAAAACTCCTATTTTGTGAGTACACTCAAATAAAAACATAAAGGTCATCGAATTTAAGACAGTGTATCCAAGGTGCATTAAGAAAATGCACGAAGAAAACACATCTATAATTAAGAAATAAGAATGGCTTCATAAATGTGAGCTCTTGATGACTAAGAACCCAGAAGACAGTGCTATATCCAAAGTCATATACTCATCAGTTTCTAAATAACAATAAAATGACGTTTGAAGAAAACATTTCATTTAAGGGAGTGAAGGGTAGGATTGATCAATATTACATTCTTTTTGTTTTCTGTTCTATAGCAGTTTTTTTTGCAGCATAGAGAATGATCAGAAAGAAATTAATGAACTCTCTGAATAAATATGGATTTTCCCCAAATCACAAATCTTTCAATATTTTCACCAATTCTTTTTAGATTTGTAAAAGCAAGAAAACTTTAAAATCAAATCAAAGTTTTATAACAATCTGTGAAGTCTGCCTATCACAGACACTTGAGAGTTTCTAGGATAATGAGGATAAAATTGAATATTCTAAATAATTGGTGCATAAACTCTTTTATTAAACTTAATTTCTGAAGTTATGGAAGCCACATAAACTGCACTCTCTGGGTTCCATTGCTATAGCAATAGGTGGGATAAAAAAAAAAAAAAAAAAAAAACTTCCCTCAGCCTTTCAAAACATGTATTTGCCAAAATCTTTTTATAAGTTCACCAAAATTCTTAGAATACACAAGGCAGCATCAATATCTTCTGAGTCCCAAATAGACTCAGGAATAATAAAGGTACAGCTGATAAATCTATAATATGTTAGGATAATGAAAACATTTGGCAAGAAAACATAATATTTGACTATTCTGGAATTAGGCCTGGAAAAACCAGAAAGCATTTTAGGTTTGCTTTCTGAGCATAAGTGACAGTAATGGCAAAAAAAAAAGGCGTGAAAATTCAGCTAGACTTGAGTACAAACTAACGTTCTACCATGAGCAATGTATTTAGTCTTTTTTAGCTTCAGCTTCCTTATCACTAAATGGGAATAAAATATGATTTCATAGAGTTGTGAAGGCTAAACAGTATATGAAGTATATGTTTATATATAATGTACTCATTGTGTTTGCAATACATTAAATATAATACATTAAGTGTAAGTTGCTAAATTATTATGAGTTTGGGACATTTAACTACTCTTAAGTATGTTTTCTCAACTTCCTTATCCTAAAAATGAGGAATTAGAATACCTACCACCACAAATTTGGAATAATTAAACAAGATAATGTATGTAAAGTGTCTACTACAATAAAATTCTTCTTTCCTTCAGAATAAACATCAAATAGCTTTGCTTTTTTCGGCAACTGGTATTTTTAATGAGAAAGTATGCAGTTGAAGTACATGGGAAGTGTATTATAATTTAAACATCATTAGAGGAAAATTTAATCTGAAAGTTTATGAATGTGCCATGAAATGACCAGAGAAAACAGCGGTGTAATCATGAGCATATACAAATTGTGTAGTTGAGACCTCTGTGGTCTAGAAAGCCTTCCCCGGGGCATCATGTTCTCAGAAAATGAAATGCAAATTCATACAAAGTCCTTCATATTTGGACTCCAATCTTCATCATGTCATCTTTCATCATTTCCCTATGCACTCCTTTGCAATTACACCATGATCTCCATCCCACTCCTTTCTGGTCATTATTCCACCCACCGCTTCTCTTATCTGCTTCTTTAACTCCCACCCACTCAGTGGAAGTATTCTTTTCTATGAAGACTTCCCCAGTTCTCCAGGCAGGTATCTTCTTCTAGACTTACAGAACTCTGACATTTTGAACATACCTCTACTGTAATATTTACTGGGTTGTATTTAATTTTTAATTTATTCACTTAGAATACACAAGGCAGCATCATAGGAAATAGACTCAGGAAAATGCATTTTTGGCAAGAAAACATAATATTTGACTATTCTGGAATTAGGCCTGGAAAAACCAGAAAGCATTTTAGGTTTGCTTTCTGAGCATAAGTGACAGTAATGGCAAAAAAAAAAGGCGTGAAAATTCAGCTAGACTTGAGTACAAACTAACGTTCTACCATGAGCAATGTATTTAGTCTTTTTTAGCTTCAGCTTCCTTATCACTAAATGGGAATAAAATATGATTTCATAGAGTTGTGAAGGCTAAACAGTATATGAAGTATATGTTTATATATAATGTACTCATTGTGTTTGCAATACATTAAATATAATACATTAAGTGTAAGTTGCTAAATTATTATGAGTTTGGGACATTTAACTACTCTTAAGTATGTTTTCTCAACTTCCTTATCCTAAAAATGAGGAATTAGAATACCTACCACCACAAATTTGGAATAATTAAACAAGATAATGTATGTAAAGTGTCTACTACAATAAAATTCTTCTTTCCTTCAGAATAAACATCAAATAGCTTTGCTTTTTTCGGCAACTGGTATTTTTAATGAGAAAGTATGCAGTTGAAGTACATGGGAAGTGTATTATAATTTAAACATCATTAGAGGAAAATTTAATCTGAAAGTTTATGAATGTGCCATGAAATGACCAGAGAAAACAGCGGTGTAATCATGAGCATATACAAATTGTGTAGTTGAGACCTCTGTGGTCTAGAAAGCCTTCCCCGGGGCATCATGTTCTCAGAAAATGAAATGCAAATTCATACAAAGTCCTTCATATTTGGACTCCAATCTTCATCATGTCATCTTTCATCATTTCCCTATGCACTCCTTTGCAATTACACCATGATCTCCATCCCACTCCTTTCTGGTCATTATTCCACCCACCGCTTCTCTTATCTGCTTCTTTAACTCCCACCCACTCAGTGGAAGTATTCTTTTCTATGAAGACTTCCCCAGTTCTCCAGGCAGGTATCTTCTTCTAGACTTACAGAACTCTGACATTTTGAACATACCTCTACTGTAATATTTACTGGGTTGTATTTAATTAGTCTGTTAATTGATTTGCTTTCCCCATCAGACTTTGAGCATCTCAGGAGAAAAGGACTCAATTCATTTTTGGAACCACAATAGTGCTTACTTCAGGCTATGAATCATGGTGTTCAATAAATGGCAGATGAAGTAAAACATGAATGCTGGAGATACTTTTGATGGCAAGGCTGACTCGCACAATTATCTAACATGTATATATATTAGAAAAAAAATCCTTCTAAATAGGAAGTTGTTTACATTTTATAGTTTCCAGTAGATGTACCTAAACTTTGGCCTGTGCATGTTGAAAATGCATGATATTATCCACTACCATTTTGCACCTACTTTGCACCTTTTCTTCACTGATGTGTGTCCTATATATTTGTCTGTGTAAGGGGGCTCTAGGAACACTAATAAAATAGCTATATCTAATAGTTTGATTTCATGGATAGATAGATACTTAAATTATTTCTGAATGAGACTTACACATAATCTTGTTTATATTTGTGAACTTTTTAAAAAGAAAAACAGATCCCCACCACCCTACAAGCATGACAAATACTCCACATCCTAATATCTTTAGGTATGCTGTTCATTCAAATCACTAACGCATTTCCAAATTCTCTCGAGTGTGCTTCAAAGTTACAAAGATTAGGAAAAGGAGTATTAGTGGTCCAGTTACTGACAGAGCAAAAGGCCTGTAAGTTGTTGTGCATTTATGCACTTGCCTTCCTTTAAAAAGCTTTCTGATAATGCTAAAGACACCTGGCACTGCCTCAGTAATAAGATTAACTTTGCCTGCAAAAACATAGGAGACAGAGCTTTCTTGGGGCAACTGCTCCATGGAAGTATCTTTACACTTTCCAGTCTTCAGCCTCCAAGGGTTTTAAACTTAATTGTATGGAATAAGTGTACTGTAAGTTCAATAAATGCAATAAATGAGTAAGTAAATTAATGACTACATATACCAATACTTAGATGTGAACAACAGTATTGCCTTGCTTTGATTCAATTTTCAGGGATTTCTAAAACAAATCAAAAAAAAAAAAAAAACTTCAGTCAGCTTTATTCACTAAATTCTTCTGTATGAAAATGAAGACATGGCAGACACAGAATTTTCCATGGAAGGAGAAAATTATTTCCATCTTCTGCGAAACTTTGGCAAAGAATGAAATTCTATGCTCTACAGCCTTTGAAAAAAAATGTTTAATTTACCCTTTGGAATTAGATAAGGAAATTTAGGTTAAATTGGTAGAAATGGCACACCACAGAAGGAAAGCAATTGATTTATTCAGAGACCACTAAAATGGTTAGCGGAGGACGGAAATCAGAACTGGGAGTAGTATTACCATTACTAGGCTGTTGCGTGTTTTGCCTAATGGTTCAGATGAATTACTCTTCAAGAGGCCATGCAACACTTTTGTATCACATAAGTCCTATCCTATTCTTAGAGTTCTGTTGACTCAGTAAATAGATTTTCATTACGACTCAATGAGATACACAATCCCCCATGAGTTTCACACTAAAGTGAATTCAACCAACTGCAAACTTGATAGGTTGAATCCACAAGATGCAGAATAGGGGGGATGTAGAACCTACAGATATGGAGTGCCAACTGTATTCATACATAAGCCATTTCATATAGAAGGGTTGAGCATCCACAGATTTAGTCACCAACCTGTGGCTTCTGGAACTGATTCCTCATTGATACCGAGGGATAACTATACTCTTTGCTCAGGACAGGACAAGGGTGTTCTCATAGTGAAGTAAACGAAAACCAATCTCATCCATACTCAGTTCAGCTGATCCCAGTTAACACCTAAGAGGAAATTTAAGCAGGATTTTTGTTCTATAACTCATATCTGTCAAGATCTTTCTGACTCTCAGCTTCCAAGGCCATACAAAATTGACTTACCACCAATTTTCAATCTCTGCTATCTCAAAAATCTTCAGAAGGAAATCAGCCCTATGGCATCAATTATCTAATACTGTCATTCAATATTAACACAATGTGACACATGTTACAAGCTGAAAATAGTTTTCAAAAAATTAATGAACTTGGGGCTTCCCTGGTGGTCCAGTGGGTAAGGACACCGCCTTGCAGTGCAAGGGGTGCCGGTTTGATCCCTGGTCGCATGCCACGTGCCCTGGCTGGACCGACGTGTCCAACTACTGAGTTGGAGCTCTGGAGTGCATGCACCCAGAGCTGGTGCTCTGCAATGAGTGAGGCCACTGCAATGGGAGGTCCACACAGGCCAAAGAATGAGGATGGATGGAAATAAGTAAATGAAAGATCAATAGAAGTGGCCAAAAAATTAATGAACTTGTTATACATTTTGATGAAACTTCACATGGCATGAACTAATGAGATAACTTCTTTCCATAACTGTGTACTTCAAAATGGAGAAGTTTTTAAACAGTGGTTAGTTAAAAGTAGATAGACAGGCACAGAAACAAGCACTGAGCTTGGAATTAGATTTAGGTTTCAGGTTATTCTCTTGTTTCCCTTCTTAGTTTGGCCACAAACTCATCTCTGGGAAAATCAGTTGAGTACCTCTTCCTCACTGTAGCCATCTTTATATGACAAGATTTATTTATGACTTTAAGACAAATCTTTTGAGGATCTAAATTAGAGGAACTACACTGGAATCAGTAAACATGGCAACTTTATGTTATTTTATTTCATTCTTGCTAAAATAACTTCACAGCTTATTATAGACAGAAATGTCTAAAGTTGCTGAGACATCACAAATTTTCCTACAAAATAATCCCTCCTAAAAGTCCAACACTTAAAAATTGACTAATAAATTCCGAGTTAAAAGAAACCGAACCATTGCATATTTCATTGACTCTTTTATATAGAAACTTCACCAAATAAGAAGGGTGTTCTCATAGTGAAGTAAACGAAAACCAATCTCATCCATACTCAGTTCAGCTGATCCCAGTTAACACCTAAGAGGAAATTTAAGCAGGATTTTTGTTCTATAACTCATATCTGTCAAGATCTTTCTGACTCTCAGCTTCCAAGGCCATACAAAATTGACTTACCACCAATTTTCAATCTCTGCTATCTCAAAAATCTTCAGAAGGAAATCAGCCCTATGGCATCAATTATCTAATACTGTCATTCAATATTAACACAATGTGACACATGTTACAAGCTGAAAATAGTTTTCAAAAAATTAATGAACTTGGGGCTTCCCTGGTGGTCCAGTGGGTAAGGACACCGCCTTGCAGTGCAAGGGGTGCCGGTTTGACCCCTGGTCGCATGCCACGTGCCCTGGCTGGACCGACGTGTCCAACTACTGAGTTGGAGCTCTGGAGTGCATGCACCCAGAGCTGGTGCTCTGCAATGAGTGAGGCCACTGCAATGGGAGGTCCACACAGGCCAAAGAATGAGGATGGATGGAAATAAGTAAATGAAAGATCAATAGAAGTGGCCAAAAAATTAATGAACTTGTTATACATTTTGATGAAACTTCACATGGCATGAACTAATGAGATAACTTCTTTCCATAACTGTGTACTTCAAAATGGAGAAGTTTTTAAACAGTGGTTAGTTAAAAGTAGATAGACAGGCACAGAAACAAGCACTGAGCTTGGAATTAGATTTAGGTTTCAGGTTATTCTCTTGTTTCCCTTCTTAGTTTGGCCACAAACTCATCTCTGGGAAAATCAGTTGAGTACCTCTTCCTCACTGTAGCCATCTTTATATGACAAGATTTATTTATGACTTTAAGACAAATCTTTTGAGGATCTAAATTAGAGGAACTACACTGGAATCAGTAAACATGGCAACTTTATGTTATTTTATTTCATTCTTGCTAAAATAACTTCACAGCTTATTATAGACAGAAATGTCTAAAGTTGCTGAGACATCACAAATTTTCCTACAAAATAATCCCTCCTAAAAGTCCAACACTTAAAAAAATTGACTAATAAATTCCCGAGTTAAAAGAAACCGAACCATTGCATATTTCATTGACTCTTTTATATAGAAACTTCACCAAATAAGAAGCCTCAAAGTGTAACTGACTGAAAATGTGGCCATCTCTAAACAGAAATTTGAATGTTTACTGGATGCTCTGTGAAATCCTTTTTCAAAGTTCCCGGGGCAGAGGGCCAATTGTATTTGTGATCCATTGTCACTCTTGCAGCTCCTGCAGAAACTGCTGAGAGCCTGACTAGATTCTCAGACTAAAACCTATCAATGTTTTGGAAAGGCTGCAGAAAACACCAAAAATGACCTTTTTTCCCTTTACAGTTTTGTTACCAAAATTCTCACTGAGGTTCTTGTCTTTGTTGATGACAGAACTTTTCAAAATGAACAGGAGTTTTCTCCTACTCCTGCTCCTAATTACCCAACAGTCTCTGAAACTTCTCTCAGAACTTCCTCCCCTTTTCTCATATATGTTAATTATTCAGTAAGATTAATGACTTATCACTCAATTTCAGCAGTAAAGCAAACATTAGTCAACCCAACTGCTTAAAGCAATATAGGATCTGAATAGCAACAGACAGATTTACCTTAATGCTTCAAGGAACAGTTTCTTAAGATATATCAACAAATCCCTAATTGGGTTATAGTGATCAGACATACCCACAAGGGTTGATTTTGCCAGTGAAAGACTGGAAAGAGAAAGTTCCTAAGACAAATCCAATTAAAATTTATACTGAGATCAAGAACAGGAAATATAAATGAAGGTCAGCTCTATCATTTGAACTAAGTGCTGAATTATGAAACAGAGTTACTATAACCTTTTCTGAGCATCCTTATTCACTCTTCCTCTGGCCCTAGGGAGCTCCTTCTCCTCAAAGTACCTATCTATTAAGGTAAAATTAATTAAGCTACTAAGATGTTCCTAATGCTTTGAGGACATCACAAATTTTTTTTTCATTCTTGCTAAAATAACTTCACAGCTTATTATAGACAGAAATGTCTAAAGTTGCTGAGACATCACAAATTTTCCTACAAAATAATCCCTCCTAAAAGTCCAACACTTAAAAAAATTGACTAATAAATTCCCGAGTTAAAAGAAACCGAACCATTGCATATTTCATTGACTCTTTTATATAGAAACTTCACCAAATAAGAAGCCTCAAAGTGTAACTGACTGAAAATGTGGCCATCTCTAAACAGAAATTTGAATGTTTACTGGATGCTCTGTGAAATCCTTTTTCAAAGTTCCCGGGGCAGAGGGCCAATTGTATTTGTGATCCATTGTCACTCTTGCAGCTCCTGCAGAAACTGCTGAGAGCCTGACTAGATTCTCAGACTAAAACCTATCAATGTTTTGGAAAGGCTGCAGAAAACACCAAAAATGACCTTTTTTCCCTTTACAGTTTTGTTACCAAAATTCTCACTGAGGTTCTTGTCTTTGTTGATGACAGAACTTTTCAAAATGAACAGGAGTTTTCTCCTACTCCTGCTCCTAATTACCCAACAGTCTCTGAAACTTCTCTCAGAACTTCCTCCCCTTTTCTCATATATGTTAATTATTCAGTAAGATTAATGACTTATCACTCAATTTCAGCAGTAAAGCAAACATTAGTCAACCCAACTGCTTAAAGCAATATAGGATCTGAATAGCAACAGACAGATTTACCTTAATGCTTCAAGGAACAGTTTCTTAAGATATATCAACAAATCCCTAATTGGGTTATAGTGATCAGACATACCCACAAGGGTTGATTTTGCCAGTGAAAGACTGGAAAGAGAAAGTTCCTAAGACAAATCCAATTAAAATTTATACTGAGATCAAGAACAGGAAATATAAATGAAGGTCAGCTCTATCATTTGAACTAAGTGCTGAATTATGAAACAGAGTTACTATAACCTTTTCTGAGCATCCTTATTCACTCTTCCTCTGGCCCTAGGGAGCTCCTTCTCCTCAAAGTACCTATCTATTAAGGTAAAATTAATTAACACTGCTAATGACTAAGATGTTCCTTGAAAGGTGAAAGTGGTGGGATCCTTAGGAATTCAGCTTGATGAAGCAGATTCTTCATTATAATTACAGTAAGCTGCTTTCTAGCTAAAACTTGGAAGCTAAAGTGATGTCTCAGTGCTTAAAACACACTACAGTGGTTCTCAGTTGGTGGCTTCAACCTTCATGCAGCCAATTCAAAATTCCTACAGGTGCAGGAACCCCTTCATGTACAGAGTTTTGAAACTATATCCTGAGGAATAATCCCCAGAATTTATTTGCCAGCTACTATTTTACAAAGCATATAACAAGTGTTAACTTATGTAAGACTCATGACAACCTTCTGAACGAGATACAAGTATTATCTTCAGTTATAGATGAAAAAACAGACCCAAAAAGGTAAAATATTTTGACTAAGTTCACCAACATATGAAGTGACAAAGCTGACATTTACGCTTGTGTTTTTCATTATCAAGTTACGTTATCTAAGTTTCTTTGAAACCTTCTTAGGATTCCATTTTGAAGACAGCATAACTAAAGAATATTTTAAAATATGGAGAAAACAAAGTGATTCAATCTCAATCTCTCAGTCTTGGTGGTCTATCAATTCCAAATTTCTTGAACATTTACAATGTGCTAAGTGTGATGCCAGGTTGTTCCTTGCCCTTATAGGGCTTATAGTATGGTGGGAAAACAGACAAAGACATATGTAACAAAGGAAGCAAACAAAACACATAAGTATATAATGATGAACAATACAAACGGGGAAAATGTGAAAGCAAATAGAAGATCAAACATTAGACAACCCAACTGCTTAAAGCAATATAGGATCTGAATAGCAACAGACAGATTTACCTTAATGCTTCAAGGAACAGTTTCTTAAGATATATCAACAAATCCCTAATTGGGTTATAGTGATCAGACATACCCACAAGGGTTGATTTTGCCAGTGAAAGACTGGAAAGAGAAAGTTCCTAAGACAAATCCAATTAAAATTTATACTGAGATCAAGAACAGGAAATATAAATGAAGGTCAGCTCTATCATTTGAACTAAGTGCTGAATTATGAAACAGAGTTACTATAACCTTTTCTGAGCATCCTTATTCACTCTTCCTCTGGCCCTAGGGAGCTCCTTCTCCTCAAAGTACCTATCTATTAAGGTAAAATTAATTAACACTGCTAATGACTAAGATGTTCCTTGAAAGGTGAAAGTGGTGGGATCCTTAGGAATTCAGCTTGATGAAGCAGATTCTTCATTATAATTACAGTAAGCTGCTTTCTAGCTAAAACTTGGAAGCTAAAGTGATGTCTCAGTGCTTAAAACACACTACAGTGGTTCTCAGTTGGTGGCTTCAACCTTCATGCAGCCAATTCAAAATTCCTACAGGTGCAGGAACCCCTTCATGTACAGAGTTTTTGAAACTATATCCTGAGGAATAATCCCCAGAATTTATTTGCCAGCTACTATTTTACAAAGCATATAACAAGTGTTAACTTATGTAAGACTCATGACAACCTTCTGAACGAGATACAAGTATTATCTTCAGTTATAGATGAAAAAACAGACCCAAAAAGGTAAAATATTTTGACTAAGTTCACCAACATATGAAGTGACAAAGCTGACATTTACGCTTGTGTTTTTCATTATCAAGTTACGTTATCTAAGTTTCTTTGAAACCTTCTTAGGATTCCATTTTGAAGACAGCATAACTAAAGAATATTTTAAAATATGGAGAAAACAAAGTGATTCAATCTCAATCTCTCAGTCTTGGTGGTCTATCAATTCCAAATTTCTTGAACATTTACAATGTGCTAAGTGTGATGCCAGGTTGTTCCTTGCCCTTATAGGGCTTATAGTATGGTGGGAAAACAGACAAAGACATATGTAACAAAGGAAGCAAACAAAACACATAAGTATATAATGATGAACAATACAAACGGTGTGAAGGAAACAACTGTGAAGCAAATAGAAGATCAAGGCACAACCTGTTTCCTGAAGGTGACCAGGAAAGTCTTCTTAGGGGAGGTGGGCACTGGAACTAAGACTAAAGGATGATGAGTCAGCAATGACAAGTCTGGGGATAGAGATTGACAGTGGAGGGAAGGGAAGTGGTTCCTGCTGAAGGAACAAGTGTAGAAGAGCTGAAGAGAGAAGGAGCTATTTAATATGTGAAAAAAATGTTGGATAATTAGCAACATTACTAATGTCTTAGTAATGGGCAAAACTCTCTGTTCAGATATCATTGTTATTCATTAAGATTCTTTTTTTAAAATAACACTTCATGATTTCTAACAGTTTGAATATAAGAATTCAATAACAGAATTTGAAAATCACTGTGTGGGGTGGAGCAAAATGCAAGGAGGTATCAGTGTGATGTCTGCCCTGGGTGGGTTTTGATGCACAAGCTGATTCAGAAAGGCAAGGTGCGTTTTATTAAAGGTAGCAAACTGTCAGCTATCTATTCATACTGCAAAAGACCCAGTGGGGGTGAATTGTACCAAATGAGCATCTGGATTAGATTTTGTTCCCAGAATCTCAGGCACCTTCTGAGAACTCACTGGAAAATAGATCTGATTACTGTTTATCTTGACTCCACAATTCAGCAAGTAGTTTCTATCCTCAAATCTGTTACATGAAAAAAACAAAAACAAAAACAAAACCCAGTGTCTATCAGTTCCAAAAACAATCAGTAGAGACCGTTGTATTTTGTTCTAACCCTATAGGGTTTTTTTCCTCTAAAATCCTACCACATACTGTTTTCAACATTGAATGGCATTTAATTTTTTATCTGGGTTCAAGTAAATCATGCAGTCAGGTTTAGCAAGCACTAGCAGGAGCAACTGCTACCCTTTAACTGAGATATTTTTCAGCAACCGACCTTTGAAAAAGGTGAGACAATCTTCCTTCTCAAAAATATACCCCAGGACCACTTTTTTTTCATTCTTTTTAAACTGGTGAATCTGAAACAGGCTGCTAGGTAGGTTCAGATACAAGCACACACACATGTATACACAAACAAATTAACAATTCAGGTTAGAGAGTCTTAGGCAAAGGAGAAATTGGCAAACACACTCAGGCCAAAAGCTGTACATAAGTCCAACAGGAGAGGGGAAAGGATGGCAAGATTCAAGAAAAAGAGATGAGCATCTCAACCTTCAACGACCAAATTGACACACTGCACAGACTATTTACAAATCAACTCTGGCTCCTGGAGATCAAAACCCTGTTGGAAAATTCACTGAGCAGGGATTCATTTTCTTCTTTATCAGTGATTATATCATTTTCCCACCTTCTTCAGTGATAAAGACTGGTTCTATGTAGCATACGCTTCCGTGCCTTCTACCTCCATTGACATCCCACTCCAAGTTTGGAAGCCATGATGTGGGACTTTGAGCCCAGGGAATTTTCAATTTTCTTCTTATCAGTGAATTTAATATCACTGTGTGGGTGGAGCAAAATGCAAGGAGGTATCAGTGTGATGTCTGCCCTGGGTGGGTTTTGATGCACAAGCTGATTCAGAAAGGCAAGGTGCGTTTTATTAAAGGTAGCAAACTGTCAGCTATCTATTCATACTGCAAAAGACCCAGTGGGGGTGAATTGTACCAAATGAGCATCTGGATTAGATTTTGTTCCCAGAATCTCAGGCACCTTCTGAGAACTCACTGGAAAATAGATCTGATTACTGTTTATCTTGACTCCACAATTCAGCAAGTAGTTTCTATCCTCAAATCTGTTACATGAAAAAAACAAAAACAAAAACAAAACCCAGTGTCTATCAGTTCCAAAAACAATCAGTAGAGACCGTTGTATTTTGTTCTAACCCTATAGGGTTTTTTTCCTCTAAAATCCTACCACATACTGTTTTCAACATTGAATGGCATTTAATTTTTTATCTGGGTTCAAGTAAATCATGCAGTCAGGTTTAGCAAGCACTAGCAGGAGCAACTGCTACCCTTTAACTGAGATATTTTTCAGCAACCGACCTTTGAAAAAGGTGAGACAATCTTCCTTCTCAAAAATATACCCCAGGACCACTTTTTTCATTCTTTTTAAACTGGTGAATCTGAAACAGGCTGCTAGGTAGGTTCAGATACAAGCACACACACATGTATACACAAACAAATTAACAATTCAGGTTAGAGAGTCTTAGGCAAAGGAGAAATTGGCAAACACACTCAGGCCAAAAGCTGTACATAAGTCCAACAGGAGAGGGGAAAGGATGGCAAGATTCAAGAAAAAGAGATGAGCATCTCAACCTTCAACGACCAAATTGACACACTGCACAGACTATTTACAAATCAACTCTGGCTCCTGGAGATCAAAACCCTGTTGGAAAATTCACTGAGCAGGGATTCATTTTCTTCTTTATCAGTGATTATATCATTTTCCCACCTTCTTCAGTGATAAAGACTGGTTCTATGTAGCATACGTCTTCCGTGCCTTCTACCTCCATTGACATCCCACTCCAAGTTTGGAAGCCATGATGTGGGATCAGATTGGGGTTGAGATCTGGCTCCCACTGAAGCCCCACCAATGGCTCCAACATTGCTTTTGGGCAAACTACTAATCTCTGTAGATCATCTCTAATATGGTTGTTTTTCACCAGTGCTGCTCAAATTTTGGTGGAGAGCTAATGAAGAACACAGAGGTAAAACTAATTAAAGGAGGACAAAGACTGGCCATTTGTATTTTCATCAAGTTCTTGAGGTGATCCTCATATTTACCAAAGTTTGAAAACCACTGATTTTGGAGAAAAAAGATGAGCTGCAATGACAAGTACTTCATCGTCTATAAATGTTCTCTCACTTAGGATCATGTGGTAAATGGAAAAGAGCTTATTATCTTTGTGGAGTTCAAGATCTGAATCCCTATGTGGGTTCTACTGCCTACTAACTGTGGGAGTTTTGCTGAGTTACTTAAATTATGTGACCCATGGTGTCCTCCTTAGTTTAATAGGAATAACACCCACATCAACTGCCATAGGGTTTAATGAGACAATGTGGCTCACAGGAGGTGGCTGAAGATGCTGGATGAAGAAGAAGTTCTGACTACATTTGAATTTCTTTATATATTTAGAAACTTCTAGACAAAAAACTTATGTGGCCTAATTGAAAGTATGATTGCCACTCCATTTACCCATGACACTCAGTAACACTTTTAACACAAAATGGTTTGATTCTATAAAACACAGTTCCTATATGCTCTCAGTTTAAACCCCCTGTTGGTTTCTCACACACATTCAATTACCTGAGGTAAATTTCCTTAATGAGGGAACATTTCTACTGGGTTAGAGTTATTTTTATTGACTGTGTGCAATCTTCCGAACTCATGACCAAATTGACACACTGCACAGACTATTTACAAATCAACTCTGGCTCCTGGAGATCAAAACCCTGTTGGAAAATTCACTGAGCAGGGATTCATTTTCTTCTTTATCAGTGATTATATCATTTTCCCACCTTCTTCAGTGATAAAGACTGGTTCTATGTAGCATACGTCTTCCGTGCCTTCTACCTCCATTGACATCCCACTCCAAGTTTGGAAGCCATGATGTGGGATCAGATTGGGGTTGAGATCTGGCTCCCACTGAAGCCCCACCAATGGCTCCAACATTGCTTTTGGGCAAACTACTAATCTCTGTAGATCATCTCTAATATGGTTGTTTTTCACCAGTGCTGCTCAAATTTTGGTGGAGAGCTAATGAAGAACACAGAGGTAAAACTAATTAAAGGAGGACAAAGACTGGCCATTTGTATTTTCATCAAGTTCTTGAGGTGATCCTCATATTTACCAAAGTTTGAAAACCACTGATTTTGGAGAAAAAAGATGAGCTGCAATGACAAGTACTTCATCGTCTATAAATGTTCTCTCACTTAGGATCATGTGGTAAATGGAAAAGAGCTTATTATCTTTGTGGAGTTCAAGATCTGAATCCCTATGTGGGTTCTACTGCCTACTAACTGTGGGAGTTTTGCTGAGTTACTTAAATTATGTGACCCATGGTGTCCTCCTTAGTTTAATAGGAATAACACCCACATCAACTGCCATAGGGTTTAATGAGACAATGTGGCTCACAGGAGGTGGCTGAAGATGCTGGATGAAGAAGAAGTTCTGACTACATTTGAATTTCTTTATATATTTAGAAACTTCTAGACAAAAAACTTATGTGGCCTAATTGAAAGTATGATTGCCACTCCATTTACCCATGACACTCAGTAACACTTTTAACACAAAATGGTTTGATTCTATAAAACACAGTTCCTATATGCTCTCAGTTTAAACCCCCTGTTGGTTTCTCACACACATTCAATTACCTGAGGTAAATTTCCTTAATGAGGGAACATTTCTACTGGGTTAGAGTTATTTTTATTGACTGTGTGCAATCTTCCGAACTCATGACCAAAATCCTAGCTAATGGCAAACACAGGTCACAGTTACTAAACTTCCAAGGAAGCAATTCTTTCACTTTATTAAATTAAAAAAAAAAAAGAAAGCCTAAAATCTTACTACTTGGTTAAAAGGCTTTTGTGTAGGCCGCAAAGTCCCAAAAATGTCTGATGCTGAATGTTATGTATTAGTCCATTATAATGATGATGCTGATTTTAAAGTAATTTTTCCAAAAGAAGATGACTCCATAGGGTATACACGTAACAGAGAAGAAAGCTCAATCTGGCCTCTGCTCTAGCTGGCAGTACAGAGGGAAGTAGTTTGAGGGTTGGAGGTGGATGAATGAAAAGCAGAGAAGAGAAAATATGCAACAGATCATGAATGACCACCCTGCTTGAACAATCCTGACTTCATTCAGGGAAAAGGAAGCTACAGGCCTAAGTGAGAGGCAGCCAGCCTTGGAGCAAAGAGCCTCTTTCTCTAATCTTACTTTATATTCTGTCTTCAAATTTCTGAGTTGGCTCCATTACTTCATACCACAGAGCCCACATCCCTCTCCTTTATTTCCACACCCCCACATTGTCTCATTGTTTCATTCCTTTCCTTCCTTTTTCTGCTCCTCTTTTTCTTTGATATTTTTTTCAAGGTACGAGATCATGAGTGAAGAGGTATTCTAGATTCTCCCTGTAAATACTTCCCTTTTTCCTTTTCCACAAACATGTTTAATAGGTGAGGATAGACAACAATGTCTTTTAACACAAATTCAAATTCCTCCATATAGACAGCTTATACTACCATGAGAAACTTAAGAGGCTATTAGTAGAAAAATTATAACATAACCTCATATTTCCCCTCAGTCTTTTTAAAGATTTCTTGAAATGGTCACAAAGATAACATTAATCCTCTGAATTTTAAAATTTTAACAGTAATATCTTTGTGGTTTTTAAGAAATGTTTATGCTTTTTTATGTCTGAAAGGTTTTATCTTCTTTTATTGCATAGAGACAGGTTATTCTGCTCACAGGGGAAAAAACCCATATAAAAGTCTCAATAAAACTAGGTGAAGGATCAGAAATCAATGTAGGCATGTCCATGTTTTACATTAAATTTAAAGCATCCACAGAAACAAGTGCTGTCATTCTCTGGGATACATTCATTTGCTTTTCACATTTACAAGTATCATGCCTAATTAAAAAGTCTTTTTGAGGGTGAAGCCTGGACAGAGGTATCTTTTTTTAAAAAAAGTTCCCAAGTGATTCTAATGTACAGCCAGAATGGAGAAATATTGTTTACAAGAAGTGAGAAGGCAAAGGAGAGTCTACACTGTATTTCTCAGGACAAAATAGATCCTCTTCCCCAGCCTTGCCAGTCCTTTTGGTTTTCACAGTTCTGTTTTTACCCTTTTCAACCACCATTTAAATTATCTTTATATACTTGTGTGTTACTTTTGTATGGTCACTCTCTTCCCTCAGGAAGGTAAGATATTATGGACGCAGAACTTTTTATTTATTACCCTTTTTCAAGCCACCATTTAAGGACTTTGATTCATGTCATGTAAAAAATACAGCCTTGAGAGGCAGCCAGCCTTGGAGCAAAGAGCCTCTTTCTCTAATCTTACTTTATATTCTGTCTTCAAATTTCTGAGTTGGCTCCATTACTTCATACCACAGAGCCCACATCCCTCTCCTTTATTTCCACACCCCCACATTGTCTCATTGTTTCATTCCTTTCCTTCCTTTTTCTGCTCCTCTTTTTCTTTGATATTTTTTTCAAGGTACGAGATCATGAGTGAAGAGGTATTCTAGATTCTCCCTGTAAATACTTCCCTTTTTCCTTTTCCACAAACATGTTTAATAGGTGAGGATAGACAACAATGTCTTTTAACACAAATTCAAATTCCTCCATATAGACAGCTTATACTACCATGAGAAACTTAAGAGGCTATTAGTAGAAAAATTATAACATAACCTCATATTTCCCCTCAGTCTTTTTAAAGATTTCTTGAAATGGTCACAAAGATAACATTAATCCTCTGAATTTTAAAATTTTAACAGTAATATCTTTGTGGTTTTTAAGAAATGTTTATGCTTTTTTATGTCTGAAAGGTTTTATCTTCTTTTATTGCATAGAGACAGGTTATTCTGCTCACAGGGGAAAAAACCCATATAAAAGTCTCAATAAAACTAGGTGAAGGATCAGAAATCAATGTAGGCATGTCCATGTTTTACATTAAATTTAAAGCATCCACAGAAACAAGTGCTGTCATTCTCTGGGATACATTCATTTGCTTTTCACATTTACAAGTATCATGCCTAATTAAAAAGTCTTTTTGAGGGTGAAGCCTGGACAGAGGTATCTTTTTTTAAAAAAAGTTCCCAAGTGATTCTAATGTACAGCCAGAATGGAGAAATATTGTTTACAAGAAGTGAGAAGGCAAAGGAGAGTCTACACTGTATTTCTCAGGACAAAATAGATCCTCTTCCCCAGCCTTGCCAGTCCTTTTGGTTTTCACAGTTCTGTTTTTACCCTTTTCAACCACCATTTAAATTATCTTTATATACTTGTGTGTTACTTTTGTATGGTCACTCTCTTCCCTCAGGAAGGTAAGATATTATGGACGCAGAACAATATTTGGAATAGGGTTGTCACTTTATGTACATTTGTCAAAAAAATACATTTAAATTCATTAAACATCAGCTTTCTCATCTTACAATAAGCAGAAAACCATCTACCCAGCTAGACTGCTGTGCTGATTCAATGAAATCATGTCCACATAAACTAATGTGTAAAATGCCAAGAAATGTTATCCTTACTACTACAAAACACTACCCAAACCAGAATGTTTTCCCATATAGCTCCTGGCTTGAAATTTTCAACATTAATCTCCTTTATTTGGCCTATGACTACTGTTAACATGTAAATGACTTATTTTGGTAAAATAATATTGCTTGGATTAGTTCTTATCTATTAGCAACCCTAAAATATAGAACAAAGTAATTCTGAATTAAATTTAAAATTGAGGGAGGTTCTATACTGTTCAGGCAGGACATCCCTAGTCAGTAAGAACTGGCTGGAGGGACACAGAGGAGGAGAGAAATGGAGCAGTGTTGAGAACATGAGACCCAATGGGACCACAAAAGGGAGAGAGAAGTATGTGGATCATAAACACTGTTGACCCTGAACTAGGAAGATCTGGCCAGAAAGATGAGCAGTCCTGCTTTTAGTTAACACTAGCTAAACCCATTGTGAGCTAGACAACTGCCATTATAGTTGATCCTCCCCCATATCAGTGGATTCTGTGGCCATGGATACAACCAATCATGGATTTAATCTTTGGTTGGCTAAAGCCATGTATATAGAGGATGTGAGCATCCATAGCATCTGTAAGGGGCCCCCTGAGAATACTGAGGAATGACTCTATTATATCAAATGATATAATACCAATCTTTAGTACAGCTTTTGATGTATTATTATACTGATTTTATAAAAGGAAAAATGGTAGTTTACAGATGGTAAATGGTAGTTTACTGTTCCTACAGTAAGCAGTACAGTAGAGTGGTAAGAACACTGTATAACTGAATTTTCAGAAAAGTGGGCAGAATCAGAAACCCAGCTCCAAAATGGACCAGCCATGGGGTCTCTGGCAAGTTCCACGCATTGGTTTCCTCTTCGGTAAAACAGTCATGATAATAACCATGATTATCTTCTAAGGTGATGACTAGATGTATTATTATTTATAAAGCTCTCAGAATAACTGGTACAAGAGTGGCTACTAATCATATATAAGGATACACAGCTTAGTTATAGGGGGCACTTGAATTTTTTAAAGCTATTAAAGTGTATGTATACCTTGATGGATTTTCCTACACTGAACAGACTCATATAACTAGCATCTAGACCACAAAATAGATTAGCAGCACCCCAAACCTCTTCTCATGTTCTCTTCCCATCATATCCCCACATACTTAATGACCAATAGTCTGACTTCTAACACAAAGAAGAGCCTTTTCTGGTTTTTGTAATTTATATAAAAGGAATCGTGCAATGTATAACCTTTTCTTTCTGGCTTCTTATACTACTCAATACTGCATTGTATTTGTTGTTATATGTGGATAAACAACCTTTATTCTCATGGTTGAATGGTATTTCATCTATAAGTTTGCTGCAACTAATATATTCAATCTATTGAAAATTCACAGTTGAGTAGTTCCTCAATTTAAGCTATTTACTAATAGTACTTTTATAAATCTTTCAACAATGCTTTTTGGTGAATATGAGTACACATTTTTTTTGGTATATATCTACAAATGGAATTTTTGGTTCATAAGATATTAATACCATTTTAGAATACAATGTAAAACAGAAAGCAGTTGTATATGTGAATTCTATTTTCATTGTAGTGATTCTGGAAGGTATAGAGGGATATCTTATTGTGGTTTTACTTTGCATTTCCCTGATGACAAATGAAATTAAACACCTACTTATTGGGTATTTGGATTTTGTCTATATAGCAACACCAAGATTTAAACTTGTTTTTCTAAGTCTAAAGCATGTGTTCTGATTATATTTTATCAATAATTATCCTCACCTTTTATTTTATAAATAATTGTCTCCCTCCAAGGCTTCAGAGAATTATAAGTTTTAATTTAGAAACCAAGGGCATTCACTATTTCTATTTTGTATTCACTTTTTTCTTTGGTAATTTAGAGAGTTATCTTCTGGTAATAGAAGAGAGAAAGGTGGTCTTTCATAAAAGAATCAGAAACCCAGCTCCAAAATGGACCAGCCATGGGGTCTCTGGCAAGTTCCACGCATTGGTTTCCTCTTGTAAAACAGTCATGATAATAACCATGATTATCTTCTAAGGTGATGACTAGATGTATTATTATTTATAAAGCTCTCAGAATAACTGGTACAAGAGTGGCTACTAATCATATATAAGGATACACAGCTTAGTTATAGGGGGCACTTGAATTTTTTAAAGCTATTAAAGTGTATGTATACCTTGATGGATTTTCCTACACTGAACAGACTCATATAACTAGCATCTAGACCACAAAATAGATTAGCAGCACCCCAAACCTCTTCTCATGTTCTCTTCCCATCATATCCCCACATACTTAATGACCAATAGTCTGACTTCTAACACAAAGAAGAGCCTTTTCTGGTTTTTGTAATTTATATAAAAGGAATCGTGCAATGTATAACCTTTTCTTTCTGGCTTCTTATACTACTCAATACTGCATTGTATTTGTTGTTATATGTGGATAAACAACCTTTATTCTCATGGTTGAATGGTATTTCATCTATAAGTTTGCTGCAACTAATATATTCAATCTATTGAAAATTCACAGTTGAGTAGTTCCTCAATTTAAGCTATTTACTAATAGTACTTTTATAAATCTTTCAACAATGCTTTTTGGTGAATATGAGTACACATTTTTTTTGGTATATATCTACAAATGGAATTTTTGGTTCATAAGATATTAATACCATTTTAGAATACAATGTAAAACAGAAAGCAGTTGTATATGTGAATTCTATTTTCATTGTAGTGATTCTGGAAGGTATAGAGGGATATCTTATTGTGGTTTTACTTTGCATTTCCCTGATGACAAATGAAATTAAACACCTACTTATTGGGTATTTGGATTTTGTCTATATAGCAACACCAAGATTTAAACTTGTTTTTCTAAGTCTAAAGCATGTGTTCTGATTATATTTTATCAATAATTATCCTCACCTTTTATTTTATAAATAATTGTCTCCCTCCAAGGCTTCAGAGAATTATAAGTTTTAATTTAGAAACCAAGGGCATTCACTATTTCTATTTTGTATTCACTTTTTTCTTTGGTAATTTAGAGAGTTATCTTCTGGTAATAGAAGAGAGAAAGGTGGTCTTTCATAAAAGACTTTCTAGCACTTCCTTTTCTTGCCATTCAAAGTAGGATTAGAAAATTATCTTGGCTTTGCAGGCCAGCTCAGTGCTCAGAGAAGGGGGGAGGGGAAGACAGTGAGGAAGGCTGACCTACTTCTGGAGGCTCCATGACACCATTTTTAGTGACTGCAAGGTGTTTTCATGACATTTATGTTTGGAACTGAGCCAGATGTGCATGGAGGAAGGAAGCTTGGGTGTATCTGTAAGAATAACAACAGTACCCCATATCTGTGAGTATTTTGCAGGAGAACACATGATAGCAGCTTGGGTTTTAAGTTTTACTTTCATTGTTAGCACATACAGGTGTAACTAAGTCTCTCACATTTCCTCCAAAACCTTTTGCAGGGAAACTAAGTAAGGAAAAATTACTATTATAAGATACATTTCTTGTAAAAGACTTAAGTTGTTCCTGCTTTTCTTTATATATATGAGTACACAGAAATACCACTGAATTCCATAATATAACTTGATTTTATAAACAACAACATTAGTATCATCTAGGACAACTCCTACATATTTCTTCTCACCCTCAAAAGCTTTTCTTGCCTTCAGATAGAGCAGTAAACTGCTCTTCATTCTCATAAAAGGGTTCTAGCTAATAAATGTATCTTCTTAGCTCATGTTCAGTCACACAGTTTTTCTTTTGGATTTGAAAGAAACTACTAGAATCCTTCTCAATATAAACTATTTAGAAGAATTTTTATCTTGGGAAAGAGTAAAGACATATATTTTGAATCTGTGACAAGCTGAACATTGCTGAAAACAAAATACACTTTAAATAGTTTCAACTGTATGCATTTAGCCATATTCTGACCTTTCCTTGTCTTTTTCTCTAATGAAACACTAGGCTTGAAAAACAAAGAGCCTTTTGAAGATTGAAATAAGATTTTGTAACATGCTTTCTGATTTGGGTATATCTGTGACCAGAGAACTGAATTGCAGGTTAAAGATGAATGAATCTATTAACAACTAAAGAGACTATCTTCAGAAACACGGCTTGGGATTTTGGGGAGACTATTAAACAAACATCACCCTATTAGGAATTTACAAGCACCAAAGAGAATTTCTGCTGATCCCAGCAATTACTATTCCAGTCACATTTCAGGTTAAGTGACCAGCCCAAAATATAATCCCTGTTTCCAATGAACTCAAAGCATGACATTGGACCTGGAGCCACTTTTGACACAGATTTTCCTGAACTACTTAAACCATCTGCCCTATTGCCAAGAGTAGTAATTAATGCAGGAAGATGCTGACTTTTTTGCTTCAAAGGTTTGATCATATTATATCCTTACTATATACTGAGCTGCTGGTTTGCTGATATGGGGATTTTTCTCTACCTTGTGTTTTTAGGGAGAGAAAGTGCAATGCCCTTAGCTTAAATTCTCATGACAACTCCCTGGCTCAGCCATTATACTCAAATTTATTTGTTCTTTCGATTACTATTTAAATATCCACTAAGGTTCAGCATGGGCAAATAGTATTTTACAACATAGACATGATCTATAAATTTATGGAGCCCATAAGCCACTGGAGGTGAAGGAAGCACTAAAAAGTAAGTAGAACATCACATGTGTATTTTATCAGAATTTTGGTGCTTTCAAGGAAATGCACTGCATGCAATGATAATGAATAACACAAACACAGATTAAGTTATCTACAGTAGCCAGGGAAGGGCTTTCTGAGTTTGTAGAACTGACAAGAAGCACATGAAGTGGAAGCACAGTATCCAAAGTGAAAAAACAAATTGAAGATGGGCATTTCTCATAAAGTGATAAATCGATAATTACACAAAGACGACTGCATGAAGCTATTTATCATGACACTGTTTATCATACTGAAAACTAGAAAAATATCTTTCATGTCTAACAATGAAGGTGCTATTAAATAAAGGTTCACGCTTATAATTTAAAATTGTGCATTCATAAAAATAAGATAGAAGATAAATGATAGTGTCATCCAGTGATTTTAAAAATTCAGTAAGAGCAAACTGTCTAGGCTCAAACTGAAGATTTTGTAACATGCTTTCTGATTTGGGTATATCTGTGACCAGAGAACTGAATTGCAGGTTAAAGATGAATGAATCTATTAACAACTAAAGAGACTATCTTCAGAAACACGGCTTGGGATTTTGGGAGACTATTAAACAAACATCACCCTATTAGGAATTTACAAGCACCAAAGAGAATTTCTGCTGATCCCAGCAATTACTATTCCAGTCACATTTCAGGTTAAGTGACCAGCCCAAAATATAATCCCTGTTTCCAATGAACTCAAAGCATGACATTGGACCTGGAGCCACTTTTGACACAGATTTTCCTGAACTACTTAAACCATCTGCCCTATTGCCAAGAGTAGTAATTAATGCAGGAAGATGCTGACTTTTTTGCTTCAAAGGTTTGATCATATTATATCCTTACTATATACTGAGCTGCTGGTTTGCTGATAGGGGGTTTTTTCTCTCCCTTGTGTTTTTAGGGAGAGAAAGTGCAATGCCCTTAGCTTAAATTCTCATGACAACTCCCTGGCTCAGCCATTATACTCAAATTTATTTGTTCTTTCGATTACTATTTAAATATCCACTAAGGTTCAGCATGGGCAAATAGTATTTTACAACATAGACATGATCTATAAATTTATGGAGCCCATAAGCCACTGGAGGTGAAGGAAGCACTAAAAAGTAAGTAGAACATCACATGTGTATTTTATCAGAATTTTGGTGCTTTCAAGGAAATGCACTGCATGCAATGATAATGAATAACACAAACACAGATTAAGTTATCTACAGTAGCCAGGGAAGGGCTTTCTGAGTTTGTAGAACTGACAAGAAGCACATGAAGTGGAAGCACAGTATCCAAAGTGAAAAAACAAATTGAAGATGGGCATTTCTCATAAAGTGATAAATCGATAATTACACAAAGACGACTGCATGAAGCTATTTATCATGACACTGTTTATCATACTGAAAACTAGAAAAATATCTTTCATGTCTAACAATGAAGGTGCTATTAAATAAAGGTTCACGCTTATAATTTAAAATTGTGCATTCATAAAAATAAGATAGAAGATAAATGATAGTGTCATCCAGTGATTTTAAATACAGATTTAGAGCAAAACTGTCTAGGCTCAAACTGAAGTTCAGCTGCCTAGTAGCTCTATGGCCTGAGGCAGATGCATAATCTGTCTGTATTTTAGTTATTTGTAAAATAAAGATAATGACGGTCTAAAATAGGGCTGTTTTGAAATTTACCTGAGTTAATATATGTAAATGACTTAGAAAAATATCTTTGCACATTAAAGACTAGTGTCAGCATCACCTCCATTTATCGACTGAGAAAGCTGGCTATCATGAAGTCTAAAATGTAATTACACAACTATACAAATAGAATATCTAATAAATTCTCAAAAATACCTTTGCACTAAAAGAGACAGAATATAATACAGAATATTAATTATGGTTATGTCTGGATGATAATTTTTATTTTCTTTTTATTTTCAGTACTACCTGTGTTACATTTCTGCAATTAGCCTGTATTACTTTTATAATCAAGTAAGTAACTGAATTGCTTTTTATAAAAATAATTTTTGTATTTGCACTTACAAAATCTCACAGTCAAGTACGATCTCATTCATATGTGAAATTAAAAATTAAAAAACAGTAAAGAAATACACTCATAGATACAGAGAACAGATTGGTGGTTGCCAGAGATGAATGTGGGTGGGGCAGTGGAAGGCAAGTGAAGGGGGTCAAAATATACAAACTTCCAGTTATAAAATCAACAATTTGGGCTTCCCTGGTGGTCCAGTGGGTAAGGACACGACCTTGCAGTGCAAGGGGCGCCGGTTCGATCCCTGGACTGGGAAGATCCCACGTGCCGCGGAGCGGCTGGACCGATGTGTCCAATGACCGAGACAGAGCTCTGGGGCGCATGCGCCCAGAGCCTGTGCTCTGCAACGACAGACGCCACCGCGATGGGAGGCCCACAGGAGCCAAAGAACAAAGACGGATGAAAATAGAGAAATGAAAGACAAAAAGAAGAGGCCCGTCCGCTCCCTTCCCTCCTCAACCCGACCCCAGCCCAAAATAAATAAATCTTTAAAAAAAAAAAGAAAGAAAAGGAATGATGGTTTCCAAAAACCAATTTTTTATTTCATTCATAAAAATAAGATAGAAGATAAATGATAGTGTCATCCAGTGATTTTAAATACAGATTTAGAGCAAAACTGTCTAGGCTCAAACTGAAGTTCAGCTGCCTAGTAGCTGTATGGCCTGAGGCAGATGCATAATCTGTCTGTATTTTAGTTATTTGTAAAATAAAGATAATGACGGTCTAAAATAGGGCTGTTTTGAAATTTACCTGAGTTAATATATGTAAATGACTTAGAAAAATATCTTTGCACATTAAAGACTAGTGTCAGCATCACCTCCATTTATCGACTGAGAAAGCTGGCTATCATGAAGTCTAAAATGTAATTACACAACTATACAAATAGAATATCTAATAAATTCTCAAAAATACCTTTGCACTAAAAGAGACAGAATATAATACAGAATATTAATTATGGTTATGTCTGGATGATAATTTTTATTTTCTTTTTATTTTCAGTACTACCTGTGTTACATTTCTGCAATTAGCCTGTATTACTTTTATAATCAAGTAAGTAACTGAATTGCTTTTTATAAAAATAATTTTTGTATTTGCACTTACAAAATCTCACAGTCAAGTACGATCTCATTCATATGTGAAATTAAAAATTAAAAAACAGTAAAGAAATACACTCATAGATACAGAGAACAGATTGGTGGTTGCCAGAGATGAATGTGGGTGGGGCAGTGGAAGGCAAGTGAAGGGGGTCAAAATATACAAACTTCCAGTTATAAAATCAACAATTTGGGCTTCCCTGGTGGTCCAGTGGGTAAGGACACGACCTTGCAGTGCAAGGGGCGCCGGTTCGATCCCTGGACTGGGAAGATCCCACGTGCCGCGGAGCGGCTGGACCGATGTGTCCAATGACCGAGACAGAGCTCTGGGGCGCATGCGCCCAGAGCCTGTGCTCTGCAACGACAGACGCCACCGCGATGGGAGGCCCACAGGAGCCAAAGAACAAAGACGGATGAAAATAGAGAAATGAAAGACAAAAAGAAGTGGCCCGTCCGCTCCCTTCCCTCCTCAACCCGACCCCAGCCCAAAATAAATAAATCTTTAAAAAAAAAAAAAAAGAAAGAAAAGGAATGATGGTTTCCAGAAGAAACTCAATGTTCTTTTATTTCTAGTGATAGGAATCTCCTTCATCTGTGACTTGGGAGTCATTGCCTCAGCCAAGTGATGTATGTTATTCTTTCCCATGCCTAAGCTATAGGACAAACAAATTCCTGTTGCAGAGTCCACATGACACTTGGAAGCTCCTTAAATGCTAATCTGCCACTGCAGTTGGGAAGAATGCTAATGCAATCACTGGCATCACTGATGAGTTGTTCATATATTGTTTACTAAGGTTTTAAAAAAAAAGATTTGAAAGGCCTTCTGTGTAGTCACGGTCTGTCTCAAACAGAGATGGCAAAGTCTATGTGGTATCATCATTTCTATCAAAACCTTCTAAATTTGCCTTATTTATACAATTTAGAAAGTATTTCAGTACCAAAACAGCTTTCTTTTTAAGTAATAGCACAGTACAGAAGCATGCAAATTCATACCAGAACATGCTTTGTAGCCTCAAAAAATCCTTTCACAGAAATGTGCTTGCTTTTAAGAGTTGTCACATATTAACAGTGATATTTTTCAAGTGGCTTTAGCACATTTTTGACTTGGTCCATCAAAAATTGATGGGCAAACCTTCTAGGGCTTCCCAGGTGGTGCTAGTGGTAAAGAACGCACTTGCCAATTCAAGAGTCATAAGAGATGCAGGTTACATCTCTTGGTCAGAAGATCCCATGGAGGAGGCCATGTCAACCCAATCCAGTATTCCTGCCTGGAGAATCCCATCGACAGAGGAGCCTGGTGGGTGACAGACCATGGGACTGCAAACATTTGGACATGACGGAAGCGACTTAACATGCATGTAACACTATCACAGAAGGAAAAGTAAGCTGATTGAGAACAAATAAAACTGAGAGTCCCTATTATTACATGAGGATTCTTTGGAAAATGCATCCTTTTTGGGAAAAGGATTCACTGATTTGAGGCACTAAGAAGGGGGGATTCTGCCACAATTAATGGACTGACGATTTCTAAAGCAAATGGAATTAACCAAGATGAAAAAGAAAAGGCCAACAGTAAGTGATTCATGAATGGAGTGAAATTAAAAACTTGAAAAGGCCTATTAAATCTTATCCAGCCTCCCCAAACTACACTGAAGTTTTTTCCTTATAGCACATTTACTTTACTGTTTTATTTGTTTTATTTGTTTCTCAAATATTCAGACTTCAATGTATTGTAAAAACATATTCTGATTTAATGAACTTAGTTTGTGGGAAACAATGACTAGATATTGCATCTCAGGATTCATCCTCAGTAGATGCTTAAGAAAGAATTATATTTGAATGAGTGGAAAGACAGAATGGCAACAAATGATGATGATACACTTCTTGAGTAATTTTCAGTTCAATGTAAGTAACTCTCTAAATTGATGAACTATATAACCAAGGTAATCAAACCAAAAAAGAAACAAAGAGTACACTGACAGCATTCTATTATCCTGTAAATAGTCAAAATTATGGATTAGAATGGATTAAAGGAGTCTGACATAAAATATATATAGTATGCATATAAAAGATCAAGGAAAATATAGGTACAACATTAAGAGGCAAACTGAATCTTTTTAAAATATAATACATTCTCCTTTACTACATTGGTAGTTTCTCCTCACTAAGCACAATCTATAAATCAGGCATATTAAGCCATTATGATCCTTGTAGAGTTTCAGAAACAGAATATAATGTGAATATTGTTGCTTACATAACCCAGTGAAGCTCATTGATAATATTTCTATTATATAGTCTGTTCATGAGTCTGTGCAGCAAGTTTCAGTGAAATGCAGATTTTGCAGAGCTAAAGGAATGTCTTCTGGAAGGGCTGCTTGTTCTTTTCTGTTTCCTAATAGCTTGACTCAACATGACAAGTGTTTTGGTAATGAGGATAGAATTCTATTTAAGCAAACAAAACAACTAATAAACATTCAAAGAAGCTGTGACTTATTTTCACTGAATTTCAGCCTTCTAGAATTACTGATCAGATGAACAAAGCTTTCCCATAAACGCCCAGTCTGACTTTGTGCTAAGAATGGCTGCTAGGATAGCCAAACTGAGAGTCCCTATTATTACATGAGGATTCTTGGAAAATGCATCCTTTTTGGGAAAAGGATTCACTGATTTGAGGCACTAAGAAGGGGGGATTCTGCCACAATTAATGGACTGACGATTTCTAAAGCAAATGGAATTAACCAAGATGAAAAAGAAAAGGCCAACAGTAAGTGATTCATGAATGGAGTGAAATTAAAAACTTGAAAAGGCCTATTAAATCTTATCCAGCCTCCCCAAACTACACTGAAGTTTTTTCCTTATAGCACATTTACTTTACTGTTTTATTTGTTTTATTTGTTTTATTTGTTTCTCAAATATTCAGACTTCAATGTATTGTAAAAACATATTCTGATTTAATGAACTTAGTTTGTGGGAAACAATGACTAGATATTGCATCTCAGGATTCATCCTCAGTAGATGCTTAAGAAAGAATTATATTTGAATGAGTGGAAAGACAGAATGGCAACAAATGATGATGATACACTTCTTGAGTAATTTTCAGTTCAATGTAAGTAACTCTCTAAATTGATGAACTATATAACCAAGGTAATCAAACCAAAAAAGAAACAAAGAGTACACTGACAGCATGCTATTATCCTGTAAATAGTCAAAATTATGGATTAGAATGGATTAAAGGAGTCTGACATAAAATATATATAGTATGCATATAAAAGATCAAGGAAAATATAGGTACAACATTAAGAGGCAAACTGAATCTTTTTAAAATATAATACATTCTCCTTTACTACATTGGTAGTTTCTCCTCACTAAACACAATCTATAAATCAGGCATATTAAGCCATTATGATCCTTGTAGAGTTTCAGAAACAGAATATAATGTGAATATTGTTGCTTACATAACCCAGTGAAGCTCATTGATAATATTTCTATTATATAGTCTGTTCATGAGTCTGTGCAGCAAGTTTCAGTGAAATGCAGATTTTGCAGAGCTAAAGGAATGTCTTCTGGAAGGGCTGCTTGTTCTTTTCTGTTTCCTAATAGCTTGACTCAACATGACAAGTGTTTTGGTAATGAGGATAGAATTCTATTTAAGCAAACAAAACAACTAATAAACATTCAAAGAAGCTGTGACTTATTTTCACTGAATTTCAGCCTTCTAGAATTACTGATCAGATGAACAAAGCTTTCCCATAAACGCCCAGTCTGACTTTGTGCTAAGAATGGCTGCTCTAGGATAGACCAAAATGCTCAAGGTCAGGAGGCTCCCTGGGATCCACAACCCAAGAAGCCTTGATTCTACTCCAGAAAACAAATGCATTGCCTAAAAAAGAAAAGCATCATCTCCTAACCATCAATGAGCCCAAACTGCTTCCCTGAAAGATTTTCTCACTGTCTTTCAACTAGAACTCTAACATATTTGATGAACTTGTGGCACTAATGAAAGCACATTTTTCTTTAGCAGTAAAGTTTTACTGCTCATGCTATAGCCTGAATTCATAGAGTATGGTCTTGCTCCAACAACTACAACTTGCTGAGTTCTTAAATGATATATTAGGACATATTTTTCTATGTGGAATTCATAATAGAACTCAGAATTTGTAATGACCAAAATACAATATAATACCTTTGGAACTTGTAATGACCAAAGAGATCCCTGATTGTGAGATGTCACAGAAATTAAATGAGCAATTTCTAGTAATTGTTCACATTATTACCTAAACAGAAAACTCTTGATACTGAGATAAGGATAATACAGAAAATGCATAATTACAAAGTTCATTTCAGATACACTGATTGCTTTTGAGCACCTCTAATGTACCAGTTTTCTGATAAGCACAAAGAATTTGGAGATGAATATAAGACATGGCCAATTTATACAGTTGCTTGAAGTCTAGACTCCTGAAGTTTAAGTAGAAATTCACCTGAAAAATTAGGGGAAGGATGGGTGGGGGGGGATGGGGGAAGATAAAAAGCTAGCCTTAAGGATTAGCACATAAGGAATGTTGGGAGAAAGATGAGTCTAGATAGGTAAGGAGGAACCAGTTACTCAAAGGCCTAGTAAAGCCATGTGAAAAAATTTGAACTTCATCCAGAAAATGAGGGATAGTCATTGAAGAAATTTTTAAGCATGGAAATGACAAAAATGAATTAAACTGAGCAAAGAAATGATAAAACACTAAAATTATTTTCCCTGCAACTATGCCAGGTGCTAAAAAAATGGCTTCTCTACTGACCCAATAACAGAAATAACCTCAAAAATAGGTGCTTCTTTTCTGGTTAAAAGGACATACTGACTAAAGTTGAATAGTGGTTCATAGCTCTGGGACTCCAAACGCCTCATGCTTCATTGCTACTCAGAAGAATTTCTATACATAAATAAAAGACAAGGTCTGCTACAAGTCCAAGCTCACTCTGCTTGCTGCACGACAGGCCAATGAATCTGAGAGAGGAGGTGTTGAGGCAAGGAAAATGACTTTATTACAAAAGAAGCTGACCCAGAAGATGGCAGGCTTGCGACTCGAAATAAACCATCTTATTGGGGTTTGGATGCCAGGTTATTTTATAGATCAGAGATGGGGGGAGGTGAGGAAGCAAAGAAAAAAGGCCATTAATCTTGCACACATCTCCTAGAAGGGCAAGCCTCAGGCAGGGAAAGTGTTAACTTCTCTCTTCCTTCCATCTACAGGTGGACAAGATTCTTGAACAAAGGTACTTTACACTCAGGCAAAGGGGCAAGGTCTTCTAGGCTAGCCATTAAGTGTGATGATAATAACAAAAGTAACAGAAAGCAAGTCAAAGAAAACAGTTTGCAACAGGGAGTCAGAATTGGTTTCCTCTCTGCAACAGGTCTATGACATACCCCTAAATATTATCTTCTCTTTTCCCATGGTGGGGAGTTATCCTGAGAATTGTTCAAGCAATGGTCATCTAGTTTCAAAGTGTTTTTGCTTTTCAAGGTCACCTAACCAGTTTAGGCTCTGATGAGAAAGCAGTCATGTTAGTATTTATGACTGGGACATGATGTCCATATACATTCTTTCAACATGAACCCAAGTTTAGTGTGAACCAATCAGCCCTGGAGAAGACTATTGTAGGTAGTAATCTTCTGGTTTCAAAAAACAAAATCAAAGTATGGACAATATCATTTCCAGAAAGAGTTATGACATTATCAAGCATTTTCCTGCCATATTAGTAAACAAGGATGTCACAGTCATCATTAATTTCAGGGCACACACGAAAGAGAAGAGTATCTACCTGATATTGCAGCCATTAGACTGCAGCTACTCCCTACAGAGAGCACCAGTGAACTCAGGATGCGGAAAAAAACACAGAGTACTAGCCCCAGGATAGCTAGGATACAAATGGACATACTAACCTCAAAAATAGGTGCTTCTTTTCTGGTTAAAAGGACATACAAGTTGAATAGTGGTTCATAGCTCTGGGACTCCAAACGCCTCATGCTTCATTGCTACTCAGAAGAATTTCTATACATAAATAAAAGACAAGGTCTGCTACAAGTCCAAGCTCACTCTGCTTGCTGCACGACAGGCCAATGAATCTGAGAGAGGAGGTGTTGAGGCAAGGAAAATGACTTTATTACAAAAGAAGCTGACCCAGAAGATGGCAGGCTTGCGACTCGAAATAAACCATCTTATTGGGGTTTGGATGCCAGGTTATTTTATAGATCAGAGATGGGGGGAGGTGAGGAAGCAAAGAAAAAAGGCCATTAATCTTGCACACATCTCCTAGAAGGGCAAGCCTCAGGCAGGGAAAGTGTTAACTTCTCTCTTCCATCTACAGGTGGACAAGATTCTTGAACAAAGGTACTTTACACTCAGGCAAAGGGGCAAGGTCTTCTAGGCTAGCCATTAAGTGTGATGATAATAACAAAAGTAACAGAAAGCAAGTCAAAGAAAACAGTTTGCAACAGGGAGTCAGAATTGGTTTCCTCTCTGCAACAGGTCTATGACATACCCCTAAATATTATCTTCTCTTTTCCCATGGTGGGGAGTTATCCTGAGAATTGTTCAAGCAATGGTCATCTAGTTTCAAAGTGTTTTTGCTTTTCAAGGTCACCTAACCAGTTTAGGCTCTGATGAGAAAGCAGTCATGTTAGTATTTATGACTGGGACATGATGTCCATATACATTCTTTCAACATGAACCCAAGTTTAGTGTGAACCAATCAGCCCTGGAGAAGACTATTGTAGGTAGTAATCTTCTGGTTTCAAAAAACAAAATCAAAGTATGGACAATATCATTTCCAGAAAGAGTTATGACATTATCAAGCATTTTCCTGCCATATTAGTAAACAAGGATGTCACAGTCATCATTAATTTCAGGGCACACACGAAAGAGAAGAGTATCTACCTGATATTGCAGCCATTAGACTGCAGCTACTCCCTACAGAGAGCACCAGTGAACTCAGGATGCGGAAAAAAACACAGAGTACTAGCCCCAGGATAGCTGAGATACATATGAAAGGAATGATTTAAATGAGACTAGTCTAGCTTCCCATACACAGAAAAACATCTTTCCATACCCAGAAAAGCATTAAATTCCTTGACTTAGGATATCTAGTTTTCTTTAATTCACAATAATCTCTTCATATTCACGCTACTGGCCTTTGGTTACAAACTTCTATATAACATAAATCTCAATTTTTGTGACTATTCTTTTTTTTCCCATCATGCCCCCCCTTTTTTTGGCCACTTCTATTGGTCTTTCATTTATCTATTTTCATCCATCTTTGCTCTTTGGCCTGTGTGGACCTCCCATCACAGTGGCCTCTCTCGCTGCAGAGCACAGGCTCTGGACGCATGCGCTTCAGAGCTCCAGCTCAGTAATTGGACACATCTGTCCAGCCACTCCGCGGCATGTGGGATCTTCCCAGGCCAGAGATTGAAATGGCGCCCCTTGCACTGCAAGGTGGTAACCTTACCCACTGGACCACCAGGGAAGCACCCCTCTTTTTAAAATATATTTATTTTCATCCATCTTTTACTATTTGGCATGTGTGGACCTCCCATTGCAGTGGCCTCACTGAGTTGCAGCTCTGAGCGCATGTGTTCCAGAGTGCTGACTCGTATTGGACACACCCGTGCAACCGCTCCGCACCACGTGGGATCTTCCTGGGCCAGGGATCTAAAAAGTTCCCCTTGCACTGCAGGGGGGACTCTTCACCCACTGGACCACCAGGGAAGCCCTAGGTTGTGACTATATTTTAAGCCAACAGTTGTGTGTGTGTGTGTGTGTGTGTGTGTGTGTGTATACATAAATAACTCTTGGCTAGAAACCAGAAAGTACGTTTTTTAAAAATCCTGATTGTTGGGAAAATGGTTCTATATATGTAGTTTTTCAACCCTATTAGGAGCATAAGAACAGGTCCTGAGGGTAGAATACATTCCCATCAAAAATTAAAACGTCCTCAAAACTGTCCTGAAATTATACACTGAAAGAAGAGCATCTTTCTCTGTTTCAGACTCAACCTGTGCTACTGTTTTAAGCGTATGTGTCATAGGGCACCTGGGCAGCCCCAGGGCTATATCTGTTCCTTCCAGGCAAGGGAAGGGTCTTTTGTTGTGTATCATGCTTGTACTGCATGGGGGTGCACCATGAGACTAGTCTAGCTTCCCATACACAGAAACATCTTTCCATACCCAGAAAAGCATTAAATTCCTTGACTTAGGATATCTAGTTTTCTTTAATTCACAATAATCTCTTCATATTCACGCTACTGGCCTTTGGTTACAAACTTCTATATAACATAAATCTCAATTTTTGTGACTATTCTTTTTTTTCCCATCATGCCCCCCCTTTTTTTGGCCACTTCTATTGGTCTTTCATTTATCTATTTTCATCCATCTTTGCTCTTTGGCCTGTGTGGACCTCCCATCACAGTGGCCTCTCTCGCTGCAGAGCACAGGCTCTGGACGCGTGCGCTCCAGAGCTCCAGCTCGGTAGTTGGACACATCTGTCCAGCCACTCCGCGGCATGTGGGATCTTCCCAGGCCAGAGATTGAAATGGCGCCCCTTGCACTGCAAGGTGGTAACCTTACCCACTGGACCACCAGGGAAGCACCCCTCTTTTTAAAATATATTTATTTTCATCCATCTTTTACTATTTGGCATGTGTGGACCTCCCATTGCAGTGGCCTCACTGAGTTGCAGCTCTGAGCGCATGTGTTCCAGAGTGCTGACTCGTATTGGACACACCCGTGCAACCGCTCCGCACCACGTGGGATCTTCCTGGGCCAGGGATCTAAAAAGTTCCCCTTGCACTGCAGGGGGGACTCTTCACCCACTGGACCACCAGGGAAGCCCTAGGTTGTGACTATATTTTAAGCCAACAGTTGTGTGTGTGTGTGTGTGTGTGTGTGTGTGTGTATACATAAATAACTCTTGGCTAGAAACCAGAAAGTACGTTTTTTAAAAATCCTGATTGTTGGGAAAATGGTTCTATATATGTAGTTTTTCAACCCTATTAGGAGCATAAGAACAGGTCCTGAGGGTAGAATACATTCCCATCAAAAATTAAAACGTCCTCAAAACTGTCCTGAAATTATACACTGAAAGAAGAGCATCTTTCTCTGTTTCAGACTCAACCTGTGCTACTGTTTTAAGCGTATGTGTCATAGGGCACCTGGGCAGCCCCAGGGCTATATCTGTTCCTTCCAGGCAAGGGAAGGGTCTTTTGTTGTGTATCATGCTTGTACTGCATGGGGGCACCATAGGTGACAGATGCCCTACTGAAGCTGGCCTTGCTCTATCTCTTCTCTGTGAGGAACAGGCTATTCTATCCAGTACTTGACATCACTGTGTTTCCCTTGGCAACTCCAATATTAAGACACAGTGGGCAGAAGTGTTTGGACTTCTATTCCTGGTAAATAGGCAACATACTCCAATTGCTCAACACTGATGATATGCCAGAATTCTTTAAATTATTCTTTTGGCGACAAACTACATTATTCAGTACAAAGTGAGATCATCACAGAATTTGGCCAAGAGTCTTAAAATCTAGGTCACAAATTGGCCATTGCTCACCAGGTCCCTAAGGAAATTTATGTAAATATAAATATGTTCCAGTGCAGAACTCTCCAGTGAGGTAAAAGAGGCTCCAAGGAGAGCCAGAATGACCTAAACAGGTGGACTGAAAAGACCACAGCCAGAGCAGCCTGAAGGGGCCACTGGGCCTAAGGCCAAATTTCAGATCTCATCATTCTACTGCCAAGGCTTTCATCCATGGCCAGCCCAAGGGGAAGCTCAAAGAGGAAAGATGGAAGAAACATTTTCTGAAAGGCCTATAGGAACAGTTTAAAGAAACTCGGGTAGGTCTTCTGAGGCTGGGCCATCAGGAACATCCCTAAAGAAATAGCATCCCAGGAAGAAATATAGAGAGAAGACTAAGCTTCTTCCAGGAAGAAGGAGGCCACCTCCACCCTGGTCACAGGAGACAAAAGTCAGAAGGGAGCAGAAGGAACTCAGACAGTAACAACTATCTACTTCTCCTTAGACTATGTAAGGAGGCCTAAGTACAGAGAGACCGTGATACACTCTTGTCCCCATTTCTTCTCTCCCCAGGATGGTGACATTCTCTCCATTAGTCCTGTAGATCAATGACCAATAAAATATCCTTGAGCATGTTCACCATGTTTTAGAGTAAAATGCCTTGCTCCTGATCCAGTTTTATTAAAGGATTAATTTTAAGTATGTAGGATGTGAGAAGGATGAGATATTTCAAAATTCTCCTTTGAAACACCTGCCCCCTTCCTTCCAGGCAAGGGAAGGGTCTTTTGTTGTGTATCATGCTTGTACTGCATGGGGCACCATAGGTGACAGATGCCCTACTGAAGCTGGCCTTGCTCTATCTCTTCTCTGTGAGGAACAGGCTATTCTATCCAGTACTTGACATCACTGTGTTTCCCTTGGCAACTCAATATTAAGACACAGTGGGCAGAAGTGTTTGGACTTCTATTCCTGGTAAATAGGCAACATACTCCAATTGCTCAACACTGATGATATGCCAGAATTCTTTAAATTATTCTTTTGGCGACAAACTACATTATTCAGTACAAAGTGAGATCATCACAGAATTTGGCCAAGAGTCTTAAAATCTAGGTCACAAATTGGCCATTGCTCACCAGGTCCCTAAGGAAATTTATGTAAATATAAATATGTTCCAGTGCAGAACTCTCCAGTGAGGTAAAAGAGGCTCCAAGGAGAGCCAGAATGACCTAAACAGGTGGACTGAAAAGACCACAGCCAGAGCAGCCTGAAGGGGCCACTGGGCCTAAGGCCAAATTTCAGATCTCATCATTCTACTGCCAAGGCTTTCATCCATGGCCAGCCCAAGGGGAAGCTCAAAGAGGAAAGATGGAAGAAACATTTTCTGAAAGGCCTATAGGAACAGTTTAAAGAAACTCGGGTAGGTCTTCTGAGGCTGGGCCATCAGGAACATCCCTAAAGAAATAGCATCCCAGGAAGAAATATAGAGAGAAGACTAAGCTTCTTCCAGGAAGAAGGAGGCCACCTCCACCCTGGTCACAGGAGACAAAAGTCAGAAGGGAGCAGAAGGAACTCAGACAGTAACAACTATCTACTTCTCCTTAGACTATGTAAGGAGGCCTAAGTACAGAGAGACCGTGATACACTCTTGTCCCCATTTCTTCTCTCCCCAGGATGGTGACATTCTCTCCATTAGTCCTGTAGATCAATGACCAATAAAATATCCTTGAGCATGTTCACCATGTTTTAGAGTAAAATGCCTTGCTCCTGATCCAGTTTTATTAAAGGATTAATTTTAAGTATGTAGGATGTGAGAAGGATGAGATATTTCAAAATTTCTCCCTTTAGAAATACCCAAAATTTCAGTAACATCCTATTTCTTATTTCTGAGACTAATCTATACTATGAACAACAGTGATTTGGGAAGGGGCAAATCTTACATTGACTGTGTACCTTTTATGTTGCTTTTTATAAAAAATAGAACAAGCTCTTATTAAATTAATGGTACAACTCCTAATTGTTGGAAACTTAGAATTATGGAAATAGTACAACATATGAGATGTACAGAATAGTCTAATGTCTTACTTTTAAATAACTCAGATTTAACATTTGAGATCATTGCTTCCTAACTCTACTCTTTTCGTGTACATGTTATTACAAATAAATGGTTTTGAAGAGCAAGAATATGTCAGCTGCAGTGACAACACTGCAATATGTCAGTGTTATCAACTGCACATTACTCCTGTCCTTGGGGAGAAGTCTGGGACCCGCACCTCCTGGATCCCTTGTCCTCTAGGTTTCAATATGAATTACTACAGTGGGAATCCCTTGTAGGAAAGCCAGAACACAGAAAAGGAGTAGCCTTCTTCCTCCAGCACCAGCCAGGCGAGAACTGACAGATGTCCAGGAAGGAGCTTAGCAGGTGAGCACTGGTGAGTCACTCCGGCAATTAAGATCATTAGCAGTGTATTCTGTGCTTCTTGCACTTCAAGAGTTTCTGCAGAATTCTCCTCCTGACTTTTGCTTCTGCAGCTCTTCCAACAGTTATACCAGCCTTGAAATCCCTATTTACATTCTTTTTTTGCTCTGAGTAGAGTGATTTAAAACAAATGACAATCACATCCTTATTTTTCCTGTGTAACAGTCCTCAGCATTTGGCTATCAACATATTTTTTAACAGTTAGGGAGTCGGGTTTTTTTTTTTTTGGATGCTGTTTCTGCATTGCAGAAGAGATTACAAGAATGAAGACTCCTCTTTGGCCTTATTTAGTTCTCTTATCTCATCTATCTTTATTTATATTTATACTTCATATTCCTGTCTTCAGATATTAATACTTTTGCTATCCCACACGGCTGCATAATTATAGTAGCAGAAGCAGTTAGCATCTCTCTTGTTTTTGTGTGCTGCATGCTAAGTTGCTTCAGGCTTGTCCAACTCTGTGGGACCCCACGAACCGTAACCCACCAGGCTTCTCTGTCCATGGGATTCTCCAGAGAAGAATACTGGAGTGGATTGCCATGCCCTCCTCCAAAGAATCTTCCTAATCCAGGGATCAAACTCATGTTTGTTGCATTCTCCTGCACTGACAGGCTGGTTCTTTACCATTCTCCACCTGGGAAGGTGTATATATATATATATATATATATAATTATGTCTGATTTGTAGTTCTCTATGGCAGAAAACAACACAATATCATAAGCAATTTTCTCCAATTAAAAAGTAAAGATTAAAGGGAGGCAAGAATGTACTTGTTTTTAGTACTTTTAAATTCACATTTACATTTTTTATTTCACTTGACCTTTATGGTACTTTTATACCTAGAATGGAATGGCACTATATCCTCCTAGCTAATAGGTGGGAAATTTGAAACTCAGAAAAGTTAAATGATAAATTAAATGTCACACAGAAAATCAGGCAATATGCTAGAACCAGAATTCAAGATTTTTGACCATCACTATTCCAGTGTGACAGTATTCTACTAGCTCACTGTGTAAGATGGCGGCTCTCCACATATAACTTCCATGACTGTTAAAATCTTTCTATAGTATAACATCCGTGAACTCTGAGTTATCATGTTTGTTTTCTGTGAATAGTCTTTGTCAACTGTTTGAATATCACTTTTCAAATTAATATAATAATTTCAATGAGACTGTAAATTATTGAAGGGAGGCTCTGTGACTATTATTTGGCATCTAATAGTTTTGGCATACTGGAGAAGTATAATAATAGTGAGAGTGACAGTATATCATTATCTTTGACAACTTTTCTCTGGCCAGTGGTAATTAGTCAGGGTCCAATATCTATTGAATGAGTTTTCATATCAGAGGCTCTCTCGAAATTCTAATTGTACTATCTGGCAATGTTACTTGAAGGGTACCCAACTCAGAATCAGACAGATATACAGCTTATTTTATTCAAAGATAAGCTATTCAGAATAAAACAGATAAAGAAATTGAACAATATTGAGAATAACATACCACAGAATATACTTAACATAAAATAAATGCAGAATTTGGATTATTTTTAGGATTTAGTCTTTTTTAAGCATATGAATACATATAGCCAAGACTCTATAAGAGAAATGTACGCTTTCACCTCAAAAAATGTCTGTTAGTTAATTCAGCATTTCTACCTAAGGATAGCAAATTTTAAGAAAAAAAGAAAAAAAAACTTTAAAAAAAACCCTGCATATCAACAAGGCAATGGAATAGTTGTAATAGGCTTTTAGTGCAAAGATAAAGATGCTGAAAATCTGTAAGAACTTAACATTGGCTAAAGAGATGGAAATATGTCTATAATTTTACATATCATATCTAAATGAAATTTTAAAGATCTACTTTTTACATTAAAAGTTTTTCTAACTTTTGGGATTCTCTGGTGGTCCAGTGGGTAAAGGGTCTGCCTTGCAGTGCAGGGGCCACGGGTTCGATTCATGGCCTGGGACAATCCCAAATGCCGCGGAACGGCTGGACCAGTGTGTTCAATTAGGGGCCAGAGCTCTGGAGAGCATTCACCCAGAGCTGGTACTTTGCAACGAGAGAGGCCACTGCAATGGGAGGCCCACACAGGCCAAAGAATAAAGATGGATGAAAATAAACACAAAACCAATAAAAGTGGCCAAAATTAAAATATATATAAAAAGATGTAAAAAAAAATGTTTCTAATTTTTGAAGTTTTATTTTTAAACTGAACTTGTATATTATTGCAATGATAACACCAACTTAAAAGCAGTCCACCTAACCTGTTAAGTTTAGACCAACAACTACTTAGGAAGCATCTAGTATAGGTTCACCTGACTTCACAAATAATACATGTTTACAAAGTAAAGGCTTGTGTCAATGCTGCATTGAGCAGGTCTATCTGCATCATTTTGCCAACAGCATTTGTTCCCTTTGTGTCACTGTGTCACAATTGGTAACTCTTGCAATCAGACTTTTTCATTATTACTATTACATTTATTTTGATGATCTGTGATCAGTGACTTTGATGATACTATTGTAACTGTTTTGAGGCACCAAAAACTGCACCAGTATGACGGCAAACTTCACGTGAGTGTGTTCTGATTGCTCCATCAACTGGCTCTTTCCCCATCTCTATCCCACTCCTTAAAATAAATGAAAAAAAAGAATTTGGATTATTTTTAGGATTTAGTCTTTTAAGCATATGAATACATATAGCCAAGACTCTATAAGAGAAATGTACGCTTTCACCTCAAAAAATGTCTGTTAGTTAATTCAGCATTTCTACCTAAGGATAGCAAATTTTAAGAAAAAAAGAAAAAAAAACTTTAAAAAAAACCCTGCATATCAACAAGGCAATGGAATAGTTGTAATAGGCTTTTAGTGCAAAGATAAAGATGCTGAAAATCTGTAAGAACTTAACATTGGCTAAAGAGATGGAAATATGTCTATAATTTTACATATCATATCTAAATGAAATTTTAAAGATCTACTTTTTACATTAAAAGTTTTTCTAACTTTTGGGATTCTCTGGTGGTCCAGTGGGTAAAGGGTCTGCCTTGCAGTGCAGGGGCCACGGGTTCGATTCATGGCCTGGGACAATCCCAAATGCCGCGGAACGGCTGGACCAGTGTGTTCAATTAGGGGCCAGAGCTCTGGAGAGCATTCACCCAGAGCTGGTACTTTGCAACGAGAGAGGCCACTGCAATGGGAGGCCCACACAGGCCAAAGAATAAAGATGGATGAAAATAAACACAAAACCAATAAAAGTGGCCAAAATTAAAATATATATAAAAAGATGTAAAAAAAAATGTTTCTAATTTTTGAAGTTTTATTTTTAAACTGAACTTGTATATTATTGCAATGATAACACCAACTTAAAAGCAGTCCACCTAACCTGTTAAGTTTAGACCAACAACTACTTAGGAAGCATCTAGTATAGGTTCACCTGACTTCACAAATAATACATGTTTACAAAGTAAAGGCTTGTGTCAATGCTGCATTGAGCAGGTCTATCTGCATCATTTTGCCAACAGCATTTGTTCCCTTTGTGTCACTGTGTCACAATTGGTAACTCTTGCAATCAGACTTTTTCATTATTACTATTACATTTATTTTGATGATCTGTGATCAGTGACTTTGATGATACTATTGTAACTGTTTTGAGGCACCAAAAACTGCACCAGTATGACGGCAAACTTCACGTGAGTGTGTTCTGATTGCTCCATCAACTGGCTCTTTCCCCATCTCTATCCCACTCCTTGAGCCTATTTCCTGAGATACAATAATTTTGAAACCAGTCCAGTTAATAATCCTACAGCGGCCTCCAAGTACACAAGTGTAAGAAAGAGTCACACATACCTCCCTCTAAATCAAAAGCTGTAAATGATTAAGCTAAGTAAGGAAGGCATGTCAAAAAACTGAGAAGCTGAAAGCTAGTTTCTTGCACCAAACAGTTAGCCAAGTTGCGAATGCAAAGGTAAAGTCCTTGGAGAAATTATAAGTACTACTCCAGTAAACACACAGATGATACAAAAGTGAATCAGTCTAATTGCTAATATGGAAAACATTTTGATCACCTAGGTAGAAGAGCAAACAGTCACAAAATTCCCTGAAGCCAAAGTCTAATGTAGAAAAAGGCCCTAACCCTCTTGAATTCTTTGAAGGCTGCAAAGTGAGGAAGCTGCAAAAGAACAGTTTGGAGTTTATAGAGGTTGGATCATGAAATTTAAGGAAAGGAGCCATCTCTACAACATAAAAGTTCAACATTAAATAGCAAGTACTGATGTACAAGCTGAAAGTTGTCCAGAAAATCTAGCTGAGATCATTAATGAAGGTGGCTACACTAAATAACAGATTTTCAATGTAGATGAAAAAAACTACTGGAAAGATACCGCCTAGAACTTTCATAGTAAAGAGGAGAAGTCAATGCCTGGCTTCAAAGGACAGAAGCTAATGCAGCTGGTGACTTTAAGTTGAAGTCTATGCTCACTTACCATTCTGAAAGTCTTTATGGGCCTTTAAGAATTATAATCAACCTACTCCACTTGTGCTTATAATTGGAACAATAAAACCTGAATGACAGCACATCTGTTAATACCATGGTTTGCTGAATATTTTAAGCTCACTGTTGCACGTACTGCTCAAAAAAGAGATCATCTGCATCATTTTGCCAACAGCATTTGTTCCCTTTGTGTCACTGTGTCACAATTGGTAACTCTTGCAATCAGACTTTTTCATTATTACTATTACATTTATTTTGATGATCTGTGATCAGTGACTTTGATGATACTATTGTAACTGTTTTGAGGCACCAAAAACTGCACCAGTATGACGGCAAACTTCACGTGAGTGTGTTCTGATTGCTCCATCAACTGGCTCTTTCCCCATCTCTATCCCACTCCTTGAGCCTATTTCCTGAGATACAATAATTTTGAAACCAGTCCAGTTAATAATCCTACAGCGGCCTCCAAGTACACAAGTGTAAGAAAGAGTCACACATACCTCCCTCTAAATCAAAAGCTGTAAATGATTAAGCTAAGTAAGGAAGGCATGTCAAAAAACTGAGAAGCTGAAAGCTAGTTTCTTGCACCAAACAGTTAGCCAAGTTGCGAATGCAAAGGTAAAGTCCTTGGAGAAATTATAAGTACTACTCCAGTAAACACACAGATGATACAAAAGTGAATCAGTCTAATTGCTAATATGGAAAACATTTTGATCACCTAGGTAGAAGAGCAAACAGTCACAAAATTCCCTGAAGCCAAAGTCTAATGTAGAAAAAGGCCCTAACCCTCTTGAATTCTTTGAAGGCTGCAAAGTGAGGAAGCTGCAAAAGAACAGTTTGGAGTTTATAGAGGTTGGATCATGAAATTTAAGGAAAGGAGCCATCTCTACAACATAAAAGTTCAACATTAAATAGCAAGTACTGATGTACAAGCTGAAAGTTGTCCAGAAAATCTAGCTGAGATCATTAATGAAGGTGGCTACACTAAATAACAGATTTTCAATGTAGATGAAAAAAACTACTGGAAAGATACCGCCTAGAACTTTCATAGTAAAGAGGAGAAGTCAATGCCTGGCTTCAAAGGACAGAAGCTAATGCAGCTGGTGACTTTAAGTTGAAGTCTATGCTCACTTACCATTCTGAAAGTCTTTATGGGCCTTTAAGAATTATAATCAACCTACTCCACTTGTGCTTATAATTGGAACAATAAAACCTGAATGACAGCACATCTGTTAATACCATGGTTTGCTGAATATTTTAAGCTCACTGTTGCACGTACTGCTCAAAAAAAAGAGATTCCTTTCAAAATACTCCTGCCCATGGACAATGTACCTGCTTACCCAAGAGCACTGGTGGAGTTATACAGCGAGATTAACCTTGTTTTCATGCCCACTAACACAACTTCCGTTCTACAACCCATGGATCAAGAAGTCATTTCAACTCTTTTTATTTCAGAAATACATTTTGTAAGACTATAGATGCCATAGATGGTGATTCCTCTGATGGATCTGGGCAAAGTCTATTAGAAACCTCCTATGAAGAATTTACCATTCTAGAACATTTATGATTCATGCAAGAGGTCAAACTATATCAACATCAACAGGAGTTTGGAAGAACCCTCATGTATGACTTGGAGGAGGGGTTCAAGATTTCAATGGAGGAAATAACTGCAGATGTGATAGAAACAGTAAGAGAACTAGGATAATAAGTGGGGCCTGAAGAAGTGCTAAACTGCTGCAATCTCATGATAGAACTTTAACAGCTGAGCAGATGCTTCTGTTGGAGGACTAAAGAATGTGGTTTCCTGAAAGAGAATAAACTCCTAGTGAAGATGCTATGAAGATTGCTGAAATGACAACAAAATACTTAGAATATTATCTAAAATTGGACTGACTCCAAGTTTGAAAGAAGTTATACTGTGGGTAAAATGTTCTCTAGTCTTGCATGCTACAGAGAAATCATTTGTGAAAGGAAGAGTCAACCTATGTGACAGGCTTCACTGTTGTCTTATTTTAAGAAATGTCAACAGTCACCCCACCCTTTAGGAACTACCACTCTGATCAGTCAGCAGCCATAAACTTCAATCAAGCCCTTCCACAAGCAAACAGATTACAACTTGCTGAAGGCTCAGATGAGGGTTGGCATTTCTTTTTAGGAATGAAGTATTTTTAAATTAAGGCATGTACCATTTTTTAGGTATAATACTATTGTACACTTAATAGACCAAATAGATTAGAAAATTAGGAATAGCATGCATGAGATACCTAACTACTTATGCAGCCTGCGACTTACTGATGAAACACAAAAGGGACAGTGGGTGGCAGGATACCAAGATCACCTTTCCCATAGTGGACTCTCTCGATTACCACTGTGGCTACCACCAGACGCCAGTGACTCCAGGGCTGTGGTCCCCTTCTGTCCCACACCCCATACATGGGAAATAGGTTCAACATGGGTAGGTTGCTACTGCTTTGCACTTTGGTTTTGCTGTATGAGGCGAGGAACTCTTTAAAGGTGGCAAACACTTAGAAGAATTCACAAGAGGTGGTCATCTCTCAGGAAAATAATAACACTTCCATAGTGATTTTTAAGTGTAAATGCCTTATCATGTTGCATAGTCATCTTTTGTTCATGCTCAATCATGTTTCTCTCAATCTGGTATATCTCTAATGCCCCAAGTCTTGTAATTTCATGCAATAACACAGCAATAATGATGGTAATAATCATAAACACATCCCTAAACTTATCCTCCTGCAATCCACTCCCCCATTCTGAAGTCAGAGTACTCTTGATGGATAATGGGTAAGATGTTCTTGAATAACGAGAATGGGAAGTATCATTCTTTTTTTTTTTTTTTTAAAGGAAAAAAAAACATGTAAAAAAGAGAGGCATATTCAGTTGGCAGACAAGAATACATTCTCCTCAAAAAGCAGCCCTCTGCCAAGTTTTTGGCTTCTGTTTGTTGTTGTTTCAGAGGTAAACACAATTAAAAAACAAAATAACAAGTCTTCAAAAGCACAGCTGAATATTTATGTTTTTCCTCAGAGACTTCTGGGCTTATATTACTGAGGATCTTACTTTGCTTTTGGACATCATAATAGTTAAAAGACACAAAAATAACTCTACTGTACCATTCAACCTTGCTTGGGAAGAGGGAAATATGTTTATTTCGTAATGCCCATCCCTTTAAGTTTGTGTTGTAATTCCTCAAAGTCTGAATACCAACATGATAATTTTCTCTCCTGTTGCTGAAAACACACACTGTTGTTCCAAAAATTCCATGTTATCAAGTCTTACTAGGCAGTTGGGTACAGCTATCTGATACCATCTTAATTGCTTTACCCTAGATAAAAAACTACACTGGTGATAGGACCCCCAGATGAGTTAATTAACCATTTGGGCTTGCTCACTACTGAGCTATCAGAATTTGTTTTGCCAGAGAGGTAACTCAAGCCTCTGCCTGTATGTCAGTGAGAATGTTCCTGAAATCTCTTAGTCTGCTACAACTCTGCTAATTCATTTGATCCATGGGTTTGGGGTGTTTTTTCCTCCTAATTTCACACAGTTAAATCTAATTCCAATAAAGCGTGTCGGAATCAAAAGTTGCTGAGTGTGACAACCTATTTCAAATTCTGGACAACATACAGAGGGAACATAATAGCAAGGCAAGTTAATGAATAGCATCTCAACTCTGTTCTAAACAACATTCAGATTTCTGCTAGCAATCAGATCACTTCTCCTGGCTGCCACCATGTGCTAGTCCCTGCCACCCCAGGAAACAGTCCCTCTAGGAGTGACAGATGATGGTAGATAGCTTATGGTGAACCATGTTGGATTCGTGACCTTCAAATGAAAAAATTTCACTTTGGGATCAAAAGACTTGACCTTGGTCACTCAGAGTTTCATGTAACAAAAGTTCTATTAAAGAAGGAAGATAAAGAAAGCTTCCAGCAAAGGCGCTGGAAGGTGGGATAGAACAGTACCCCCCAGCAGCTAGTTTAGGCAGGTATTTTGTACTTTTTCAGTTGGTTATTAAAAATAGATCAAAAGAATATTTTAAGGCTGTAAAGGTCTTATTAGATCCACACCCACAACATTAACATAAGATTAGCAGGAGTTGGTCTCCAGACTTCAAGACTAGATGAGACATTCCAATGCAAAATAGTTTGCATCCATAAGAAAGTAAAGTTAGTTTCAGAGTAGAGCTTTATCACGGCAAATACTTAGACTAGAAAGTGTTTGTTCCTCCTCCTCCTCCTCCTCCTTGGAAACCACTGACCTCCTTACCAAGTCTGCGTATTCACCCAGAAGAAGATTCAGGAGATCACTGTAACTTGCATTATTGCCCATCACAGCAGACCACTTTTTATAAGATATTGTTAAAGATAGGAAACCCTTTTGGAACATCTGAGAGGTTGTCTGGAGCTCTTTGAATGTGTCATATTTTGAAAATAATGACAATTACCTGGAAACCAAAATACCTGCCTATTACCTCTAACAGGAATACTGAGAGGCAGGAAGAAGTGCAAGCCTCTTAGAGTGCCTGCTTTCCCTTGGCTAGGCAAATAGTCATTTGGAACAAGCCTAGGCAGTATTCACAAATAAAAGCATAGGTGGATATGTGAGTGGTCTCTCACACCCACATATGACAAACACATGCACAGAAGCAAGACAACACATTATACACACACACAGTTTGTGACAGATTCAGCACTATGCGCTGGTCTCCTTGTTTCTATGTTTTTCTATCCACTGCTCTCTGCCTTTCACTCTCTGGTATGTTAATATCACTTCTCAGATTGAAATGTTCCATGATTTCATGTTGTATTAATACAAGATAAACTTCAAAACCTATCACTTAAAAACCTCCTCAGCACAGTGCTGAGTGTTATCTACAGAATAATGTACCCCCCCACCTCCCCATCAGTCGTTTCTCTCCCCAAGATCCTTGCAGATGTGATTTAGTTAGTGTAGAGATGAGATAATCTTAGATTCCAGTGGGGCTAACATCATCACAGGGCCCTTATAATAGGAAGGCAGGAGAGTCAGAGTCAGAGAAGGAGATGTGGTAACATAAACAGAGGTTGGAATAATCTGCTCTAAAGATGGAGAAAAAGGCCATGAGCATAGAAATGCAGGAGGCCTATAGAAGCTGGAAAAGCCAAAGAAACAGATTCTCCCCTAGAGCCTACAAAAGGAGTGCAGCTCTGCCAACACCTGAGTCTAACCTTAGACCTACTGTGGACTTCTGACCTGTAAAACTGTTAGATAATATATTTGTGCTATCTGAAGCCACCACATCTGTGGTCATTTGTTATAGTAACAGCAGGAAACAAATGTACTCAACCTACTATCCTTCTGTCTTCCCATCTTAGGGTAAATTTTACCAATGTAAGGAAACCCAGAAGAAGATTCAGGAGATCACTGTAACTTGCATTATTCCCATCAGCAGACCACTTTTATAAGATATTGTTAAAGATAGGAAACCCTTTTGGAACATCTGAGAGGTTGTCTGGAGCTCTTTGAATGTGTCATATTTTGAAAATAATGACAATTACCTGGAAACCAAAATACCTGCCTATTACCTCTAACAGGAATACTGAGAGGCAGGAAGAAGTGCAAGCCTCTTAGAGTGCCTGCTTTCCCTTGGCTAGGCAAATAGTCATTTGGAACAAGCCTAGGCAGTATTCACAAATAAAAGCATAGGTGGATATGTGAGTGGTCTCTCACACCCACATATGACAAACACATGCACAGAAGCAAGACAACACATTATACACACACACAGTTTGTGACAGATTCAGCACTATGCGCTGGTCTCCTTGTTTCTATGTTTTTCTATCCACTGCTCTCTGCCTTTCACTCTCTGGTATGTTAATATCACTTCTCAGATTGAAATGTTCCATGATTTCATGTTGTATTAATACAAGATAAACTTCAAAACCTATCACTTAAAAACCTCCTCAGCACAGTGCTGAGTGTTATCTACAGAATAATGTACCCCCCCACCTCCCCATCAGTCGTTTCTCTCCCCAAGATCCTTGCAGATGTGATTTAGTTAGTGTAGAGATGAGATAATCTTAGATTCCAGTGGGGCTAACATCATCACAGGGCCCTTATAATAGGAAGGCAGGAGAGTCAGAGTCAGAGAAGGAGATGTGGTAACATAAACAGAGGTTGGAATAATCTGCTCTAAAGATGGAGAAAAAGGCCATGAGCATAGAAATGCAGGAGGCCTATAGAAGCTGGAAAAGCCAAAGAAACAGATTCTCCCCTAGAGCCTACAAAAGGAGTGCAGCTCTGCCAACACCTGAGTCTAACCTTAGACCTACTGTGGACTTCTGACCTGTAAAACTGTTAGATAATATATTTGTGCTATCTGAAGCCACCACATCTGTGGTCATTTGTTATAGTAACAGCAGGAAACAAATGTACTCAACCTACTATCCTTCTGTCTTCCCATCTTCCTGAATCTTTGGGATAAAACCATGCTTATTACCAAGGGTGTTTTACAGTCAGACTCTGCAAATCCTATTCATGCTCCAGGAGCACCTTCAATCGCACTGCTTTTCTTACCATGGGATTTCTGCTTTCTCTGGATATCTGTGGTAATTATTCTGAGACCACCTTAGATGCTTTCTTATTCATAGGCACCACTGTCATATTTCTACTACTGCTCTGAAGTAACACTTAACTTTCTGTGATTATATCTTTGTCCTCCTTTCTAACTGAATTTCAAGCACTCTGAGGATGGAGTTTATGTCATATAATGTATTGTTTTACAATATGGTATCATGCACAAAAAAAGAAACCACTAAGTAGGTATTGCTGTTTTTTTTTTTTAACTGAGACATATTAATAAATGTTATAAAGCAGACATATTATAAAGTGTCCAAATAGCCCCCCTTACCAGCAATTTGAAAGAAGTAAACCTGTCAGTGTGTATTTATAGAAGCTCTCTCCATTTCTGAAGTAGCATCATGAATGACTCTATGGGGCTGTGATTATTGGTCAACAATGGAAAATAAAGAAGTAGGTAAAAGTGTTATAAAGATAAAAAGAAGGAAATAGCAGTAGAACTAGAGAGGGCACTAAAATCCCCCAAAGTACTTTAATAGATAACATGACATGCTCCGGGGCAGGTGTAACATAATAAAAATAGATTTAGGCCTTAAATTTTAGGGTTTTAAATGAGACATATGTGGCCTGTGTCCTCCAATCTCTGTTCACTGAGGACATATATATAGACTTTAACATAAACAGTGGTTTGAATAATCTGCTCTAAAGATGGAGAAAAAGGCCATGAGCATAGAAATGCAGGAGGCCTATAGAAGCTGGAAAAGCCAAAGAAACAGATTCTCCCCTAGAGCCTACAAAAGGAGTGCAGCTCTGCCAACACCTGAGTCTAACCTTAGACCTACTGTGGACTTCTGACCTGTAAAACTGTTAGATAATATATTTGTGCTATCTGAAGCCACCACATCTGTGGTCATTTGTTATAGTAACAGCAGGAAACAAATGTACTCAACCTACTATCCTTCTGTCTTCCCATCTTCCTGAATCTTTGGGATAAAACCATGCTTATTACCAAGGGTGTTTTACAGTCAGACTCTGCAAATCCTATTCATGCTCCAGGAGCACCTTCAATCGCACTGCTTTTCTTACCATGGGATTTCTGCTTTCTCTGGATATCTGTGGTAATTATTCTGAGACCACCTTAGATGCTTTCTTATTCATAGGCACCACTGTCATATTTCTACTACTGCTCTGAAGTAACACTTAACTTTCTGTGATTATATCTTTGTCCTCCTTTCTAACTGAATTTCAAGCACTCTGAGGATGGAGTTTATGTCATATAATGTATTGTTTTACAATATGGTATCATGCACAAAAAAAGAAACCACTAAGTAGGTATTGCTGTTTTTTTTTAACTGAGACATATTAATAAATGTTATAAAGCAGACATATTATAAAGTGTCCAAATAGCCCCCCTTACCAGCAATTTGAAAGAAGTAAACCTGTCAGTGTGTATTTATAGAAGCTCTCTCCATTTCTGAAGTAGCATCATGAATGACTCTATGGGGCTGTGATTATTGGTCAACAATGGAAAATAAAGAAGTAGGTAAAAGTGTTATAAAGATAAAAAGAAGGAAATAGCAGTAGAACTAGAGAGGGCACTAAAATCCCCCAAAGTACTTTAATAGATAACATGACATGCTCCGGGGCAGGTGTAACATAATAAAAATAGATTTAGGCCTTAAATTTTAGGGTTTTAAATGAGACATATGTGGCCTGTGTCCTCCAATCTCTGTTCACTGAGGACATTAGAGGGGAGAGTATAATAGACTTTCTTACTATTTTTTCAACCAAACCTTTCCAATATATTGAAATCTACACATAACTTCCCAAAGAACTGCAGTAAAAACGACAGGATCTATTTCTACCAACGGCCTGCACATCAGCAGCTAGCCCAGATTCTGGAGATCAACTGCCTAGGTTGAAATCCTAACTCCATCTCCTAGAGGCTGGGTAAATTTTCAAATTTTTTTGGTCTTAATACTTCATCTCTACAATAGGGATAATAGGAATACCTTCCTCATATGGTTGTGGTGGGATTAGACGTGAGGAAGTATGTGAACTGATCAATAGGGAATCTGAGTCTTTAGGAATGATGACATTTAATTATTGTTCTGTCTGAACACCTGCCTGGGTCATTTGTATAAGTTTCTGAAGAACAAACCAACTGAGTTTATTAGGAGATTAATAGAAAAGAAACAGCTAGTCCGTAGGAGGAAATGGTGTTGGGAAGAGAAGAATTAATGCCATGTTTTAACTGCAAGATTTCAAGGCAAGGTCAGCTATGTCAAATGTTTCCAAATGCATCTGGTCCTGTCACTAGCATTTCCATATGTTTAACTGCTGTCTGTGAATATGGAACTAGGGAGAATAACCCACGCTCCTTTTCTCTCAAAGGTTTGGGAGCCATGTACTTTCCATGCAAAACTACAATATCATTCCCCAAACCACAGTATTAGATACACATCATTTCCCTGGTTAAAGATACAGAGAAGTGCCTCAGTGAGAGAAGTAAACCTGTCAGTGTGTATTTATAGAAGCTCTCTCCATTTCTGAAGTAGCATCATGAATGACTCTATGGGGCTGTGATTATTGGTCAACAATGGAAAATAAAGAAGTAGGTAAAAGTGTTATAAAGATAAAAAGAAGGAAATAGCAGTAGAACTAGAGAGGGCACTAAAATCCCCCAAAGTACTTTAATAGATAACATGACATGCTCCGGGGCAGGTGTAACATAATAAAAATAGATTTAGGCCTTAAATTTTAGGGTTTTAAATGAGACATATGTGGCCTGTGTCCTCCAATCTCTGTTCACTGAGGACATTAGAGGGGAGAGTATAATAGACTTTCTTACTATTTTTTCAACCAAACCTTTCCAATATATTGAAATCTACACATAACTTCCCAAAGAACTGCAGTAAAAACGACAGGATCTATTTCTACCAACGGCCTGCACATCAGCAGCTAGCCCAGATTCTGGAGATCAACTGCCTAGGTTGAAATCCTAACTCCATCTCCTAGAGGCTGGGTAAATTTTCAAATTTTTGGTCTTAATACTTCATCGCTACAAGAGGGATAATAGGAATACCTTCCTCATATGGTTGTGGTGGGATTAGACGTGAGGAAGTATGTGAACTGATCAATAGGGAATCTGAGTCTTTAGGAATGATGACATTTAATTATTGTTCTGTCTGAACACCTGCCTGGGTCATTTGTATAAGTTTCTGAAGAACAAACCAACTGAGTTTATTAGGAGATTAATAGAAAAGAAACAGCTAGTCCGTAGGAGGAAATGGTGTTGGGAAGAGAAGAATTAATGCCATGTTTTAACTGCAAGATTTCAAGGCAAGGTCAGCTATGTCAAATGTTTCCAAATGCATCTGGTCCTGTCACTAGCATTTCCATATGTTTAACTGCTGTCTGTGAATATGGAACTAGGGAGAATAACCCACGCTCCTTTTCTCTCAAAGGTTTGGGAGCCATGTACTTTCCATGCAAAACTACAATATCATTCCCCAAACCACAGTATTAGATACACATCATTTCCCTGGTTAAAGATACAGAGAAGTGCCTCAGTGAGAGAACCCGGATACCAAACAATACATATGACTTGATCCTATATGCATAAAGATTTTAAAAAGAAAGTACAACACTAAATCGAGTGTAGGAAGTTAGAAGAGTGGTTACTTTGGAGAGGAGAAAAGGGAAGTGATTGAAGGTGGCCTCAGACGGGATTCTGGTGAGCTGGCAATCGCTGACATTTTGGTTTGGCTGGTAGCTACACAAACTTTTTTGATGATAATTCACTGAGTTGTACATCTATATTTCGTGCACTTTGTGTGTCAACTAGAAGACTTACAATGTGAAGTTCTAGATGATTAAATCGTCTGCCCATGTACATGTAAAAAACATGGAGAGGAGTATGGATTCACACTCTTGCTTCTCAGACTGGGCACCAAAATCCACAGTCATCCCCAAGGTCTGCTGACTTTAAAGACACTGAATAAGAAATGAATCTTTTGCATCAATAGTAGGCCATACTTTAGAAAGTTTCTGTCTGGGGTCAGAAAGAAATATTTTAAAGAAAGTTTCTTTTGTTGTTTTCTAGCTAATGAGGGACAGTTATGACACTTAAGATCCGTTATCTTCATATTCTTCCCTTGCAAAATGTGTTTTCTCTGTCTGTGTCTTTTCTTGGGTTAGAGACCTTTCTAACCTTGATTTAAATGTCACAAGTGCTTTATTGGCAAATCAGTGAATACAAATCAATATAACAGTGATTTCTCAAAGGAAGGTGAGTTTTCTGTTCACCGAGACCTGTCATTCCAAAGTATCTGTCAATCTCATTTATCTCAATTATGATTTTTTACATACCTATATGGTTTTTTTGGTCTCTTGTATTAGACTATAAACCCTAGAAGGTCAGAGTGTAAACTTAGTACTTGGAAGAAAGAATAGGCTCAAAGTAGAGGTTTTGAGTTGGTATGCCATTCCAGTTACTGTGCTGTTGCTACATTCCAGGACTTGTACATGGGTGGGAATAATGTGGCTGAGGAACTCAAAGATAGATTTCCAATTATATGCTGAACTGATGCGAATTATTATAAATAACCACCAGTTTAAGTCAGAGGCACAGGTGTAATTTTTATTCTTGACTAATTTTCATAAAGTAGATCATACTTTGAATTTGAGTAATGTATTATAATTAACCACAGAGTTTTAAATAAATTGCCCTTTGTGTTCCAAAGATTTTGCTTAGGAGGCCAATTCTACTCTAGCAAAGCATGAAAAATTTCAAAATCAAACTTTTCTGACTCTTGACTATTATATGAAGCAAAAGGGATCGTCTGCACCATTTTTTAAAAATTTTGATGATAATTCACTGAGTTGTACATCTATATTTCGTGCACTTTGTGTGTCAACTAGAAGACTTACAATGTGAAGTTCTAGATGATTAAATCGTCTGCCCATGTACATGTAAAAAACATGGAGAGGAGTATGGATTCACACTCTTGCTTCTCAGACTGGGCACCAAAATCCACAGTCATCCCCAAGGTCTGCTGACTTTAAAGACACTGAATAAGAAATGAATCTTTTGCATCAATAGTAGGCCATACTTTAGAAAGTTTCTGTCTGGGGTCAGAAAGAAATATTTTAAAGAAAGTTTCTTTTGTTGTTTTCTAGCTAATGAGGGACAGTTATGACACTTAAGATCCGTTATCTTCATATTCTTCCCTTGCAAAATGTGTTTTCTCTGTCTGTGTCTTTTCTTGGGTTAGAGACCTTTCTAACCTTGATTTAAATGTCACAAGTGCTTTATTGGCAAATCAGTGAATACAAATCAATATAACAGTGATTTCTCAAAGGAAGGTGAGTTTTCTGTTCACCGAGACCTGTCATTCCAAAGTATCTGTCAATCTCATTTATCTCAATTATGATTTTTTACATACCTATATGGTTTTTTTGGTCTCTTGTATTAGACTATAAACCCTAGAAGGTCAGAGTGTAAACTTAGTACTTGGAAGAAAGAATAGGCTCAAAGTAGAGGTTTTGAGTTGGTATGCCATTCCAGTTACTGTGCTGTTGCTACATTCCAGGACTTGTACATGGGTGGGAATAATGTGGCTGAGGAACTCAAAGATAGATTTCCAATTATATGCTGAACTGATGCGAATTATTATAAATAACCACCAGTTTAAGTCAGAGGCACAGGTGTAATTTTTATTCTTGACTAATTTTCATAAAGTAGATCATACTTTGAATTTGAGTAATGTATTATAATTAACCACAGAGTTTTAAATAAATTGCCCTTTGTGTTCCAAAGATTTTGCTTAGGAGGCCAATTCTACTCTAGCAAAGCATGAAAAATTTCAAAATCAAACTTTTTCTGACTCTTGACTATTATATGAAGCAAAAGAAATATACACCAATCTTCATTTTTCTGCCTAATTTTAACTTTCTTTATCATAGAATGAGTACCACATTTGGTTTGTAGTTGTCAAGTTAGTAAACTAGTATCTGACACAATCTTTTTGCCCCTACACCCCAGTGTGGCTGATCTTACTACTCTAGTTCTCGAACTCATTCATCTTCTCCCACCTAACTCCAGCTTCTCCAGTGTCCAGTGTCACACCCTCAAGCTAACTTTCATTTTATAAAATTTACAGTAGAAACAGCTTGTGGTCATTTTCCTTGAGCACAGATTACATTTCCATTCATGCATCAGAGGGCCAAGGGTTATTTTCTTGCAAGAACAGCACTGAGCATATTTAGGACATTTTAAACATTTCATAACTTCAATAAAAGATGTCTCCAGGTATACATAATATGCTAAATTTCAATTAGGGATGTTGCATTACATCATTTTTTTTTTAAAGAAAGGTAATTCTGAATAGAGACTGACACTCACTTAGCTGAGAAGTGTTAAAAACAATCAGGAACTCACACAGGGAAAAGAGTCATTTTTTGCATATGTCTTTTTTAAAAAGATATATGAGAAATTTAAATGTAAATTCATGCCCAAGTTTAGACTACTCAAACTGGATATCTGTTTTTGGTAAATAAAATTTTTGTAATTGTGTACTCAGGACTGGATCACAAAAAAGCAAGCAAGCAAGCAAGAAAGCAAGAAAGTTAGTTTCCCTTTGTGAATTTCTTTTGGAACTCTAATGAGGAAATGTTGCTTTTTGCTTTAAAATGGTGGCTTTCTTACAAATTTCAATCTATTCCTATTCAGCTCCATCAAACATTTTAATTCAGCATAATTCTAGTTTCTTAGAGACGACTTTGAAGTTCCAGTTCCTTTGGGACAATCAGTGCTGAGACAGGGCAGAGAACAGAGAGATCCCTGTGGGATAGAGGGGAGGGAGGCTTGGGAAGATTCTGTGAAAGAGAAAAATCTTGACCAGGATTTGAGTGCCTTGAATTTGGGTGGTAAAATATAACTCTAAAATTATTTTTATTAAAAAAATATTCAAGTCAGCAAAGGTCACAGAATAAGAAGCTAAAAGCAGACAGATGTTCTTCTCACAGAATGAAACTCTGGTCTTTACTCTGTGAACTTAAACTAGTTGTACAAAATGTTGTGAGTTATCATGTCACTTTATACCAATAAACAAAAGACTTTCATTTATATTAGCATCTCTCACAGTGTGTTTTGTGGAAGTTCAGGATATTAACAGATAAACTCTGAATAAAGAGGTTGTGTGGTCAAAACACTGGGGAAAGCCCTGAGGCAAACAAGGTACCATTTCTTTCTAACCTTAAATACTTCTTAGCGTCATTACAATGTGGATGTACACTGAGAAGTTGCAACAGAAAATACACAGTTAGGGTTTTTCAAATTTGTTTTAGCATAAAACCTCTTGTCTTGGGATGTTTCAAGAGTCTAATAGTTCCTACAATGCACTGTGGAAAATACTGATCCACCTTATGTCATGTGAAAGCCATGGAAATCATGTTGGTGTCTTTATTCCCTATGTATCTACCTATACCTATATCTATACAAAGTTTCTTAAATAGTGCTTGACACATAGTGATGGTAACTATTACCACTACTACTATTATTATTATCCCAAGCCTGAGTAGCTAGTATATAATAAGCTTAATTTGAAACTAGGTCTAAAGGTCTTTATAATGCAAAATAAAAATCAGTATTCATATGCTGTACAAGGATATCACTTAAAGAGACATCCTGAACAATAGAAAGAATGTAAGTTCTAGCATCAGACAGAATCTGTGTCTAATTCAAGTGCAACTGAACTCTAATGAGGAAATGTTGCTTTTGCTTTAAAATGGTGGCTTTCTTACAAATTTCAATCTATTCCTATTCAGCTCCATCAAACATTTTAATTCAGCATAATTCTAGTTTCTTAGAGACGACTTTGAAGTTCCAGTTCCTTTGGGACAATCAGTGCTGAGACAGGGCAGAGAACAGAGAGATCCCTGTGGGATAGAGGGGAGGGAGGCTTGGGAAGATTCTGTGAAAGAGAAAAATCTTGACCAGGATTTGAGTGCCTTGAATTTGGGTGGTAAAATATAACTCTAAAATTATTTTTATTAAAAAAATATTCAAGTCAGCAAAGGTCACAGAATAAGAAGCTAAAAGCAGACAGATGTTCTTCTCACAGAATGAAACTCTGGTCTTTACTTTGTGAACTTAAACTAGTTGTACAAAATGTTGTGAGTTATCATGTCACTTTATACCAATAAACAAAAGACTTTCATTTATATTAGCATCTCTCACAGTGTGTTTTGTGGAAGTTCAGGATATTAACAGATAAACTCTGAATAAAGAGGTTGTGTGGTCAAAACACTGGGGAAAGCCCTGAGGCAAACAAGGTACCATTTCTTTCTAACCTTAAATACTTCTTAGCGTCATTACAATGTGGATGTACACTGAGAAGTTGCAACAGAAAATACACAGTTAGGGTTTTTCAAATTTGTTTTAGCATAAAACCTCTTGTCTTGGGATGTTTCAAGAGTCTAATAGTTCCTACAATGCACTGTGGAAAATACTGATCCACCTTATGTCATGTGAAAGCCATGGAAATCATGTTGGTGTCTTTATTCCCTATGTATCTACCTATACCTATATCTATACAAAGTTTCTTAAATAGTGCTTGACACATAGTGATGGTAACTATTACCACTACTACTATTATTATTATCCCAAGCCTGAGTAGCTAGTATATAATAAGCTTAATTTGAAACTAGGTCTAAAGGTCTTTATAATGCAAAATAAAAATCAGTATTCATATGCTGTACAAGGATATCACTTAAAGAGACATCCTGAACAATAGAAAGAATGTAAGTTCTAGCATCAGACAGAATCTGTGTCTAATTCCAGTGCAACTGAACATTCAATATATAATTTGGGTAAGTTAGGTAAATTCTCCAAATCTCCATTTCCTTGTCAATTATATGGAGATGTTAAGACCTGTATTTTTCATTAAGGCTGTCATGAATATTAGGGTTATATTAAGTAAAATGTTCTGATCACAGTGACTTGTACAAAATGATAATCTTCACTAATGAAAATAAATGATGCTGGTTAGGGTCACATTCAGGAAGAAGTTGAGTAAGACTGAGCATAGTGAATCCAAATCCTGAGCATTTTTTTCATGCATCAAAGCTGCATCAGAATCCCTTAAAGCAAAAGGCAAATTAAGATCAATTTCTCCATTAAGTCTATAAAAGCTGCCAGTCACTCCTTCTAGATGCCTGTGCTAATTTATTACTATTCAAGGCTTTCCAAAGAGAGCTTCAGTACAGCTGATAGGATTTTCTCCCTTGAAGAGTGGGTAGCAATTTCCTAATACTGCTTTAGTCTACTTCTGTGTTGCTACTCTTCTCTCTGTAGTGATCTCTCTTTTTTCAGCTCACATTATTATCCTGAACAACATTTTCTCATCATCTTGTGTTCCCACCATATTCACTGAAGTAAGACTGAAGCTAAAAAGCAAGTTGAGAGGAAATGAGGCTGAAGTGAAAGCTTTTTTAAGTAGCAAAGCTGAACTGCCCAGCAAATCACTGGCAAAAGATGCACCAGCTAGAAATAAGATTGACACTTGGGAAGCATCCTCATCTTCATCCTCATTGTCACTAGTCTTGATGAGTAGTTGCAGCAAAAGAGAACATTTAAAGCATGGTTTATCATCTATATAACTCATAATTCTACAATATGACATTCAGAATTTTATTTATTTATTTTTTTAGTGTTTATTATTTATTTATTTGGGGGGTGGGGTTTGGGGAGGGAACAGGGCACGTGGGCCACTTCTATTGGTCTTTCATTTATCTGTTTCCATCCATCTTTGTTCTTTGGCCCATGTGGGCCTCCCATTGCGGTGGCCTCTGTCATCACAGAGCACCGGCTCTGGGCGCATGCGCTCCAGAGCCCTGGCTCGGTAATGGGACATATCGGTCCAGCCGCTCCATGGCATGTGGGATCTTCCCAGGCCAGGGATCGAACTGGCGCCCCTTGCACTGCAAGGCGGTGTCCTTACCCACTGGACCAGCAGGGAAGCCCACTCTTATATACTTTTAAAAATTAATTAATTTTTGGGCCACTTCTATTGCTCTTTGATTTATTTATCTTTATTCTTTGGCCTGTGTGGTCCTCCCATCGCAGTGGCCTCTCTCACTGCAGAGCACCTGCTCGGTAGTTGGACACATCAGTCCAGCCACTATGTGGCAAGTGGGCTCTTCCCAGGTCAGGGATCGAACCACCTCCCCTTGCACTGCAAGGTGGTGTCCTTACCCACTGGACCACTAGGGAAGCCCAAAGCCCCCAGTCTTAGATACTTTTGATGCTTGTTGGCTTACGGGATGCTGTCTCAGACGCTACCTGGATATTATACAATGTATGGCACATCTAATGTAATACTTTTCTAAAATGTGAAAAACACAAAATTATAAAACATCTGCTCCAAAAGCTTGTGGATCTCTATAATCAAAACACCATAGCAGAAGCCGCCAGAGCCAGAACCGGAGCGAGAAGCCGTGGGATCCCGGAGCAAGAAGCCGCGGCACCGCGTCGCGGGTAAGTTCAACCACTCCAACTGGAGGGCTTGCTGAACGGAGAGGGGAAGTCGCCCACAGGTTGCTGACCAGGGACCGGGCACGAGCTGGACAGGAAAGCTCCCACCCGCCTTCGGGACTTAGACACGTAACCGGCAGTGCACGTGTGCCAGCGGCGGAGGAGCCCGAGCACCCCGAGAGCTGCAGCAGCAGTGGAAGAAGCCGGGGAGAGAGCAGGGATTGGAGACTACAGGCGGGTGCGCGGTAGAGCTGGGGTGCCCCACTCCAACACGGGACTGCGCGCGCCGCAGCGTCTGCCCGACTGACTGGGATCAGCCCACCGTCCCGGCCAGCACCCAGTATGGCAGCAAAGCCCTCATTTTGCTGAACACAAAAACAGAAACCATAGCAACCGGCGCTATACGGGAAAGACTACGCCATCAAGACACCACCATCAAGAGCAGATTGGTTTCTAACAGGCAGATGAGAAGATAAAAACCAGGGACAGTATTAAGTTTTTCTTTTTTTTTCTTGTTTATTTGTGGTGGACTATTTTGCTTATTCAATTGATCGGTCTGGTTTGGGGTTTATTAGTTTGTTTATTCTGTGTTTCTTTTTGATTTTCGTTTGTTTTGTTTTTTGTGTTTTTTGTTTGTTTTTTGGTCTCATTAATTTTTTCTGCCCTTTTTAATTTTTAATTGCTTTTTTGACTTTTATTTTACTGTATTTTTTTTTTTAATTTTAATTTTAATTCTTGGAAACCTCTCATTCTCTTTCCTCTTTCCCACTGCTTTCTCCCTCTACGTTCTAAAAGTAAAACATTTTCCTATCTACCAATATCCTCTAGATAAATTATTTCCTATCTTCCTGTCTCCACTATTCTCTTCCAAATACACTAAACAATACACACACTAATCTTTGCTACCTAACCCTATAAAATCCTTCCAAGACGAATCTATTCCTTCTCATTACCTATACACTCTCCTCCTTGTCACCCCCAACACATGTCCTAGTTAAAAACTGCTCTCATTGTAATTATCGAAGCCAGGACTTTGCGCTGGATCTATTCATTCAGACACTATTTTAATTAATTCAAAGCTTAATGGGCAAGTATCATCTATGATTGTCTGATTTGCCAAAAAGATTTCCTGTGCCTTATCTCTGTAAAACTGGTCAGTTGCGGGGATTGCTGTGTATGTATATATATCTTACGATTATGTTAGAAAACATCTGCATGCTTTTATGACTGTTACACATCAGGGATGCACCTCTTGTTCCTCACATGCTAGTATGTGAACTAATATCATGGAACACGATAGCAAACTAGACATAGAGCCTACACCTCCTGATCAATCATCAAACCAAGGATCCTCGGAGCGGAAGCCCTGATTCCAAGACCCCACACTATCAAAGAGCATACAACACTAGAGATTATTCATCTGTAAACAAGACCTAACACCATCCAAGTCACAAACCACTGAACCCTTCTAGAAGGACAGAAACCCAAAGGAAGGGAGAATTCACCAAGAAGCTTAGTGGGGGGAAAAGAACTCCACACACACACAGACACACAGAAAGAAACAAAAATTAACCTAATAATGAAACGTCAGAGAAACACTGCACAAATGAAGGACCAACCTAGAGAAACACCGCTTCAAATGACAGAGGAGGAGATAGACAAACTATCTGAAAGAGAATTCAGAAAAGTTATACTAATGAGGATGCAAAGCACCGAAAACAGAATTTTAGAGGAAATTAGTGCATTGGGAAGAGACATGCAAGAAATGAAAAAAATAAGCAAATGGAGACAACCAACTCAATTGCTGAACTGAAAAATACTATAGAAGGTCTCAACAGTAGAGTATCAGAGTCTAAAGAATGGATAAGTGAGCTGGAAGATAAAATGGTGGAAATAAATGCTGAGGAACAGAACAAAGCTGAAAGAATTAAAAGAACTGAGGATAGCATCAGAGATCTATGGGACAATATCAAACGCACCAACATTAGAATTATAGGTGTTCCAGAGGAAGAAGAGGGGAAGAAAGGCTATGAAAAAATTCTTGAAGAGGTTATAGTTGAAAACTTCCACAGCATGGGAAAGGAAATAGTTAACCAACTCCAAGAAGCACAAAGAGTTCCATACAGGAGAAATCCCAGAAGAAACACACCAAGGCACATTCTAATCAAACTAACGCAGGCTAAATATAAAGACAGATTACTAAAAGCAGCTAGGAGCAAACAACAAATAACATATAAAGGAAACCCCATACGTCTAACTGCGGATCTTTCAACAGAAACCCTGCAGGCCAGAAGAGAATGGCGAGACACATTTAAACGGCTAAAAGAGAATAACCTGCAACCACAAATTCTCTACCCAGCAAGAATCTCATTCAGAATTGATGGTGAAGTCAAAAGCTTCACAGACAAGCAAAAACTAAAAGAATTCTGTACCACAAAACCAGCCCTACAACAAGTGTTAAAGGGCCTAATATAGCCAATAAATAGAGTAGGAGAAGCCTTACAAATCAAACCCCAAATTTATAAGAAGATGACAATAGGAACATTCGTATCAATAATTACTTTGAATGTAAATGGACTAAATGCTCCAACCAAACGACACAGGCTGGCTGAATGGATCCAGAAGCAAGACCCATATATATGGTGTTTACAAGAGACCCACTTCAGACCTAGAGACACTCATAGACTGAAAGCGAAAGGCTGGAAAAAGATATTCCATGCAAATGGAAATCAAAAGAAAGCTGGAGTAGCAATCCTCATATCAGACAAAATAGACTTTAAAGTAAAGAAGATTCTAAGAGACAAGGCAGGTCACTGCATCATGATTAAGGGATCTATCCAAGAGGAAGACGTTAACAGTCATGAATACCTACACACCCAACACAGGGGCACCTCAATACATAAGACAGGTACTTTCAGACATAAAAGAAGAAATCAACAATAACACAGTAATAGTAGGAGACTTTAACACTCCTCTCACACCAATGGACAGATCATCCAAACAGAAAATTAACAAAGAAACACAAGCCTTAAATGCCACACTAGAAAAGATGGACCTCATCGATATCTTTAGGACGTTCCACCCAAAAGCAGAAGAATACACTTTCTTCTCAAGTGCTCATGGAACATTCTCCAGGATAGACCACATCTTGGGCCACAAATCAAACCTCAGTCAATTCAAGAAAACCAAAATTATATCAACTATCTTCTCGGACCACAATGCAATGAGACTAGAGATCAACTACCGGAAAAAAAAACCCTAAAAATACAAACACACGGAGATTAAACAACACATACCTAAAAAACCATCTGATCATTGAGGAAATCAAAGGAGAAATTAAGAAATGCCTAGAAGAAAATGACAATGAACACATGACAGTGCAAAACCTATGGGATACCTCAAAAGCAGTTCTAAGGTGGAAATTCATAGCAATACAATCCCACTTCAAGAAACTAGGAAAATATGAAGCAGACGACCTAACTCTATGCTTAAAACAGCTGGAGAAAGAAGAACAAAAACACCCCAAAGCCAGCAGAAGAAGAGAAATCATAAGGATCAGAGCAGAAATAAATGAGAAAGAAACGAAAGAAACAATAGTAAAGATAAATAAAACCAAAAGCTGGTACTTTGAAAAGGTAAACAAAATTGACAAGCCACTGGCCAGACTCATTAAGAAAAAGAGAGAGAAGAAACAGATCAACAAAATCAAAAACGAAAAAGGAGAGATTACAACAGATAATGCAGAAATCCAAAGGATTCTAAGAGACTATTATGAACAGCTCTGTGGCAACAAACTCGACAACCTGGAAGAAATGGACAGTTTCTTGGAGAAGATTAATCTCCCAAGACGGAGCCAGGAAGAAACAGAAACTTTGAACAACCCAATCACAAGCTCAGAAATCTAATCTGTGATTAAAAATCTATCCAAAAATAAAAGCCCAGGGCCAGATGGCTTCACAGACGAATTCTAGCAAACATTTATAGAATAGCTAATGCCTGTCCTTCTAAAACTCTTTCAAGGGCTTCACCTGGTGGTCCAGTGGGTAAGGACACCGCCTTGCAGAGCAAGGGGTGGCAGTTCGATCCCTGGCCTGGGAAGATCCCATGTGCCGGGGAGCGGCTGGACAGATGTATCCAATTACCGAGCCGGAGCTCTGGAGCGCATGCGCCCAGAGCTGGCGCTCTGCAGCAACAGACGCCATGGCGATGGGAGGCCCACAGGAGCCAAAGAACAAAGACGGATGAAAATGGAGAAATGAAAGACCAATAGAAGTGGCCCGCCCACTCCCCTCCCTCCCCAACCCGACCCCCGCCCAAAATAAATAAATAAATAAATCTTTTTAAAAAACAAAAAATAAATAAAATAAATAAATAAAACTCTTTCAAAAAATTGCACAGGAAGGAACACTTCCAAACACATTCTACAAGGCCACCATCACCCTGATACCTGTCCAGGCAAAGACAACACAAAAAAGGAAAACTATAGGCCAATTTCACTGATGAACTTAGATCCAAGATCCTCAACAAAATCCCACTTCAAGAAACTAGGAAAATATGAAGCAGACGACCTAACTCTATGCTTAAAACAGCTGGAGAAAGAAGAACAAAAACACCCCAAAGCCAGCAGAAGAAGAGAAATCATAAGGATCAGAGCAGAAATAAATGAGAAAGAAACGAAAGAAACAATAGTAAAGATAAATAAAACCAAAAGCTGGTACTTTGAAAAGGTAAACAAAATTGACAAGCCACTGGCCAGACTCATTAAGAAAAAGAGAGAGAAGAAACAGATCAACAAAATCAAAAACGAAAAAGGAGAGATTACAACAGATAATGCAGAAATCCAAAGGATTCTAAGAGACTATTATGAACAGCTCTGTGGCAACAAACTCGACAACCTGGAAGAAATGGACAGTTTCTTGGAGAAGATTAATCTCCCAAGACGGAGCCAGGAAGAAACAGAAACTTTGAACAACCCAATCACAAGCTCAGAAATCTAATCTGTGATTAAAAATCTACCCAAAAATAAAAGCCCAGGGCCAGATGGCTTCACAGACGAATTCTAGCAAACATTTATAGAATAGCTAATGCCTGTCCTTCTAAAACTCTTTCAAGGGCTTCACCTGGTGGTCCAGTGGGTAAGGACACCGCCTTGCAGAGCAAGGGGTGGCAGTTCGATCCCTGGCCTGGGAAGATCCCATGTGCCGGGGAGCGGCTGGACAGATGTATCCAATTACCGAGCCGGAGCTCTGGAGCGCATGCGCCCAGAGCTGGCGCTCTGCAGCAACAGACGCCATGGCGATGGGAGGCCCACAGGAGCCAAAGAACAAAGACGGATGAAAATGGAGAAATGAAAGACCAATAGAAGTGGCCCGCCCACTCCCCTCCCTCCCCAACCCGACCCCCGCCCAAAATAAATAAATAAATAAATCTTTTTAAAAAACAAAAAATAAATAAAATAAATAAATAAAACTCTTTCAAAAAATTGCACAGGAAGGAACACTTCCAAACACATTCTACAAGGCCACCATCACCCTGATACCTGTCCAGGCAAAGACAACACAAAAAAGGAAAACTATAGGCCAATTTCACTGATGAACTTAGATCCAAGATCCTCAACAAAATCCTAGCAAACAGAATTCAACGACACATCAAAAAACTCATACATCACGATCAAGTTGGGTTCATCCCAGGCATGCAAGGATTCTTCAACATCCGCAAATCAATCCATGTGATACACCATATCAACAAATTGAAAGACAAAACCCACATGATCATCTCAATAGATGCAGAAAAAGCCTTCGACAAAGTAAAACATCCATTTATGATAAATACTCTTCAGAAAATGGGTATAGAAGGAACCTATCTCAACATAATAAAAGCCATCTATGAGAAGCCTACAGCGAACATTATTGTTAATGGTGAAAAACTGAAAGCATTCCCTCTAAGATCAGGAACAAGACAGGGGTGCCCACTTTCACCACTACTATTCAACATAGTCCTGGAAGTCCTAGCAACAGCAATAAGAGAAGAGAACGAAATCAAAGGAATCCAGATTGGAAAGGAAGAAGTCAAGCTCTCTCTTTTTGCAGATGACATGATATTATACATAGAAAATCCCAAAGACACGGTTACAAAGCCACTAGAGCTAATCAATGAATTCAGCAAAGTCGCAGGATACAAATAAAACACACAGAAATCACTGGTATTCCTATACACAAACAATGAAAAATCAGAAAATGAAATCAAAGAGGCAGTCCCCTTCACGATGGCAACCAAAAGAATCAAATATCTAGGAATAAACCTACCCAAAGAAACAAAAGAATTGTACACAGAAAATTACAAGACACTCATGAGAGAAATTAAAGAAGACTTAAACAGATGGAGAGATATTCCATGTTCCTGGGTCAGAAGAATCAATATTGTGAAAATGACCATACTACCAAATATCATCTACAGATTCAATGCAATACCTATTCAACAACCATAGACATTTTTCACAGAACTAGACCAAATAATAACACAGTTCATATGGAAACACAAAAGACCTCGAATAGCCAAAGCAATCCTGAGAAAGAAAAACGGAGTTGGAGGGATCAGCCTCCCTAACTTCAGACTCTACTACAAAGCAAAAGTCCTCAAGACAGTATGGTACTGGCACAAAAACAGAACTATAGACCAATGGAACAAGATCGAGAACCCAGAGGTAAACCCACGCACCTATGGGTACCTTATTTTGGACAAAGGAGGCGAAACTATAAAATGGGACAAAGACAGCCTCTTCAACAAATGGTGCTGGGAAAATTGGACAGCTACGTGCAAAAAAATGAAGTTGGAACATTCCCTGACACCATACACAAAGATCAACTCAAAATGCATTAAAGACCTAAATGTAAGACCAGAAACCATCAAACTCTTAGAGGAGAATATAGCCAAAACACTCAAAGACATAAATCAAAAAGCAAGATCTTCTCTGACCCACCAACTAAAATAGCAGAACTGAAAAGAAAAGTGAACACGTGGGACTTCATGAAACTTAAAAGCTTTTGTACAGCAAAAGAAATTACAAAAAAGCTGAACAGACACCCCACAGAGTGGGAGAAAATCATAGCAAATGAAACAACAGACAAAGAATTAATCTCAAAAATCTACAAGCAACTCAGACAGCTCAGCACAGGAAAAACGAACAACCCAATCAAAAAATGGGAAAAAGATCTAAAGAGACACCTCTCCAAAGAAGACATACAGATGGCCCAAAAGCACATGAAATGATGCTCAACCTCGCTTATCATTAGAGAAATGCAAATTTAAACCACAATGAGATCACACCTCACATCCGTCAGAATGGCCATCATCAACAAATCGACAGACAATAAATGCTGGAGAGGGTGCGGAGAAAAGGGAACCCTCTTGCATTGCTGGTGGAAATGTAAACTGATACAGCCTCTATGGAAGACAATATGGAGATTTCTTAAAAAACTAAAAATAGAAGCACCCTATGACCCAGCAATCCCACTATTAGGCCTATATCCTGATGAAATCAAAAATGAAAGAGGCACCTGTACCCCAATGCTCATTGCAGCTCTCTATACAATAGCCAGAACATGGAAGCAACCTACGTGTCCATCAACAAATGAATGGATACAGAATCCCTGGTACATATATACAGTGGAATGCTACTCAGTTGTTAAAAGAAATGCAGAAGACTCAGCCCTAATGAGGTGGCTAGCTCTAGAACCTATCATAAAAAGTGAAGTAAGTCAAAAAGAGAAAGACAAGTACAGTATACTAACTCATATATATGGGATCTAGTAAGATGGTCATGATAACACACGGAAAAACAGAGAATAGACATAAGGACATTGTGGAGACCGAACAGTGAGAGGGAGGCATGGAGGGAGTAACATCGAAACCTATACTGACACGTGTGGAAAAGATAGCTATGGTCATTGTGCTAAGGGAATAGGAGTACCTACAATCACTTGGGGCGATGGTCTGCAGGGGTGGGAGGGAACTGGGTGGGGGGAGGGTCCAGGGATATGCATATGAATGATCTGGGAACATACATGTCGGTGAACAACAAAACTCTGTAAAATCTTTAAAATAAAGAATAAAGAAATAAAATTTAAGAAAAAAAACACCATAGCTTTTTATATTTAAAAGTAGTTTTCCTTCCCCTTTCCACTGACTCATCTCTCTATAATCCCTAGCCCTTACCTTATTGAAATGATCTATAAGACTCTGCTATTTCAACTGTTGTCAATATGTTGAAATAGTCACAGCTCATCATCATAGGTGTTTCTCACCTCCTCTTTTGGTGTCTGTTTTCTACTCATTTGGTAACTTTTATGCTTTGCTATTCAGGTGTGTGGCCTCTCTGTTCAGTTCTAGGGCCACTCTCCATCCATTACTCTACCAAAACTTGTTAGAATAATGCTATGGAAAATGGTACCAGAATTCCCATTAAGGCAAAATCCTTTTCAGGGAGATGGAAATTACATTCTTGCAGAAAAGAAAGTGAGAAACTATGAGAAACTCAAGTAGTAAGGAAATGAAAAAGTTAAGCCATGCTGCATGAGAACATTAGAGACACCTGTGCTTTGGTTCTCAAGAGAGCCTGCACAGAAGTATAGGGGAGAGAGGGAAGAACTGAACACAGGAAAGAGAAACCTTTGGCAAAGGAAATCCCTTAGCAAAGTTTTAGTTGAGCTACGTGTCCATCAACAAATGAATGGATACAGAATCCCTGGTACATATATACAGTGGAATGCTACTCAGTTGTTAAAAGAAATGCAGAAGACTCAGCCCTAATGAGGTGGCTAGCTCTAGAACCTATCATAAAAAGTGAAGTAAGTCAAAAAGAGAAAGACAAGTACAGTATACTAACTCATATATATGGGATCTAGTAAGATGGTCATGATAACACACGGAAAAACAGAGAATAGACATAAGGACATTGTGGAGACCGAACAGTGAGAGGGAGGCATGGAGGGAGTAACATCGAAACCTATACTGACACGTGTGGAAAAGATAGCTATGGTCATTGTGCTAAGGGAATAGGAGTACCTACAATCACTTGGGGCGATGGTCTGCAGGGGTGGGAGGGGGGGAACTGGGTGGGGGGAGGGTCCAGGGATATGCATATGAATGATCTGGGAACATACATGTCGGTGAACAACAAAACTCTGTAAAATCTTTAAAATAAAGAATAAAGAAATAAAATTTACGAAAAAAAACACCATAGCTTTTTATATTTAAAAGTAGTTTTCCTTCCCCTTTCCACTGACTCATCTCTCTATAATCCCTAGCCCTTACCTTATTGAAATGATCTATAAGACTCTGCTATTTCAACTGTTGTCAATATGTTGAAATAGTCACAGCTCATCATCATAGGTGTTTCTCACCTCCTCTTTTGGTGTCTGTTTTCTACTCATTTGGTAACTTTTATGCTTTGCTATTCAGGTGTGTGGCCTCTCTGTTCAGTTCTAGGGCCACTCTCCATCCATTACTCTACCAAAACTTGTTAGAATAATGCTATGGAAAATGGTACCAGAATTCCCATTAAGGCAAAATCCTTTTTTTTAGGGAGATGGAAATTACATTCTTGCAGAAAAGAAAGTGAGAAACTATGAGAAACTCAAGTAGTAAGGAAATGAAAAAGTTAAGCCATGCTGCATGAGAACATTAGAGACACCTGTGCTTTGGTTCTCAAGAGAGCCTGCACAGAAGTATAGGGGAGAGAGGGAAGAACTGAACACAGGAAAGAGAAACTGCATTATATTGGGAACAATTAATAGTGAAATATCCCTTAGCAAAAAGAATTTTGAATGTTAGAGATGTCTAAATCATGATTTTAGGTTGTTTGTCTAATATATGATGTGACTAACAAACTTTTTGTGAAGACTATTATCCCAGGTATGTCTTATAGAATAGGAGTTTAGGTATATATGTGTTTGTGTGTGTATGTATGTAGAAATCAAGGAAGGGCTGGGTTTTCCTGTGTGTCAGTGTGAGAACAGAGACACTGTGTAGAGAAGTAAGAGCCTGAGGGTAGAGGTACCATAAGAGGATCAGTGCCATAGCACACAGAAAAATTAACTCAGCTAACTCAAAATGGCCCTACCACCTAAATATAAGAGTTAAAACTATAAAACTCTTAGAAGAAAACAGAGAAGTCAATCTTTGTGACCCTGGATTAAGCAATGCTCTCTTAGATATATACTTCAGATATTTAGATAACTAAGGCACAGGTAACACAAGAAACAATATGTAAGTTTAGACTTCATCAAATTTAAAAACATTTGTGCACCAAAGCACACCATCAAGACAGTGAAAAGACATCCACAGAATGACAGAAAATATCCGCAAATCATACATCTGATTAGAAACTTATATTCATAATATATAAAGTTTCCAACTCAATAATAAAAAGACACATAATATAATTAAAAATGGTAAATGAACTTGAACAGATACTGCTGCAGGGAAGATTTACAAATGGCCAATGAACACATGAAAAAGTGCTCACCATCATTAGTCATTAGAGAAATACTAATCAAAACCATGATAAGATACCATTTCACATCCCCGAGGATGGCTATAATGAAGACGGCAGACAATAACAACTGATGGCAAAGATGTAGAGAAACTGGAGCCCACGTACACTGCTGGTGGGAATGTAAAATGGTGCAGCTACGTTGGAGGAAGATCCCCAAAGTGCTAAACAGGTTATCATGTGACCCAACAATTCATCTCCTAGGAATATGCTCGAGAATTTAAAATTGTTTACATAAAACCCTGTACATAGATACTGACACAGGAAAGAGAAACTGCATTATATTGGGAACAATTAATAGTGAAATATCCCTTAGCAAAAAGAATTTTGAATGTTAGAGATGTCTAAATCATGATTTTAGGTTGTTTGTCTAATATATGATGTGACTAACAAACTTTTTGTGAAGACTATTATCCCAGGTATGTCTTATAGAATAGGAGTTTAGGTATATATGTGTTTGTGTGTGTATGTATGTAGAAATCAAGGAAGGGCTGGGTTTTCCTGTGTGTCAGTGTGAGAACAGAGACACTGTGTAGAGAAGTAAGAGCCTGAGGGTAGAGGTACCATAAGAGGATCAGTGCCATAGCACACAGAAAAATTAACTCAGCTAACTCAAAATGGCCCTACCACCTAAATATAAGAGTTAAAACTATAAAACTCTTAGAAGAAAACAGAGAAGTCAATCTTTGTGACCCTGGATTAAGCAATGCTCTCTTAGATATATACTTCAGATATTTAGATAACTAAGGCACAGGTAACACAAGAAACAATATGTAAGTTTAGACTTCATCAAATTTAAAAACATTTGTGCACCAAAGCACACCATCAAGACAGTGAAAAGACATCCACAGAATGACAGAAAATATCCGCAAATCATACATCTGATTAGAAACTTATATTCATAATATATAAAGTTTCCAACTCAATAATAAAAAGACACATAATATAATTAAAAATGGTAAATGAACTTGAACAGATACTGCTGCAGGGAAGATTTACAAATGGCCAATGAACACATGAAAAAGTGCTCACCATCATTAGTCATTAGAGAAATACTAATCAAAACCATGATAAGATACCATTTCACATCCCCGAGGATGGCTATAATGAAGACGGCAGACAATAACAACTGATGGCAAAGATGTAGAGAAACTGGAGCCCACGTACACTGCTGGTGGGAATGTAAAATGGTGCAGCTACGTTGGAGGAAGATCCCCAAAGTGCTAAACAGGTTATCATGTGACCCAACAATTCATCTCCTAGGAATATGCTCGAGAATTTAAAATTGTTTACATAAAACCCTGTACATAGATACTCATACCAGTATTGTTCATTATACAAAATGTGAATAGTACAAATGCCCATCAGCCAATGTGGTGCAACATCCAATAGACTGCCATGAAAAGGAATGAAGGTATGATACATGCTTATAATATGGATGAATCTTGAAAACATTATTATAAAGTGACCAGGCATAAAAGGCCACATATGATTCCATTTATATGAAATGTTCAGAATAATCTTTAGAAACAAAAAAGTAGCTTTGTGTTTGCCAGGGGTATGAAGAGGGGAAATACGAACTAATTGCTAACTCGTACAGGGCTTCTTCTGGAAATGGTGAAAATAGTTTGGATTAAATTGTGGTGATAGATGTACAACTTTATGAATACACTAAAATCTATTTAACTGCACACTTTTGAAAGGTGAACTGGGGCTTCCCTGGTGGTCCACTGGTTAGGATGCCTTGCTTCCACTCCAGGGGACATAGGTTTTATTCCTGTCAAGGGACTAAGATCCTGTATGCTTCATGGTGTGGCAAAAAAAAAAAAAAAAAAAAAGTGAGCTTTTTGATATGTTAGTAATATCTCCACAAAGCTGTTACCTAAAAAGTGCTTTAGGAATTTTTTTAGATTCTTGAAGAGGGCTTTAGACTTGTATCAGGGCAGACTTTTTCCCCCCTATATTCCAAGAAGCAAAGAGACCCCAGATGTTACCTGGCTTATACAGGTTGTAAGGTTTCCTCTGGTAAGCATTATTCAGCTGGGGGCGTGGTGGGTGGGTGTCCATTGTGAACCAGAATTATTATTATTTTCTGTGGAACCTATCATATTGAAAGGATTGGGTTGAGGTTACACATGATCTGCCTTTTCATGTTCTCACTTTAAAAACCTAACCCCTACCATAGCCATTCCTAGGAAATACTGAGAAGAAAAACCTTTTGAATATCTACAGTGTTATGTATACTTCTATATGCCTTTGAACACATGTAATATGACCCAGGGCCTTAAGGCAGAATGCATTTTTTTTAAGTTTTAAAAATATGGAACGCTTCATGAATTTGCATGTCATCCTTGTGCAGGGGCCATGCTAATCTTCTCTGTATCATTCCAATTTTAGTATATGTGCTGCCGAAGCGAGCACCAGAATGCATTTTTATTCACATCAAAAAGAAATAAGTTTATATGTACACTTATTATCTAACACTGAATAGTCACAATTTCTAAAGATCCTCTAGTTAGTTGCAGCAGATACCTGGTGGCTCAGTGGTAAAGAATCCACCTGTCAATGCAGAAGATGTGGATTTGATCACTGGGTCAGGAAAATCTCTGGAGAAGAAAATAGCAATCCACTCTAGTATAGTATTCTTGCTTGGGAAATCCTGGGGACAGAGGAGCCTGGAGAGTTACAGTCCATGGGGTCACAAAGAGTCAGACATGACTGAACAACAATAACAAAGATAAGTATCAAGTAAGTTTTTAGGCCTGAGGAACCTCTCAGGTTCAATTCAAAAGTTAAAGATGTAATCTGCATGATAGGATCACCTAGGAGCTTACTTCAGCTAGCCATTTGCATTGTCTTGGCCAGCATGAGATCATAGAAGGAACAGACTCTTTAGAATCAGATAGTCCAGGATATTTTAGCTGAACAACCTCCTTCGGCATATTACCTGACTTCTCTGTGCTAAGAGTCCTCATCTGTAAGAATGCAGATAACAGGTTCCATGAAAATGACAGACCCCCGAATGATCAAGCACATTTCCTGGGACACACATTTTAGTGTCCCTCCTTTCCATCCCTCCTCTCTCAAGCCTGATCTCCATTCTTAGCCTGGGACAGAATCCAAGGGTACTCTCATTTCACTGTATCCAGTACACATTTTCATTGCAATTACTTAGTGAGAAGTCCCCTTTCAGTGTAGAGAAGACTATCTATGGTGAGATTTCCTGGATAATAAGAGGCAGGCAAACACAAACTCCTGGTGCAGAATCACCCAGCATGATGCATTATTCAAAAAGGAGCAAAGTGAACTCAGTATTATCTCAGAGCTAAAACCACAGCAGGTGAAGGATTTGTCTATCATGAAAGAAAACATAGAACAGGGACGCTGAACTTCTTCCAGGAGGTCTCTCACCTAGTGATTTCTCAACTAGACTCGCCAACATCCACACACAGGTGAAAGTACTTATGATGGGCCCTAGGCAGAATGTGTGAAGTACACATTGAAGTCAAGAGATTCAAAAGCATTCCAGCCCATCTCAGGTACCACTTATCTGGACAGCAGAGGTATTCTCAAAGTATGGAGCTCAGTCACAGACACCTAAACATAAAAGATCTCTGAGCTCCGGGCTCAGAGCTTCTGAATCAGAGGGTTCCTGGAGATAGTTTTTTTCTTTTTCTTTTTTATTTTTTAAGATTTATTTATTTATTTATTTTGGGCGGGGGTTGGGTTGGGGAGGGAGGGGAGCGGGCGGGCCACTTCTATTAGTCTTCCATTTCTCTATTTTTCATCCGTCTTTGTTCTTTGGCTCCTGCGGGCCTCCCATCGCGGTGGCATATGTCGTCGCTGAGTGCCAGCTCTGGGCGCATGCGCTCCAGAGCTCCGGCTTGGTGATTGGACACATCAGTCCAGCCGCTCCGCGGCACGTGGGGTCTTCCCAGGCCAGGGCTCGAACCGGCGCCCCTTGCACTGCAAGGCGGTGTCCTTATCCACTAGACCACCAGGGGAAGCCCTGGAGATTGTTATGTATGCTACAACTTGGGAACATCTTCTAAAAGTTCATTTAAAAAGCCTATCTGTGCAATGGTTAAAAGCATAGAATCCAAGAACCAGACTCCTTTCATTTAATGCCTAGCTCCTCATCCTAGCATCAGTGTGGCCTTGGGCAAGTCTCTCAACCTTTCTATGCCTCAATATTTTCTCCTATAAAAAGGTACAAATAACAATCTTTATCTTACTCAACTATTGTGAGGATTAAATGATATTATATATCACTGTATTGGTTATAGTGCATCCTCTGTAAGTAATAGTCATGAATATTAAAAATTCCTAAGTAAGAATGAACGAACCTGGGTGTAGCCACAGATGGACAGTGGCAAGTCTCTGAATGATTCCCCTTAGTCGTGATTTTCTTATTTGTGATTCACCATAATGTGATTCTCCTTTCATTTTAGGGATTTTGTTTTAAATAAGAGCTAGGCACAGCATTACTTTAAGTATGAAGGTCAAAGTATTTAAGAAATGTTATTACAAAGAACCTATCAGTGTGTCAGAGAAAACACATGTGTGAGCCGCAGCTATCTGGTGTAGCTTTGACTAATGTGCCCAGGTGAAATAAAAAATGTACCAGATGCTTTTTAGGGTTGCTCCCTGTTTGGATACTTATGTCTAGTGACCAAAGCAAATGCAATTCAGCCTATCGAGCATAAGAAAAATTAGCCCCATGCCTATTCTACTACCTGTCAGCATAGTGTATTTTACTCTTTGCAGTCAGTTATATTGCTGAAAAGAATCCCTTTACAGGTTTCTTCCTTCCCCAGACTTTTGTTCTTTCTCCTTTCCCAGCAACAATCCTATTTATTTCCTACATCTGTAAGAGAGATGCTTTTAAGAATTCAAGTTACTTCCAGTGCCATGGCTTGTAACACATTCCAGAAACACTGCCTCCACGAGGAAGTATTGTAGCTCCCGTCATGGGGTAAGGTATTTTGGTTAGTGCTAATTTGCCATCAGCATAATTTAAAACAGAAACAGCGTGAAATGGAAACACATTTGTTCTGGTGTCAGACAGCTTTGTTTCATATAAGGAAGTCTGTCTCCTGGCTACATGCTCACTGGGTTCCGTGCCAGTGTCCTCAACATAAAGCTGTAAGGCTGGATGGCACCCATATATCAGGAAAATGAAGATAATTGTTCTAAAATGCCACACTCATACCCTTTCCACAAATGCCAGATGAAACAAATTTTTTAAAGTGAGACTTTTCCCCACCTAGGGAAAAAAGAAAATTGGAAGATTGAATGCCATTCCTGGTGGATATCTTGATATGAGTCATCTTAAAGGTACACCTTGCTAAAGCAGAAAAGAATTCCAACTAATACAACTACTTCTGAGGTTAGGTTTGTAGTACTTCTTGAAACCAGTGATAGGTCAGTATACCAAGCCCTCTTTGGGCCTAATGGCTGTTTCATCATGCCCATGCCTTTCAGTTGGCTTTTCTTATCTTCATGCCATCCATTAATTGTGATTCTTCCTTTTCATTTTTAGGGATTTTGTTTTAAATAAGAGCTAGGCACAGCATTACTTTAAGTATGAAGGTCAAAGTATTTAAGAAATGTTATTACAAAGAACCTATCAGTGTGTCAGAGAAAACACATGTGTGAGCCGCAGCTATCTGGTGTAGCTTTGACTAATGTGCCCAGGTGAAATAAAAAATGTACCAGATGCTTTTTAGGGTTGCTCCCTGTTTGGATACTTATGTCTAGTGACCAAAGCAAATGCAATTCAGCCTATCGAGCATAAGAAAAATTAGCCCCATGCCTATTCTACTACCTGTCAGCATAGTGTATTTTACTCTTTGCAGTCAGTTATATTGCTGAAAAGAATCCCTTTACAGGTTTCTTCCTTCCCCAGACTTTTGTTCTTTCTCCTTTCCCAGCAACAATCCTATTTATTTCCTACATCTGTAAGAGAGATGCTTTTAAGAATTCAAGTTACTTCCAGTGCCATGGCTTGTAACACATTCCAGAAACACTGCCTCCACGAGGAAGTATTGTAGCTCCCATCATGGGGTAAGGTATTTTGCTTAGTGCTAATTTGCCATCAGCATAATTTAAAACAGAAACAGCGTGAAATGGAAACACATTTGTTCTGGTGTCAGACAGCTTTGTTTCATATAAGGAAGTCTGTCTCCTGGCTACATGCTCACTGGGTTCCGTGCCAGTGTCCTCAACATAAAGCTGTAAGGCTGGATGGCACCCATATATCAGGAAAATGAAGATAATTGTTCTAAAATGCCACACTCATACCCTTTCCACAAATGCCAGATGAAACAAATTTTTTAAAGTGAGACTTTTCCCCACCTAGGGAAAAAAGAAAATTGGAAGATTGAATGCCATTCCCTGGTGGATATCTTGATATGAGTCATCTTAAAGGTACACCTTGCTAAAGCAGAAAAGAATTCCAACTAATACAACTACTTCTGAGGTTAGGTTTGTAGTACTTCTTGAAACCAGTGATAGGTCAGTATACCAAGCCCTCTTTGGGCCTAATGGCTGTTTCATCATGCCCATGCCTTTCAGTTGGCTTTTCTTATCTCATGTTACACCTCTTCGTGTGCCATTCCATTGATCAGACTGGGGGATATGGGTAAGTGGTAATTTCATTCATTCACATATCCAATATCTCTCATTTGCTTATGTAATATGATTTTCTACTCATGATAAACACAGATAAATATGTATTGTGATCTTTCTAATTTTGACCCAGTCATTCTACTACATTCTAGGCCATCTCTATAAAACATATAGCAACCATTATTGTCTTTTGTCAAAAGACATCATTTTGTGAAAATCATTGTCTTTTATCAAAAGAATTGTCCCAGGTCTCTCATATCTGACTGGATTGGCAAAATCAAGGAAGCCAGTCAGTGCTAGTGTGGGGTATTTTCTACTTCTCTTCCTTTTGACATTTATGATTGTTTAACACTTCAGCTGTGGCTGCCTTTTGCAAGAGGCTTTCTCTCACATTTCACACTCTGAATTCTTGGTCTTCCCCATAACCCCTCCCCACTCAGCCTTCCCCATCTCAGCTGATGGCTGCTCCACTTTTCCGCTTTCTTGGGCAAAAAACCTTGAAGTTGTTCCCTGATTGTTTTTCTCTCACGCCTCATGTCCAGCTGGTCAGGAAATCATATTTTTCTGTATCTACCAAACAGATCTACAATCTGATCTCTGCTTCAACCCATCTGCTATTTCTCTGGTGCACAGTGAGCCCAGATTATGACAGTATCTTCCTATATGTCTGTATCCTTCTACTTTTGCCCTCGTATAGTCTATTTTCAACAAGGCAACCATAATATCAGTTTAAAATGCAAGTCAGACCACATCAGTCCTCTTCCCAAATGCCTATAGTAGGTCACCACCATTGCAGTCAAAGTAAAAGCCAAAGTCCTAAGGAAGACTGAGACACCTTTCCCTCTCTGGGCTCACTTCCTAGCCCCTACCCTTCGTCCATTCCCCTTCCACTCCATTCTGTCAAATGAGCAGCTTCACTGCTGGCCCTGAACACGCCCAGGTACGTCTGCACTTGCATTCATTTACCTAGAATGACCCTCCCCCTGGTATCTGCATGGCTGATTTCTTCATCTCTTTTAAGACTTTGCTGGAAAGTCACCTTCTGTCCAAGGTCTTCCCCAACTGTCCTGTCTAAATTTACAAACCTTCTCTTTCTCCTCCATCCAGCACACCACATCCTCCTTGTCTGCCCTATGTTTTCTTTCTGAATCACACTCATCCCTTTCTTATATATCATGTCATTTATTTCTTACATCTTTTGTTTAATACATGATGTCCCCATGGTTGTGCCATGTAACTAGTTTTTGACAATAAGCTGTGAGCCAAAGTACAATGTGTCACTTCCAGGTTAGAGCATGTAATTACTGATGTGAGATACTCCAGAAATCTGTTGCCTCATATGGAGATCAGCAGTGTTTGTGGATAGTGACTTTAGTCCTTGAATTACTCCAATGAGCAGGACCTCCTCACCCCTCCAAACTATGATAAACATAAAGTATGAGCAAGAAATCAGTCTCTGTCATCTTAAGTCAATGAAATTTTGGGGGTTAGCCAGCATAGCTTCATTCCAGCTACTCTGACTGATATATGAAAGATGTAGAAACTGCTTGCCCAATGTCACACAACTAGGAAGTCCAAATACTCCTCCATATCACACTTAACAAATTTATGAGTATATTAGAAACACAAGATGCTAATTAGGTCCATCTAGGCATTTTCCTTTTCCACCGGAAGGGAAATCACTCCAAGCAAATCCTAATGAATTTCCCTAACAAGCTGCCTTCAGAGATGAACTGATTATCCCAATGTTTCTCAAACTTCAGCATGGATCAGAATTATCCAGAGAACTTGTTAAAATACAAGCTGCTGGTTCCCATCCCCAGTGGGCATTGGGTAGGCCTGAGAATTTCCATTTCTTAGACATTCCCAGATGATTCTCATCATACTGGTTCAGGGACTACATTTGAGAACCACCTAATTTAACAATAAGCAGACCAAGTATCAATTCTATCAAAAAAGAAAAAGTAAATGATATTTATATTAGAAAAAGAATTTGGTGGGTAAGAATCTAATCCCAATCAATTCCAAATCATGGAAAAAGAACTGTCATAGATTTCTTTTATGGTTTTGAGTTGGGCATTAAAACATCCCTGTTTGCTCAGGACATCCCTGGCTTGTATCTGCTGTCTTGCCATTTGTCAGTAGCTCCTCCTTTCACTCTCACAAGTGCCCAGGTCTAGATGGCTATTTCACTTAGACTTGTTTATACTTTTGATTTACATATGAGAAGTGGTTCTACAATGATATCAGAGGCCTCAAAGGCTTTAGTCCCATCCAGGCTGTAGTGCTGTGGAGAGAAGAGGGCATAGGGGGTAAGAGTTAGAAGGATCTGTGGTCCTGGAGAAAGAAAGAGTTCCAGTCCCAATTTCTGAGTTTCATGGGTATTGCAGGATATGCATAGGGGTACAAGTGGAAGGGAGGATGTTGAGCCTGGGCTCTCTTCCTCTCCCCCTAACTAACCAGGACCCTGCAAGAGTTAAAAATCAGCACTGCTCACTGGTATATGTAATACAGAATCTGGTATAAGAAAGGCTTTGAGATGCAGGTGTATAATGTAGAAAAAAAGACTGCAAGAAAATTGAAGGTCTTAATAGTCCCCTTCTCCTAGACTCCTGTAACGGAAACAGTACCAGAATTGGTCTTTCTGTGTAAATGGCCACTGCCATTTTACATTCCAGACTGACTCTGAATTATGGAGGGCAAACATGTTGTTTGTTACTTTGCTAATATTCTTTTCTGAGTTCCATGTTGCTATATTTGAGTATCTAACGATTAAAAGAATAAGTTTGCAGAGGCACACTGATTCCTCACATCAGGAGAGCCCCACATGGACCATTCTTTTTCTGAGTCAGAGGGAAGGATTCCTTGATGTAAATTACTATTTAGGTGTGTTGTCCCAAGGAGGAGAATGAAGTATTGTCCCTCCACTCACTGCTTTTAACATCATCCAGTTACTTCCAGGCTTTTCCTAGGCAGATTTTCAGCACAATGATTAAGGCAGTAGAAAAAGCACTTTTTCAGTCAAGTTGCCTTATAATACCTACACTTGGTAACTGCTAGTGTCCTTAAATGATATTTATATTAGAAAAAGAATTTGGTGGGTAAGAATCTAATCCCAATCAATTCCAAATCATGGAAAGAACTGTCATAGATTTCTTTTATGGTTTTGAGTTGGGCATTAAAACATCCCTGTTTGCTCAGGACATCCCTGGCTTGTATCTGCTGTCTTGCCATTTGTCAGTAGCTCCTCCTTTCACTCTCACAAGTGCCCAGGTCTAGATGGCTATTTCACTTAGACTTGTTTATACTTTTGATTTACATATGAGAAGTGGTTCTACAATGATATCAGAGGCCTCAAAGGCTTTAGTCCCATCCAGGCTGTAGTGCTGTGGAGAGAAGAGGGCATAGGGGGTAAGAGTTAGAAGGATCTGTGGTCCTGGAGAAAGAAAGAGTTCCAGTCCCAATTTCTGAGTTTCATGGGTATTGCAGGATATGCATAGGGGTACAAGTGGAAGGGAGGATGTTGAGCCTGGGCTCTCTTCCTCTCCCCCTAACTAACCAGGACCCTGCAAGAGTTAAAAATCAGCACTGCTCACTGGTATATGTAATACAGAATCTGGTATAAGAAAGGCTTTGAGATGCAGGTGTATAATGTAGAAAAAAAGACTGCAAGAAAATTGAAGGTCTTAATAGTCCCCTTCTCCTAGACTCCTGTAACGGAAACAGTACCAGAATTGGTCTTTCTGTGTAAATGGCCACTGCCATTTTACATTCCAGACTGACTCTGAATTATGGAGGGCAAACATGTTGTTTGTTACTTTGCTAATATTCTTTTCTGAGTTCCATGTTGCTATATTTGAGTATCTAACGATTAAAAGAATAAGTTTGCAGAGGCACACTGATTCCTCACATCAGGAGAGCCCCACATGGACCATTCTTTTTCTGAGTCAGAGGGAAGGATTCCTTGATGTAAATTACTATTTAGGTGTGTTGTCCCAAGGAGGAGAATGAAGTATTGTCCCTCCACTCACTGCTTTTAACATCATCCAGTTACTTCCAGGCTTTTCCTAGGCAGATTTTCAGCACAATGATTAAGGCAGTAGAAAAAGCACTTTTTCAGTCAAGTTGCCTTATAATACCTACACTTGGTAACTGCTAGTGTCCTTACTTGAAATAATTTATCTGAGTTGAGATTTCCAAATAAAAAAGCATACAATTGGCTATAGTTTTAATTTACTAGAAATGCTTTAGAGAGTGAAAAATCCACACCTAATTGTCAAAGCCTCTCAGTTCTCTGAGGTATTATATAACTTTACTCCAACCTTGTCCTGTATGATCCAGAACTTCTAATACAGGCATACTTTGGATATAGTCTGGGTTTAGTTCCAGACTATAGCAATGAAGGGAATATTGCAATAAAGCAAGTTACATGAGTTTTTAGTTTGAAAATGAGTATAAAACTTATATTTATACTGTTATATACTATGCACATATACATATATGCACACTATGTACTGTAGTTTATTAAGTGTGCAATAGCACTATGTCTACAACAATAATGTACATACCTTAATTAAAAATACTGGGGGCTTCCCTGGTGGTCCAGGGGGTAAGGACACCGCCTTGCAGTGCAAGGGACGCCTGTTTGATCCCTGGCCTGGGAAGATCCCACGTGCCGCGGAGCGGCTGGACCGATGTGTCCCATTACCGAGTCAGAACTCGGGCACGCATGCGCCCAGAGCCAGTGCTCTGCAACAACAGAGGCTGCCATGATGGGAGGCCCACAGGGGCCAAAGAACAAAGATGGATAAAAATGGACAAATGAAAGACCAATAGAAGTGGCCCGCCTGCTCCCCTCCCTCCCCACCCCACCCTCCTCAAATAAATAAATAAATCTTTAAAAAAAAAAAACTGCCAAAAAATACTATCATCAGAGCTTTCAGTGAGTCATGTTGCTATATTTGAGTATCTAACGATTTAAAGAATAAGTTTGCAGAGGCACACTGATTCCTCACATCAGGAGAGCCCCACATGGACCATTCTTTTTCTGAGTCAGAGGGAAGGATTCCTTGATGTAAATTACTATTTAGGTGTGTTGTCCCAAGGAGGAGAATGAAGTATTGTCCCTCCACTCACTGCTTTTAACATCATCCAGTTACTTCCAGGCTTTTCCTAGGCAGATTTTCAGCACAATGATTAAGGCAGTAGAAAAAGCACTTTTTCAGTCAAGTTGCCTTATAATACCTACACTTGGTAACTGCTAGTGTCCTTACTTGAAATAATTTATCTGAGTTGAGATTTCCAAATAAAAAAGCATACAATTGGCTATAGTTTTAATTTACTAGAAATGCTTTAGAGAGTGAAAAATCCACACCTAATTGTCAAAGCCTCTCAGTTCTCTGAGGTATTATATAACTTTACTTCAACCTTGTCCTGTATGATCCAGAACTTCTAATACAGGCATACTTTGGATATAGTCTGGGTTTAGTTCCAGACTATAGCAATGAAGGGAATATTGCAATAAAGCAAGTTACATGAGTTTTTAGTTTGAAAATGAGTATAAAACTTATATTTATACTGTTATATACTATGCACATATACATATATGCACACTATGTACTGTAGTTTATTAAGTGTGCAATAGCACTATGTCTACAACAATAATGTACATACCTTAATTAAAAATACTGGGGGCTTCCCTGGTGGTCCAGGGGGTAAGGACACCGCCTTGCAGTGCAAGGGACGCCTGTTTGATCCCTGGCCTGGGAAGATCCCACGTGCCGCGGAGCGGCTGGACCGATGTGTCCCATTACCGAGTCAGAACTCGGGCACGCATGCGCCCAGAGCCAGTGCTCTGCAACAACAGAGGCTGCCATGATGGGAGGCCCACAGGGGCCAAAGAACAAAGATGGATAAAAATGGACAAATGAAAGACCAATAGAAGTGGCCCGCCTGCTCCCCTCCCTCCCCACCCCACCCTCCTCAAATAAATAAATAAATCTTTAAAAAAAAAATACTGCCAAAAAATACTATCATCAGAGCTTTCAGTGAGTCATAGCAATAGCATCAAAGAGTATTGACGTGCAATAAAGCCAAGTGTGATGTAATGACGAATACCTGTACTGCTGTATTTAAGCCCCTGGTTCCAAGTAAACAAACTTTATGGGAGGCAGAGGGAAAAGCAAATGGCAGAGCCAAATGGATGCATAAAGAAAAATAGGTAAAAGTCTTTTGTCACTTCTGTATTAAAAACAAAACAAAACAGAATTTACTGGATTTATTACATACTGGCTTCACATAAATATTTTACTTACTGTAGATACATTCAAATTGATAGTCCTTGCCTGATAGGAATTTTATTCTAACAATAGATGACCTAAATTCAACCAACACTATTCACCACTGTCGCCATACCCACACCCACATGTATTGCCATAGACTGCTTATGTGTGTCTACTTAGTATGTCCAACTCTTTGAGATCCCATGGACTGTAGCCCACCAAGCTCCTGCATCCATGGCATTTCCCAGGCAAGAATATTTTCCCCCACATTTTTGAAGGATAAAATGCCCAAGATCAAGGTTCAGGTGGGGTTCAGGTTCTAGTGAGCTCTCTTTGCCTGGCTTGTAGATAGTATTCTTACTGTGTCTTCATGAAGTGGCAGGGGATGACAGGAGGGGAGAGTGGTTGGTAAAAGATGGAATCTCTCTCTTCCTCTTCTTAGAAGGCCTAAATCCTATCAGATTAGGATCCCACCCACATGACTTTATTTAACTGGAATTACTTCCTAAGGACTCTGTGTCTAATATAGTCACATTGTGGGCTACAGTTTCAACATATGAATTTGCGGGGTAGGCAATTCAGTCCATAGCACACGCACATGCTCATGCACACACACACACACACAGCACACTAAACCAAGCACTAATGCTGTGGTGAGAGCACTTGTCGTTGAAGATTTACACTGAGAATAGCCTTCTTAAATGAGGTCTCTCAGTGTGCTCTGACAGTCTGCTGGAGGGAGGAGAAGTCAGTGTGACCTCTTTTCATTTAGCTGGGTATGGCTTTATGGAGGAACTGGGATTTCTGGATATCTTTGGAGGGTAGAAAGAAAGATTTGAGTGACAACACAGGATAATAAGACCAAAGGGAGAAGTTGTGTGAGAGAGATCAGAGTTAGAAGGAAGGAAGATATATGAAGGGGGCAGTTTGGAAGGTTTTCATATTTTCCCTTTGCTTTCTAAAGTGGTTTTCAAGTGGTTTTCCTTTATTCCTAATGTAGGAAGCTAATCAATGTCGGCTGTGAGTTGGTATTCATTTTTTGTTCTCCTCTGCTCACTTTTGTCAGCTGCTCCCTGGGGTTCTCTCTCTTGCTCATCTTGTCAAGCTAAGTGATTAGCTCATTCCTCTATATTCACTATTTTATCTTCATTCAAATTGATAGTCCTTGCCTGATAGGAATTTTATTCTAACAATAGATGACCTAAATTCAACCAACACTATTCACCACTGTTGCCATACCCACACCCACATGTATTGCCATAGACTGCTTATGTGTGTCTACTTAGTATGTCCAACTCTTTGAGATCCCATGGACTGTAGCCCACCAAGCTCCTGCATCCATGGCATTTCCCAGGCAAGAATATTTTCCCCCACATTTTTGAAGGATAAAATGCCCAAGATCAAGGTTCAGGTGGGGTTCAGGTTCTAGTGAGCTCTCTTTGCCTGGCTTGTAGATAGTATTCTTACTGTGTCTTCATGAAGTGGCAGGGGATGACAGGAGGGGAGAGTGGTTGGTAAAAGATGGAATCTCTCTCTTCCTCTTCTTAGAAGGCCTAAATCCTATCAGATTAGGATCCCACCCACATGACTTTATTTAACTGGAATTACTTCCTAAGGACTCTGTGTCTAATATAGTCACATTGTGGGCTACAGTTTCAACATATGAATTTGCGGGGTAGGCAATTCAGTCCATAGCACACGCACATGCTCATGCACACACACACACACACAGCACACTAAACCAAGCACTAATGCTGTGGTGAGAGCACTTGTCGTTGAAGATTTACACTGAGAATAGCCTTCTTAAATGAGGTCTCTCAGTGTGCTCTGACAGTCTGCTGGAGGGAGGAGAAGTCAGTGTGACCTCTTTTCATTTAGCTGGGTATGGCTTTATGGAGGAACTGGGATTTCTGGATATCTTTGGAGGGTAGAAAGAAAGATTTGAGTGACAACACAGGATAATAAGACCAAAGGGAGAAGTTGTGTGAGAGAGATCAGAGTTAGAAGGAAGGAAGATATATGAAGGGGGCAGTTTGGAAGGTTTTCATATTTTCCCTTTGCTTTCTAAAGTGGTTTTCAAGTGGTTTTCCTTTATTCCTAATGTAGGAAGCTAATCAATGTCGGCTGTGAGTTGGTATTCATTTTTTGTTCTCCTCTGCTCACTTTTGTCAGCTGCTCCCTGGGGTTCTAAGGCATCTGCTTTGTGTTTTTATCTTGCTCCAGTCTCTGTCCAAGCTAAGTGATTAGCTCATTCCTCTATATTCACTATTTTATCTTCATTCAGCACCTTTACTCCCCACCCCCTATTTATTTGTTCGGTAGTATTCTGGTCCCTGCAAACACACACCCCTTCAACTGCCTGACCTTAAGCTTCTCTCTAAAAATGTGGGCAGAAGTGATCAAAAATCCACCAAACTATTTTTAAAATGTGGGAACCTAATCTTGAGTACTCTGTGCTGTCTTCATCTTCACTTCTAATCTAGATATTACACCAGAGGTTTAGTAGGCACACTGCCATGGCCTTTTCTCTCCTTCTTCTATCCTTGTTTATGTTTTAGAACTCAGGAAATGGATTATATTCTTTTGCTTTAAGAAATCTAACTCAGCAAAAAAAAAAAAAAAAAAAAGCACACACACATATAATCAAAAAGATCAATATGTAAAATGATGGAATGGATGTGTTACTAAGCTAGATGGGTCGGGGGGAATCCTTTAAAATGCCTACATACATCAGATTATCACAATGTACACTTCAAATGTCTTACAGCTTTGTCAATCATATCTAAATAAAGCTGAAATTTAAAAAATACAAAAAATAAATCTAAAGCAATTTCAATTCATACACATAAATGAGTGTACACACACATGTATGCACACACAAGATGCATCTCTTTTGGGTGACTGGAATTTGGAGAGTTACATCAAAGCAGTTGCTTCCTAATTAGCATAAGCTTTGATGATCATACAATCTGTATCACTTCTCTGCTCTCCCATCCCCACAGACCTGCTTGCTTTTACTGAGAAAGATGACAGTATGATTTGATCCAGAGCTTTGAGTCTTGACTTTAGGGCCCTAGTGAACGAAGACAGTACTATTAGCTTTTGTGTAGTTTTATAGCACAGAATGGCTTGAAAATGGGAGAGTAAAAGCACCATTAGAGCTATCTCTTTGATTTAGGCCAGTCTCTCTAGAAAGTCTCCTAATAAATAATGAATACAATGTCTGAGAGTACATGATTAACCCATTAGCAAGGGTTGTTTTATTTATTTATTGCCTTAGTTGAAAAAGAGAGAAGCTGTGTCATTCTGGGGAGGCGGGAGTATCAGTCAAGGTGTGAGAAAGTAAAACTTAAGAGGAGACAGTTGCAAGAGAATTAAGAAGTTCCTGAAGATCACTTTCAGTGACATCACAGTTTGTGCCTGAGAAGGTGCAGGGTTCTGCTTCTGACTCATCATTTCCCAGCATGGGGATCTCCAGCAAGTCACCTAGCCTCTGTAAAACTTAGCATCCTTGATTGTAAGATGGAGATGAGAATGGTATCTAAATTATATGATTGTTGAAAGGATAATGTGAGGAAATGCAGGCAAATATTTGATATAGTGTCTAGCTCATTGTAAGTATTAGATTAATGCTAACAACTATTATTATGTGAAATTGATAGCATCTTTTCCCCCATTCCATTTGAAGCTTATGCTGCTAAGACACATAATACAAGTTTCAAAAAAGTAAGAGAAAAGCACAGAAGCATCCTGATATTAGAAAATACTGGGCTTCCCTGGTGGTCCAGTGGGTAAGGACACCGCCTTGTGGTGCAAGGGGCGCCGGTTCGATTCCTGGCCTGGCAAGATCCCACGTGCTGCGGAGCGGCTGGACCGATGTGTCCAATTACTGAGATGGAGCTCTGGAGCGTATGCGCCCAGAGCCGGTGCTCTGCGACAACAGAAGGCCACTGCGACGGGAGGCCCACACAGGTCAAAGAATAAAGATGGATGACTGGAATTTGAGAGTTACATCAAAGCAGTTCCCAGCATAAGCTTTGATGATCATACAATCTGTATCACTTCTCTGCTCTCCCATCCCCACAGACCTGCTTGCTTTTACTGAGAAAGATGACAGTATGATTTGATCCAGAGCTTTGAGTCTTGACTTTAGGGCCCTAGTGAACGAAGACAGTACTATTAGCTTTTGTGTAGTTTTATAGCACAGAATGGCTTGAAAATGGGAGAGTAAAAGCACCATTAGAGCTATCTCTTTGATTTAGGCCAGTCTCTCTAGAAAGTCTCCTAATAAATAATGAATACAATGTCTGAGAGTACATGATTAACCCATTAGCAAGGGTTGTTTTATTTATTTATTGCCTTAGTTGAAAAAGAGAGAAGCTGTGTCATTCTGGGGAGGCGGGAGTATCAGTCAAGGTGTGAGAAAGTAAAACTTAAGAGGAGACAGTTGCAAGAGAATTAAGAAGTTCCTGAAGATCACTTTCAGTGACATCACAGTTTTTGCCTGAGAAGGTGCAGGGTTCTGCTTCTGACTCATCATTTCCCAGCATGGGGATCTCCAGCAAGTCACCTAGCCTCTGTAAAACTTAGCATCCTTGATTGTAAGATGGAGATGAGAATGGTATCTAAATTATATGATTGTTGAAAGGATAATGTGAGGAAATGCAGGCAAATATTTGATATAGTGTCTAGCTCATTGTAAGTATTAGATTAATGCTAACAACTATTATTATGTGAAATTGATAGCATCTTTTCCCCCATTCCATTTGAAGCTTATGCTGCTAAGACACATAATACAAGTTTCAAAAAAGTAAGAGAAAAGCACAGAAGCATCCTGATATTAGAAAATACTGGGCTTCCCTGGTGGTCCAGTGGGTAAGGACACCGCCTTGTGGTGCAAGGGGCGCCGGTTCGATTCCTGGCCTGGCAAGATCCCACGTGCTGCGGAGCGGCTGGACCGATGTGTCCAATTACTGAGACGGAGCTCTGGAGCGTATGCGCCCAGAGCCGGTGCTCTGCGACAACAGAAGGCCACCGCGATGGGGGGCCCACACGGGCCAAAGAACAAAGATGGATGAAACTAGACAAATGAAAGACCAATAGAAGTGGCCTGCCCACTTCCCTCCCTCCCCACCCCACCCATAAATAAATAAATAAATGTTAAAAAAAAAAAAAAGAAAATACTATCTTTGTTATCCCCAAATTGGACTCTATTCAATAGAACACTGAAAGTATACTTAGAAGATTTATAAAACAGTCCCCAAAGGACATATACTAATGTGCCTTGATATACTAGTGTGACTCAAGCAAACCTCGCAAAGCTTCTTGCTCTTCCCAAAACCCTGCAATCAAGGGATATTTCACCATCTAAATCCCACTGATAGGAACAGAGTAGAATAGTTACATAGTTCTGGAGTCCTAGTAGGGGACTGTAGGTGGAAAGGTAAAACCTGGAATAAGTTCGGAGGCCAGTAATGATAACTCAAGAATGCTGCTCCTTATTCAATAAAGCAGGAAGAGCTGGGGAAGGAGGAGCTAATGATGTATGCTTTGTGTCTACATCTGTGTCTACTTGAGGAAGGTGGTCTTCTACCCTCCTATATATATGTTGCTGCCCACCCAAAGCAAAGGAGAAGAGCTTTTCTGCCTGCCTGCTTGCATCTCTTACAAGGACCCTATCCTAATAAATCCTCTTCTTGCCTATCACTCTGCCTCTCACTGAATTCCTTCTGCATTGAGGCACAAAGACCCTGAGCCTCAGTGGGTCCAGATGGTGGGTGAGTGCTGGATTAAGTCCTGGCCATGTGGGTTCAAGTCCCAGACCGGGTTTTTGACCAAGATTGAGTCCTGACTACGTGGGTTCAAGTCCCAAGCAGGGTTTTGACTGGGGTTGAGCCTCAGCTACGTGGGTTCAAGTCCCAAGCAGGGTTTTGGCTGGGGTTAAGCCTCAGTCATGTGGGTTTGAGTCCCAAGCTGGGTTTTTGGCTAGGTTCAAGCCCTGGACACATGGGTTCAAGTCCCAAACAGGGTTTTGGCTGGGTTCAAGTCCCAGCCACATGGGTTCGAGTCCCAAACAGTGTTTTGTCTGGAATTCAAGCTCCAATCACGTGGGTTCAAGTCCCAAACAGGGTTTAATCAGGTCTGGGCCCTGGGCTTAAGTCTCAAATCAAGGTAGAACCCATTCACCACCAGTCCTCAGTTCTGGGTTATATCGACTTTCCAGGCTAATTTGATCTCATCCAGCATGCATATTCTCTTCTACCTCCCAGTCCAGTGTGGAATCTTTCTGGTAATTAGTTTTCCAAGTCAGTTATACTGTACAACCTCACATTCTTGGATCAACTTACTGATGTGACAATAAATTTCAGACTATAAACCTCAAATGGGTCTTCAACTATGCCTAGCACTCTTTTCATCATTTCCTTGGTAATCTCTCTTTCCTTTTTTCTACAGTGACTATTTGAAATATTTCCAATATCACTATACATTAATCAGAAAATCAAAGATTTCCAAAGGAACCCACTTTAAAAAACATTAATCCAGATAAATTCATTTCAGACCTAAGAGGTAAAACCTGGAATAAGTTCGGAGGCCAGTAATGATAACTCAAGAATGCTGCACCTTATTCAATAAAGCAGGAAGAGCTGGGGAAGGAGGAGCTAATGATGTATGCTTTGTGTTTGCATCTGTGTCTACTTGAGGAAGGTGGTCTTCTACCCTCCTATATATATGTTGCTGCCCACCCAAAGCAAAGGAGAAGAGCTTTTCTGCCTGCCTGCTTGCATCTCTTACAAGGACCCTATCCTAATAAATCCTCTTCTTGCCTATCACTCTGCCTCTCACTGAATTCCTTCTGCATTGAGGCACAAAGACCCTGAGCCTCAGTGGGTCCAGATGGTGGGTGAGTGCTGGATTAAGTCCTGGCCATGTGGGTTCAAGTCCCAGACCGGGTTTTTGACCAAGATTGAGTCCTGACTACGTGGGTTCAAGTCCCAAGCAGGGTTTTGACTGGGGTTGAGCCTCAGCTACGTGGGTTCAAGTCCCAAGCAGGGTTTTGGCTGGGGTTAAGCCTCAGTCATGTGGGTTTGAGTCCCAAGCGGGGTTTTTTGGCTAGGTTCAAGCCCTGGACACATGGGTTCAAGTCCCAAACAGGGTTTTGGCTGGGTTCAAGTCCCAGCCACATGGGTTCGAGTCCCAAACAGTGTTTTGTCTGGAATTCAAGCTCCAATCACGTGGGTTCAAGTCCCAAACAGGGTTTAATCAGGTCTGGGCCCTGGGCTTAAGTCTCAAATCAAGGTAGAACCCATTCACCACCAGTCCTCAGTTCTGGGTTATATCGACTTTCCAGGCTAATTTGATCTCATCCAGCATGCATATTCTCTTCTACCTCCCAGTCCAGTGTGGAATCTTTCTGGTAATTAGTTTTCCAAGTCAGTTATACTGTACAACCTCACATTCTTGGATCAACTTACTGATGTGACAATAAATTTCAGACTATAAACCTCAAATGGGTCTTCAACTATGCCTAGCACTCTTTTCATCATTTCCTTGGTAATCTCTCTTTCCTTTTTTCTACAGTGACTATTTGAAATATTTCCAATATCACTATACATTAATCAGAAAATCAAAGATTTCCAAAGGAACCCACTTAAAAATGACAAACCCACAGACCTAGTCATTAGCCCTCAACTTCTTTCCTATTAGATTAAAGGAGTTTTTTCTATTTTCTAAGCTTTAGAGCTCTCTCTAGTCACAGGAATCTGACATAGGCTTATTCATTTTATTCTTGTATATAATCAGTCAACACCTTTCAAGATCCTTTTTGTCAGCATATTAACACACAGAAACTTTTGCTATTTTCAAGTAACTCTGTCTAATCCTGACATTCTACTTCATCTCCCATAACATTCTGATTCCCATTCATCACAGCCAAAGTTGTTGAAAGTTCTTTAAACATTTGGTCTTTCTTTCTTTCTTCATTAATCTTTCTATTCAGTCACCACAATTCTGGAATCCATGCTATAATAGTAACACTTCTGCTAAGAGTACTACTGACCCCATGGTGCTCAATCCATTCAATTCTCATCAGCATTAGATGCTGTCAATAACTTCCGTCTAAAAGCTCTCTTCCCTTGACATCCATAGTCTCACAGGCCATGTCTTTCTCCCATCCCCTTGTCATCCTTTCATACTCTTCTACAGGATTATGACTTTTTCTGGCCATTAGATGTAGGAGTTCCTCCAGGATCATTTCTAATACCTCATATCTTCTCATTTTGTACACTCTAGGCAACTTTACATGCCCTTCACAGCTTAGACCCTTTAGACCAATAAATCTAAAATGCCTACTTGACATGTGTATTTTGATATATCAAAGGCATTAAACCCATCCTACCCAAGATTCATTTCTCTTATTTCAGCATTTTCTTTCTCATTGAATGATATTTCTGTGGAAATAAACAAAAAGATGACCCAAATGAGAGCAAGTAAAGATTATTTATTCACCAAAAGGGAGTCAGCCATCATCACTGGTGTTTGGCAGAGACTCAAAGGCAGGCAGAGGAGTGAAAACTCTTCATAGTCAAGAAAAAGAAGGCTCCAGGTATGCCCTGAGTAGAGGCTGTTGGCATGGGGAAGCTGGAGGTGGTATAATTAGAAGTGGGCCATCTATGTGATTGGTTAAAAGTATATATTTAGTTTCTTCCAGCTTGAGAAACTTGAAATAGTAGATTCACTTCCTGGGCTGGATGCTGTAGATTATGGGTCAGAGTTCTATTTTATATATGGTCTACCCATAGTCTTTTAGTATTATGGGTCAGAGTTCTATTTTGACCAAACCCACTTAAAATGACAAACCCACAGACCTAGTCATTAGCCCTCAACTTCTTTCCTATTAGTTTTTTCACAGGAATCTGACATAGGCTTATTCATTTTATTCTTGTATATAATCAGTCAACACCTTTCAAGATCCTTTTTGTCAGCATATGAACACACAGAAACTTTTGCTATTTTCAAGTAACTCTGTCTAATCCTGACATTCTACTTCATCTCCCATAACATTCTGATTCCCATTCATCACAGCCAAAGTTGTTGAAAGTTCTTTAAACATTTGGTCTTTCTTTCTTTCTTCATTAATCTTTCTATTCAGTCACCACAATTCTGGAATCCATGCTATAATAGTAACACTTCTGCTAAGAGTACTACTGACCCCATGGTGCTCAATCCATTCAATTCTCATCAGCATTAGATGCTGTCAATAACTTCCGTCTAAAAGCTCTCTTCCCTTGACATCCATAGTCTCACAGGCCATGTCTTTCTCCCATCCCCTTGTCATCCTTTCATACTCTTCTACAGGATTATGACTTTTTCTGGCCATTAGATGTAGGAGTTCCTCCAGGATCATTTCTAATACCTCATATCTTCTCATTTTGTACACTCTAGGCAACTTTACATGCCCTTCACAGCTTAGACCCTTTAGACCAATAAATCTAAAATGCCTACTTGACATGTGTATTTTGATATATCAAAGGCATTAAACACATCCTACCCAAGATTCATTTTCTCTTATTTCAGCATTTTCTTTCTCATTGAATGATATTTCTGTGGAAATAAACAAAAAGATGACCCAAATGAGAGCAAGTAAAGATTATTTATTCACCAAAAGGGAGTCAGCCATCATCACTGGTGTTTGGCAGAGACTCAAAGGCAGGCAGAGGAGTGAAAACTCTTCATAGTCAAGAAAAAGAAGGCTCCAGGTATGCCCTGAGTAGAGGCTGTTGGCATGGGGAAGCTGGAGGTGGTATAATTAGAAGTGGGCCATCTATGTGATTGGTTAAAAGTATATATTTAGTTTCTTCCAGCTTGAGAAACTTGAAATAGTAGATTCACTTCCTGGGCTGGATGCTGTAGATTATGGGTCAGAGTTCTATTTTATATATGGTCTACCCATAGTCTGTTTGTATATTCAGTATCTAAACTCCATCAGTGCAGTCTCATAAACCAGAAAGTAAAGAGGCAATACAGCATGATGATAATAATGTGAGCTCTGGAAGCACAGTGTTTCTTTCACAGGTCTATCACACATGGGGTCTATAACTTTGGACGAGCTACTTAAATTTCAATTTTAGTTTACTTAACCTAAAAATTAGTAGGATGGAGACTTACCTGACACATAATTATTGCCTATCCAACAGCCACTACTCTCACTTTTCTAAAGTGTTAAGAACATTAACTACTGCCTATGTTCTTGGTCCAGTAATAGTCAGGAATGGCACATCATAAATAATAGACCCTAAAAATTAGAATCTGATGGATGGAAGAAAGCAGATGGGGGTTTCTGAGAATTTCACTATTCCTAGATTGGAAGTTGATAAGCTTTGTCATTCAATGTTGAAATGGTTAATTAAATTACTGCATTATTACTTTGGAATGAAGAGAATTTCACTAATTTACTAACAAGGCTGATAGTAATATAAGGAAAGCCAATCTATACATATGTGTTAGTAACTGCCTTGCAGCATACAAAATAACAAATATTTTAAGAAAAAAACTAAATTTGGGACCCTGCAATGTTGGAATAATGTAATTATCATCTTTGAATGGGCCCAACTAGCTAGAAAAACAAAACAACCAAGATAAATCTAAAATGCCTACTTGACATGTGTATTTTGATATATCAAAGGCATTAAACACATCCTACCCAAGATTCATTTCTTATTTCAGCATTTTCTTTCTCATTGAATGATATTTCTGTGGAAATAAACAAAAAGATGCCCCAAATGAGAGCAAGTAAAGATTATTTATTCACCAAAGGAGTCAGCCATCATCACTGGTGTTTGGCAGAGACTCAAAGGCAGGCAGAGGAGTGAAAACTCTTCATAGTCAAGAAAAAGAAGGCTCCAGGTATGCCCTGAGTAGAGGCTGTTGGCATGGGGAAGCTGGAGGTGGTATAATTAGAAGTGGGCCATCTATGTGATTGGTTAAAAGTATATATTTAGTTTCTTCCAGCTTGAGAAACTTGAAATAGTAGATTCACTTCCTGGGCTGGATGCTGTAGATTATGGGTCAGAGTTCTATTTTATATATGGTCTACCCATAGTCTGTTTGTATATTCAGTATCTAAACTCCATCAGTGCAGTCTCATAAACCAGAAAGTAAAGAGGCAATACAGCATGATGATAATAATGTGAGCTCTGGAAGCACAGTGTTTCTTTCACAGGTCTATCACACATGGGGTCTATAACTTTGGACGAGCTACTTAAATTTCAATTTTAGTTTACTTAACCTAAAAATTAGTAGGATGGAGACTTACCTGACACATAATTATTGCCTATCCAACAGCCACTACTCTCACTTTTCTAAAGTGTTAAGAACATTAACTACTGCCTATGTTCTTGGTCCAGTAATAGTCAGGAATGGCACATCATAAATAATAGACCCTAAAAATTAGAATCTGATGGATGGAAGAAAGCAGATGGGGGTTTCTGAGAATTTCACTATTCCTAGATTGGAAGTTGATAAGCTTTGTCATTCAATGTTGAAATGGTTAATTAAATTACTGCATTATTACTTTGGAATGAAGAGAATTTCACTAATTTACTAACAAGGCTGATAGTAATATAAGGAAAGCCAATCTATACATATGTGTTAGTAACTGCCTTGCAGCATACAGTACAGTATTTTAAGAGCTAAATTTGCTAAGAGATATTCTTTGTGCCAATAGCTGAAACTAAAATCAACCAAGATTTCTATAATTTGGAACCCTGCAATGTTGGAATAATGTAATTATCATCTTTGAATACAGAGAAAGAGACAGGAAACACACCTAAGATAACAGTGGTCCTGGTATCTTTTTTCTTAAAAGTGCTTTACAAAAGGGAAAAACATTGATGGCAAAAATAAGCTTAAAGGAGGTGAGTCCCCATATATTTGAAGATACTGTTTCATAGTTTAACATTAAAATCAAAGCTCTGGGTTTAGCATTTCCCACTGGAAATGGGCCAGTGACAGAAGAGAGATATTCTTAAGGGTTTTATGTATAAGGAGACTGTTGGCTCTGGTTTTACAATATGGAGCTGTCTGGGGAAAAAATCAGAATGGAAACCTAAAATTTTTATTTCTGAGTACAAGATTGTTAAATTTACCCCATGCTTGGCAAAAAATAATCTGTAACAAACCTTACAGTGATTTGGGGGCTCTACAACATATACTCACAAGTAGTATAATGCTAAAATAACTAACTCAAAGAAAGGACATTCTACTCCATAAATACCTCAGATATCACTCAGAATGCAACAGATAAGAAAGCTTTTTCCTTAGGGCAGATGCAGAGGTAACCAGAATGACTGACTGACTTCTACCAGACAATCCTCACCCTTCTTATATAACAGGATATATGTCATATTACAGCATGTGTTGTTTCTCATTCCCCTCCTTAATAATAGTTTTAATTGAAGTCATTCATTTATTTCTTTGATAATAATTTGGTATGATGGAGTTGAATAACTTGTCTTTTATATCTAGAATACCTGAACATGAGTAGTCATATCTAGACCTGATGCAGGACCATAACTGATTCAACAGAACAAATAACTGGTTAAGATTTCAAGTTCTATTAATAGAAGTAGACATGGGTGTGTTTTATGCAGAGATGACATTTCTTAAATGTATACATATATTTGTGGTGTGATGGGTGTTGATGGACCTTGGGTAGCCAAACAGGGAGACTGTAGCAAATGCTACTGGCAGTCAATTCAAGAGTCATTCTCTACTCCCTCCCTTCCTGTTTCTTTCTGAATAAATATGCTTATGTATGAATTGATTGTATACACAGTATGAGCTGGGTCTTATTTTGGCCCCAAGGTAAAACTTTATTAGTTTGAGCCAATCTTGGTAACTTCATTTCCTTGCCAGTGAATGTTTTAGGAATGAGCAAGTGAGGCAATTCTGGGCAACAAAATAGAATAAAATATATTCTGAGAAATTTCTAGAAATATTTTTTCTTTCCTTTAAGAAAGGTAATAGAGGAAGACTTCCTCAAAAATATCTACAAAATAGTTATAGCTAGCATCATGCTTAATGATGAGAAACACAAACCTTTCCTACAAAGATCAGAAATGTGGAAAGGATGTCGTCTCTCACTACTCCTTTTCAACACCATATTGTAAGTCCTAGCTAAATGCAATAAGACAAGAGGGAAATATAGAAGGCATTTCAGATTAAAAAGGAAAAAATAAAACCATCTATGCCTGCAGATGACATGATCATGTATATAGAAAATCTGAAGTTATCAACTCTAAATCTCCTCAAACTACAAAGTAATTATAGTAGGATTATAGGATACAAGGCTAATATAAAAAAAAATCAATTACTATCCTATATATTAGGAATGAAAGAGCAGAATTTGACATCTAAAATACAATACAATTTATCTTAGCACTCCCAAAGATAAATACTTAGATATAAATCAAACAAAAGATATACAATATTTATATAAAAAAAAAACTACAGAACTTCAGTGAAAAAACTCAAAGATGAACTAAATTGATGGGGAGATATTCATGAAGAAGAACACTCAATATTTTCAAGATGTCAGTTTTTCCCAATTTATTAAATCAATGTAACCCCAATAAAAATCCCAATAAGTTAATATGAGTATCCTACAGTTTATATGGAGCAGCAAAGTCCCAGAATAACCAAAACCATATTAAAGGAGAAAAAGCAAGCTAGGAGACTGAAACTCCTGGACTCCAAGACTTGCTACAAAGAAACAGGAATTAAGATAGTACAACACTGGTGAAAGATTAGACAAACAGAACATGGAACAGAAGAGACAGCCCAGGAAGACCTACAGAAACACTGTCAACTGATCTTTGACAAAGGAACAGAGGCATAACAATATAGCAAAGACAGTTTTTTCAGCAAGTAGTGCTGGAAAATCTGGATATCCAAATGTGAAAAAAATATTAATCTAGACATAGATCTTACAACTTTCATAAAATTAAATTAAATTGATCAAATACCTAAATGTAAACTGCAAAACTATAGAATGCTTAGAAACTTAGATAACCTTGGGTATGGTTACAACTTTTTAGATGTAAAACCAAAGGCATAGTTCATGAAAGAAATGATTGATATGTGTGTTTGTGTGCTCAGTCATGTCCAACTCTTAGCAACTCCACGAACAGTAGGCTGCCAGGCTCATCTGTCCATGGGATCTTCCAGGCAAGAATATGGAAATGGGTTGCCATTTCCTACTCCAGGGGTTCTTCCCACCGAAAGGAAGAAATAGTTGATAAGTGAACTTAATTAAATTAAAAAACACATACTCTGAAAAAGATGCTATAACAAGAATAAGAAGACAAGTCACAGATTCACAGACTGGAGGAAAATAGTTGCAAATTACACACTTGATAAAAGACTATTATCCAAAATATACAAAGAATTCTTAAAATTCAACAATAAGAAAACAAATAAATTGATTAAAAATGGGTCAAAGACTTTAACAGACATCTCTACAAAGAAGATACACAGATTGTAAATAAGCACATGAAAAGATACTTCACATCATATATCATGAGGGAAATTTAAGTTAAAACAATGAAAAACCATAACATATCCAAAGAACAGCCATGATCCAGAATATAACAGCAAATACTGGCAATAGTGTGGAGCACTCTCCTCAATTGCTGATTAGAATGCAAAATAGAAGCCACTAAGGAAGACAATTTGACAGTTTCTCACATAACTAAATATGCTCTTACCATATGATCCAGCAATCATGCTCCTTGATTTAACCAAAGGAGCTGAAAATTCATGTCCACACACAGACCTCAACACAAATGTTTACAGCAACTTTACTCACAATTGTCAAAACCTGAAAGCAACCAAGATGACTTTTAGCAGATGAACAGATGGACTGTGGTACATCATGTTATGGAATGATATTTGGTAACAAAGAGAAATGAGCCATCAAGCAATGAAAAGAATGGAGGGATACATATTACTAAGTGAAAGAAGTCAATCTGAAAAGGCTACATTGTATGTAATTCCAACTATGTAATGTTTTGGAAAAGGCAAAACTATGGAGACAGTAAAGAGAATAGTGGTTGTCAGGGGTTGGGAGTAGAGGCTTGAATAGGTGGAGGGCAGAGGATTTTAGGGCAGTGATTTTACGATGATAATATACTGATGATGAAACAAATGATTGATATGTGTGTTTGTGTGCTCAGTCATGTCCAACTCTTAGCAACTCCACGAACAGTAGGCTGCCAGGCTCATCTGTCCATGGGATCTTCCAGGCAAGAATATGGAAATGGGTTGCCATTTCCTACTCCAGGGGTTCTTCCCACCGAAAGGAAGAAATAGTTGATAAGTGAACTTAATTAAATTAAAAAACACATACTCTGAAAAAGATGCTATAACAAGAATAAGAAGACAAGTCACAGATTCACAGACTGGAGGAAAATAGTTGCAAATTACACACTTGATAAAAGACTATTATCCAAAATATACAAAGAATTCTTAAAATTCAACAATAAGAAAACAAATAAATTGATTAAAAATGGGTCAAAGACTTTAACAGACATCTCTACAAAGAAGATACACAGATTGTAAATAAGCACATGAAAAGATACTTCACATCATATATCATGAGGGAAATTTAAGTTAAAACAATGAAAAACCATAACATATCCAAAGAACAGCCATGATCCAGAATATAACAGCAAATACTGGCAATAGTGTGGAGCACTCTCCTCAATTGCTGATTAGAATGCAAAATAGAAGCCACTAAGGAAGACAATTTGACAGTTTCTCACATAACTAAATATGCTCTTACCATATGATCCAGCAATCATGCTCCTTGATTTAACCAAAGGAGCTGAAAATTCATGTCCACACACAGACCTCAACACAAATGTTTACAGCAACTTTACTCACAATTGTCAAAACCTGAAAGCAACCAAGATGACTTTTAGCAGATGAACAGATGGACTGTGGTACATCATGTTATGGAATGATATTTGGTAACAAAGAGAAATGAGCCATCAAGCAATGAAAAGAATGGAGGGATACATATTACTAAGTGAAAGAAGTCAATCTGAAAAGGCTACATTGTATGTAATTCCAACTATGTAATGTTTTGGAAAAGGCAAAACTATGGAGACAGTAAAGAGAATAGTGGTTGTCAGGGGTTGGGAGTAGAGGGCTTGAATAGGTGGAGGGCAGAGGATTTTTAGGGCAGTGATTTTACGATGATAATATACTGATGATGAAACAATATATGATGATAGATGCATGGCATTATATTAAAACCACAGTATGTATAATACCAAGAGTGAACTGTCATGTAAACTATGACTTTGAGTGACTACAATGTGTCAGTGCAGGTTCATCAGTTGTAACAGATGTGCCATGCTCGTAGAGGAGGCTACACATGAGTTGAGCACAAGAGATACATGGGAAATCTCTATACCTTACTCTCAATTTAGCTGTAAACCTAAAACTGCTTTAAAATATTCTTTTCTTTTTTCTTTAAAGTATACTTGAACAAACAGAAAGATATGCCATGTTCTTGGAAAGAAAGACTCAATATAAAAAGATGTCAATTTTCATAAGTCAGTTTATATATACAATAAAATTCTAATGAAACTACCATTTGATCTTTCCCTGGAGCCAGAAAAGTCAGCTACAAAGTTATCCTGAAGAAATAGCAAGCAAAATTTCCAAGAAAATTAAAAGAAAAAAAAACCCACAATGTTAGGAAGAGGGATGGGGTGGCTAACATATCAAAATATCATAGAAGGGGATTTCTCTGATGGTCTAGTGGCTAAGACTTCACTTTCCAATGCAGGGGGTGGGGGTTCAGTTCCTGGTGGGGGAGCTAGGATTCCACATGCCTTGAGGCCAAAAGACCAAAACATAAAATAGAAGCATTATTGTAACAAATTAAGGATTTTAAAAATGTTCTACGATAATAATAAAAAAAAAATCCTTCAAAAATATCACAATTTTCTACAACAAAAATAGTATGCATTGGTACATGGAGTGAGATACAAACCAACAGAACAGGATAGAAAAGTCACAGATCAAAGTACATCTGAAAATTTAGAATACGATAAAGACAATTTCTCAAATCAGTGATTTGAAGGGAAATGATGGATTTTTAAAAAAATCAAATTATGGCAACTGAGCAGAAGAATGGAAAAAGATAAAATGAGATGGATTTCTCACACTGTACACCAAGATAAATTCTACCCAGAGCAAAGAAATGAATATAAAAAAAGAGAAATCACATAAGTGTTTTCCCTAACTATGAGAAAAAATTGGTAAGTTTGAGTTCATAAAGGTAAAAGATTTTGCCTTACAAAAAGCTGTAAACAGCAAACTAAAATGCCAATTGACAAAATAGGAAAAATATCTGGAAATCATAAAGATTATAATCTGTGATATATAAAAGTTTTCTTAAATTTTATAAAAGACTAACAACAACCCAATAGGAAAATGAATAAATGATAGCTAACAGAAAAAAATGGCCCTAAATATACTAAAAGATGTTCAGACATGCTTCTACTAAGATAGATGCAGAATTAAATATAATGTGATTCTAATTTTTATCTATTAGATTTTCAAAAATCCAAAGCCTGAAAATAATCATCCTTGGCCAGGCCAACATAAAATAGACATTCTCATATGTTATTGGTTTAGTTCCTATGAAAAATGAGATAATCCATGACAAAGTTATTTGCCAACATATCTCACACATAGTAAATAACAATCAATATTAGCTACTGTTGTTATTATCCATCTATTTCCCAACCTATCACCAAATCTTCCCATCTTCCTCACCGTTTCCTTCGTATCACTGACATCTCTTCTCCATCTTGGCTGTTGTCAGTTACCACAGTATCTGTACTATGGTAGTCACTGCTACTCTTATCATAGAGTGAACATGTCTTTGTTTCCATCCAACTAAAATCTTTCCTGGTTTTGCTTTTGGGATGAATATAAAATTCTTTAGCATGGCCTACAACAGTCTTCCACAACCTGTTTTCTGTTTAGCTGTTCAGCTTTACTGTCCCTTACTCTTTTTCCTTGCTCTTGTACTCCAAACATATTTACCTTATTTCAGTTCTTTCAGAATAAACTATGCTCCTTCTCATCACAGAACCTTTGTACACATTGTCCCCGTAATCTACCTGAATCATCTGCTATCCATCTTTTGCTAAATTCACTCCTAATCATTCTTTGAACGATAAGAATTTTGGTAAGGGTTTTTAAAAATCAAATTATGGCAACTGAGCAGAAGAATGGAAAAGATAAAATGAGATGGATTTCTCACACTGTACACCAAGATAAATTCTACCCAGAGCAAAGAAATGAATATAAAAAAAGAGAAATCACATAAGTGTTTTCCCTAACTATGAGAAAAAATTGGTAAGTTTGAGTTCATAAAGGTAAAAGATTTTGCCTTACAAAAAGCTGTAAACAGCAAACTAAAATGCCAATTGACAAAATAGGAAAAATATCTGGAAATCATAAAGATTATAATCTGTGATATATAAAAGTTTTCTTAAATTTTATAAAAGACTAACAACAACCCAATAGGAAAATGAATAAATGATAGTTAACAGAAAAAAATGGCCCTAAATATACTAAAAGATGTTCAGACATGCTTCTACTAAGATAGATGCAGAATTAAATATAATGTGATTCTAATTTTTATCTATTAGATTTTCAAAAATCCAAAGCCTGAAAATAATCATCCTTGGCCAGGCCAACATAAAATAGACATTCTCATATGTTATTGGTTTAGTTCCTATGAAAAATGAGATAATCCATGACAAAGTTATTTGCCAACATATCTCACACATAGTAAATAACAATCAATATTAGCTACTGTTGTTATTATCCATCTATTTCCCAACCTATCACCAAATCTTCCCATCTTCCTCACCGTTTCCTTCGTATCACTGACATCTCTTCTCCATCTTGGCTGTTGTCAGTTACCACAGTATCTGTACTATGGTAGTCACTGCTACTCTTATCATAGAGTGAACATGTCTTTGTTTCCATCCAACTAAAATCTTTCCTGGTTTTGCTTTTGGGATGAATATAAAATTCTTTAGCATGGCCTACAACAGTCTTCCACAACCTGTTTTCTGTTTAGCTGTTCAGCTTTACTGTCCCTTACTCTTTTTCCTTGCTCTTGTACTCCAAACATATTTACCTTATTTCAGTTCTTTCAGAATAAACTATGCTCCTTCTCATCACAGAACCTTTGTACACATTGTCCCCGTAATCTACCTTGAATGCATCCTGACTATCCATCTTTTGCTAAATTCACTCCTAATCATTCTTTAGCAAAAACATAAATCTTTCCCTGATATTGTCAGAGAAACCTTTTCAAACATCCCTCTTCGGATGCATTTTGTTCTGTTTTGTTTTGTTATTTGCTATCATAGGAAGTTTCTTCCATTCTTACATTTACTGTACATTATTGTAAATGATGATCTCAACAAGATAGAAGTTTCTTGTCTATTCTGACATACATAATGGCAGATCATTCCTTCTTCCCTACTTCACACTAAAAAGGAAGAGGGCTGTCAATGTACCAGTTTATTTCCTAAAAGATTTCACGACTATTAAAGGCATAAACATGTTACTCCCTCGAGGCTATGTAGCATAGTAGTATAGGATATACGGATTTTTTTAGAGTAAGATTCTGGTTTGCACCCTACTCCTGCCCCCGCTCCTAATGAGCTGTGTGACTCTGGAGAGTTATCTCTGAGACTCAGCATTTTTTCTACATAATGGGGCAATGCAGGTTATAAGGATCTGCCATTGTTTGTGTAAGGGCCTGACAGAATACCTAGGAGGTACCACTATGATGTTTTTTTCTCCCTTCCATATTACATACTTCCCTTATTTAAAGTCTACTTCCAAGCTATTCTCAGGAAAATTTCCTCAAATAACTTCAACTCCTTTCCTAGTTTGGGACTCATGAGTCCCCCTCATAGGATTCTCATAACTGCTGTTTCAAGGCACAATAATACTCTGCAGTCCTTAGGTACATAATACATACAGGTTATGTGGTACTAGCATCTCTGGAAACAATCTTATCTGATGCTTAATATGCCCTTGAACTAGCACAACATTGTGAAGCAGCTATACTCCAACAAAAATTAATTTTAAAAGTGCCCTTGATTTTGAAATTTACTTTTGAAGCTAGAAAAGAGAGTCTGCTCTTTTTAGTTACCACAGTATCTGTACTATGGTAGTCACTGCTACTCTTATCATAGAGTGAACATGTCTTGATTAAAATCTTTCCTGGTTTTGCTTTTGGGATGAATATAAAATTCTTTAGCATGGCCTACAACAGTCTTCCACAACCTGTTTTCTGTTTAGCTGTTCAGCTTTACTGTCCCTTACTCTTTTTCCTTGCTCTTGTACTCCAAACATATTTACCTTATTTCAGTTCTTTCAGAATAAACTATGCTCCTTCTCATCACAGAACCTTTGTACACATTGTCCCCGTAATCTACCTTGAATGCATCCTGACTATCCATCTTTTGCTAAATTCACTCCTAATCATTCTTTAGCAAAAACATAAATCTTTCCCTGATATTGTCAGAGAAACCTTTTCAAAAATCCCTCTTCGGATGCATTTTGTTCTGTTTTGTTTTGTTATTTGCTATCATAGGAAGTTTCTTCCATTCTTACATTTACTGTACATTATTGTAAATGATGATCTCAACAAGATAGAAGTTTCTTGTCTATTCTGACATACATAATGGCAGATCATTCCTTCTTCCCTACTTCACACTAAAAAGGAAGAGGGCTGTCAATGTACCAGTTTATTTCCTAAAAGATTTCACGACTATTAAAGGCATAAACATGTTACTCCCTCGAGGCTATGTAGCATAGTAGTATAGGATATACGGATTTTTTTAGAGTAAGATTCTGGTTTGCACCCTACTCCTGCCCCCGCTCCTAATGAGCTGTGTGACTCTGGAGAGTTATCTCTGAGACTCAGCATTTTTTCTACATAATGGGGCAATGCAGGTTATAAGGATCTGCCATTGTTTGTGTAAGGGCCTGACAGAATACCTAGGAGGTACCACTATGATGTTTTTTTCTCCCTTCCATATTACATACTTCCCTTATTTAAAGTCTACTTCCAAGCTATTCTCAGGAAAATTTCCTCAAATAACTTCAACTCCTTTCCTAGTTTGGGACTCATGAGTCCCCCTCATAGGATTCTCATAACTGCTGTTTCAAGGCACAATAATACTCTGCAGTCCTTAGGTACATAATACATACAGGTTATGTGGTACTAGCATCTCTGGAAACAATCTTATCTGATGCTTAATATGCCCTTGAACTAGCACAACATTGTGAAGCAGCTATACTCCAACAAAAATTAATTTTAAAAGTGCCCTTGATTTTGAAATTTACTTTTGAAGCTAGAAAAAGAGAGTTTTGAAAACTGTTCTCTTCCCTGGTGACTCAGATGGTAAAGAATTGGCCTGCAGGGCTTCCCTGGTGGTCCAGTGGGTAAAGAGTTCCCCTTGCAGTGCAAAGGGCACCAGTTCGATCCCTGGTGCAGGAAGATGCCACGTGCCAGTGGAGTGGCTAACCCGTGTGTCCAATTGCGAGTCAGCGCTCTGGAGCGCATGCGCCCAGAGCTGGTGCTCTGCAACAGGAGACACCACTGCAATGGGAGGCCCACACAGGTCAGAGAACAAAAAAGGTGGATGAAAATAACTAAATGAAAGACCAATAAAAGAGGCCGAAATTTAAAAAAAACAAAACAAAACAAAACAAAAGAGTCTGCCTGCAATGCAGAAGACCCAGGTTCAATCCCTGGGTTGGAAAGATCCCCTGGAGAAGAGAATGGAAACCCACTCTAGAATTTTTGCCTGGAGAATTCCATGGAGAGAGGATCCTGGTGGGTTTACAGTTCATGGGCTCGCAAAGAGTTGGACATGACTAAGTGACTAACATTTTCACTTTCACTATGACATCATAGTTTATCTGTTATTGGCACTGGTATACACACTGCCACTTTTTTTGGTAACAAACTTACATATGAAAAACAATGATAGGCCTTCCCTGGTGGTCCAGTAGGTAAAGAATCCACCTTGAACTACAAGGGGCGCTGGTTTGAATCCCGGCACGGGAAGACCCACATGCTGTGGAGCCGCTGGACCGGTGTGTTCAATTATGAGCTGGTGCTCTACAGCGCATGTGCCCAGAGCTGGTGCTCTGCTACAGGAGGGGCCACTGCAATGGGAGGCCCCCACAGGCTAAAGAGCAAAGAAAATAAATAAATGAAAGACCAATAAAAGTGGCCAAAAATTTAAAAATAAATAAATAAATGATAATGATACTTAGAGTGAGCAAAAAGGAGCCTATGTAGTGAGAAAGAAGAACCTTCCTTTTTGTGCTTTGACCCCCAGGATCAACTTTACCTTAAAACATAACAAATAAAGCTCTTATGCATATTACATATAATCTGCTTTGGCAGGTATAATAGCATTAATGTAGTAGGGCACTTGAGGGGTTGTTTTTCTTGCCTGATGCTTCTTACAAATCATGACTCAGACACCTGCTTTCTGCCCTAGTTTCCAAAACAGTCAATTCAGGTAAGTCGTGTCACCTTATTTGTCAAAGAAGACAGGGTGCTGCTTATGTTATGGACACCTGGAGACATGTTCATTTCTCACAAAAATTAAGAACAATATCCAGGCTAAACAGACAATTGTCTCCTCACACTAAGGATAAGCATTGCCTGCAAGCCTCGCCTCTCTGAGACCAATACAGAGCACAAAGGTTCTTCCCCTTACCACTTTTAATGCTAATGAAACACTTTATAAACTCGGAGCACCCTTTGTAACTTAAGAATTCTAAGAATGTTTCTCATCAAGAGCAAAGGTGTTGGTAGAGGAGCAAAGGGCTCCGGTGATGACCTCTTTTACATCTCTAGAGAGACGAAAAGCTTCTTCATGATTATTAATTAGCTTGAGATTTCTAGTTGCAAAAAATATAAAAAGGGGTGGGGGAGGATTGTGCGTTAGCCTCGCCCAGGGAGATCTGCTGAGCCTGATGGGGTCGAGACTCTCCAGCTCTGGGGTAAGAACATCTGTTTACATTTGATTGAGTTCTGATTATTTCTGACTATTTCTGATTACTTGTGCTTGCCTTTATTTGATGATTAATAAACCCACTCTTGGTTTGATAATACTTGAGACCACGATACTTTATTGTCGAGGTCCGAGGCTAACACCCTGAGGGGACCACGCCGTGGTCGCGGAAAAGTCTCTGAGATATTTAACATAGTTTCTCTTAGCGAGAACTAGTGAGAATAGTAATCAGAGTAAGCTCGGAACACGGTGCGCACGACACTTAGATATGCAAAATTCCATAAGAACAGCATTGATTTTGTGCCTTATAATCACTAAAGACTTCAGATAAGTCATGATTCATGATTAGATATTTATTTCCTGCTTCCACATATTTTTGATGGTGTACAGTAGAACTTCCTATCTGTATTAGGCTGAATAATTTACCCTTGTCCATGCCTCCCAAAAGACTGTGTTTTCTGACCTGTTATGCATATTACATATAATCTGCTTTGGCAGGTATAATAGCATTAATGTAGTAGGGCACTTGAGGGGTTGTTTTTCTTGCCTGATGCTTCTTACAAATCATGACTCAGACACCTGCTTTCTGCCCTAGTTTCCAAAACAGTCAATTCAGGTAAGTCGTGTCACCTTATTTGTCAAAGAAGACAGGGTGCTGCTTATGTTATGGACACCTGGAGACATGTTCATTTCTCACAAAAATTAAGAACAATATCCAGGCTAAACAGACAATTGTCTCCTCACACTAAGGATAAGCATTGCCTGCAAGCCTCGCCTCTCTGAGACCAATACAGAGCACAAAGGTTCTTCCCCTTACCACTTTTAATGCTAATGAAACACTTTATAAACTCGGAGCACCCTTTGTAACTTAAGAATTCTAAGAATGTTTCTCATCAAGAGCAAAGGTGTTGGTAGAGGAGCAAAGGGCTCCGGTGATGACCTCTTTTACATCTCTAGAGAGACGAAAAGCTTCTTCATGATTATTAATTAGCTTGAGATTTCTAGTTGCAAAAAATATAAAAAGGGGTGGGGGAGGATTGTGCGTTAGCCTCGCCCAGGGAGATCTGCTGAGCCTGATGGGGTCGAGACTCTCCAGCTCTGGGGTAAGAACATCTGTTTACATTTGATTGAGTTCTGATTATTTCTGACTATTTCTGATTACTTGTGCTTGCCTTTATTTGATGATTAATAAACCCACTCTTGGTTTGATAATACTTGAGACCACGATACTTTATTGTCGAGGTCCGAGGCTAACACCCTGAGGGGACCACGCCGTGGTCGCGGAAAAGTCTCTGAGATATTTAACATAGTTTCTCTTAGCGAGAACTAGTGAGAATAGTAATCAGAGTAAGCTCGGAACACGGTGCGCACGACACTTAGATATGCAAAATTCCATAAGAACAGCATTGATTTTGTGCCTTATAATCACTAAAGACTTCAGATAAGTCATGATTCATGATTAGATATTTATTTCCTGCTTCCACATATTTTTGATGGTGTACAGTAGAACTTCCTATCTGTATTAGGCTGAATAATGTCCCCTTGTCCATGCCTCCCCAAAAGATGTCCATGTTCTAATCCATGGAACCTGAGAATCCACTACCTTAAATAGTAAAATGGTCTTTATAGTGTTAAGAATCTTAAGACAGTAAAATTATTTTGAATTATCTGGGTAGGTCATTATAAACACAAGGGTTCTTATAAGAAGGGGGCAAAAGGGTCAATGTCATAGAAGATGATGTGACAAGGAAAGCAGAAAATGGAGTGAGGTATCCAGGAGGCAAAAAGTGCCAGCCCCATCTAAAAGCAGGAAGAGGCAAGGAATAAGCTTCTATGGAGCCTCCAGAAGGAATTAACACTACTGACACCTTGATTTTAGCTGCTTAAGATTCCTTTTGGATTTCTTTTTTTTTTTTTTTTTTAAGATTTATTTATTTATTTATTTTTGGGGGGATGGGGAGGGAGGGGAGCAGGCGGGCTACTTCTATTGGTCTTTCATTTGTCTCTTTTAATCCATCTTTGTTCTTTGGCCCGTGTGGGCCTCCCATCGCGGTGGCGTCTCTTGTCGCAGAGCACTGACTCTGGGCGCATGCCCTCCAGAGCTCCGGCTTGGTAATTGGACACATCGAGCTCCGCAGCACGTAGGATCTTCCCAGGCCAGGGCTCGAACCGGCGCCCCTTGCAGTGCAAGGTGGTGTCCCTACCCACTGGACCACCAGGGAAGCCCTCTTTTTGGATTTCTAACTCCCAGAATTATAAGAGAATATATTGTATTGCTTCCAGTCACTACATTTGTCATAGTTTGTCAAAGCAACAATGGGAAACCAATATGTTACCCACCATCTCATTTACCTACAGATAAACAAGGTCATGTGGAGTTCCCTATATCTGTATCCTAGATTCCAGCTTTCTGCTGCTGAGCTCTTTAAGTCAAATTAAATACACTTTAAGATGCAGATGTAAACAATACCCAGGAGATGGCATGGAGAGCCAGAGGAACAGATGGAAAAAGGAGCAAAAGTGAAATGAGATCATGAAGGTCTAATTATGGCATATCTATTGAAGGATAAAACAGTAGATATTTTTTTTTTCCTGCTTCCACATATTTTTGATGGTGTACAGTAGAACTTCCTATCTGTATTAGGCTGAATAATGTCCCCTTGTCCATGCCTCCCCAAAAGATGTCCATGTTCTAATCCATGGAACCTGAGAATCCACTACCTTAAATAGTAAAATGGTCTTTATAGTGTTAAGAATCTTAAGACAGTAAAATTATTTTGAATTATCTGGGTAGGTCATTATAAACACAAGGGTTCTTATAAGAAGGGGGCAAAAGGGTCAATGTCATAGAAGATGATGTGACAAGGAAAGCAGAAAATGGAGTGAGGTATCCAGGAGGCAAAAAGTGCCAGCCCCATCTAAAAGCAGGAAGAGGCAAGGAATAAGCTTCTATGGAGCCTCCAGAAGGAATTAACACTACTGACACCTTGATTTTAGCTGCTTAAGATTCCTTTTGGATTTCTTTTTTATTTTTTAAGATTTATTTATTTATTTATTTTTGGGGGGATGGGGAGGGAGGGGAGCAGGCGGGCTACTTCTATTGGTCTTTCATTTGTCTCTTTTAATCCATCTTTGTTCTTTGGCCCGTGTGGGCCTCCCATCGCGGTGGCGTCTCTTGTCGCAGAGCACTGACTCTGGGCGCATGCCCTCCAGAGCTCCGGCTTGGTAATTGGACACATCGAGCTCCGCAGCACGTAGGATCTTCCCAGGCCAGGGCTCGAACCGGCGCCCCTTGCAGTGCAAGGTGGTGTCCCTACCCACTGGACCACCAGGGAAGCCCTCTTTTTGGATTTCTAACTCCCAGAATTATAAGAGAATATATTGTATTGCTTCCAGTCACTACATTTGTCATAGTTTGTCAAAGCAACAATGGGAAACCAATATGTTACCCACCATCTCATTTACCTACAGATAAACAAGGTCATGTGGAGTTCCCTATATCTGTATCCTAGATTCCAGCTTTCTGCTGCTGAGCTCTTTAAGTCAAATTAAATACACTTTAAGATGCAGATGTAAACAATACCCAGCAGATGGCATGGAGTGCCAGAGGAACAGATGGAAAAAAAGGAGCAAAAAGTGAAATGAGATCATGAAGGTCTAATTATGGCATTATTATCTGTAGGATTTAGAGACAGCGATACTGTGGCAGAGGCTTCTGTGGCCAGTACCAGACATTCCTTAAGTCAAAAATGTCAGCAGTCTCCCTAATATCTAGTGCTGGATAATTTGATTAGACCTCTGCTGAAGAGTGTCTGGAAAAGAATTTTTTTCTTAAAGACAGATGAAGAAAAGACCTTTCCTCTGTCTCTTCCTGCTTGGTGTGTTTCAGGACATGTCACACTGAACTGCTACATCTTTCAAATATGGTAGCCTCTAGCCACATGCAGCACTTGGGAATGAAGTGCTGCATGAAATGCAACCAGTATGACTAAGGAAATGGACTTTAAGTTTTATTTAATTCTAATTAATTTACATTTAAGTTATTGAACAGTATAGGAATAGATTAAAGACATCATTAATCTCTTTCATTGATGGATTTATAAAGAAACTGTTGTATATATACAATGGAGTCTTACTCAGCCACAAAAAAGAAGGAAATCCTGCCATTTGTAGTAACATAAGTGGACCTAGAGGGTATTATGAGCAGTGAAATAACTCACAGAGAGAAAGATAAATACTTTATGCTCTCACTTCTACGCAGAATCTGAAAAACAATAGTAACACAGAGGTAGGGTAGGGTGGGGAGAAATAGGCAAAATGAGTAAAGGTGGAAGAAAAGCTTTATGCAAAAAGAAAAAGGAAAATGTAAGGGTTTGCAACTTCTGCTAAACTAAGCCTAGCAAGAATCCCCAAGCACACAGTTTCCTTATCAACAAAGCTGAAAAACACTATTTTACCTTCCAAAGCTGTTTCCAAAAGACATTTATTTAAAACAGTGGTGGGAAACACATGAGGACACTTGTTTTTTATTTTTAAATCTTCATCTTATCTATTCTTTCGTATGTCTCTTTTTCCTACTTTTTAAAATTTAGTTGCATTCAACTTAAATATCACCATGCCTGTGAATCCTCCTGTCAATTAGGGATAGAAATCCAACTCAAAAGAGCTTAAAACATTTTTAAAAACGTTACAACTAGAGATCTATATGATATGTCCATTAAACTCAGTGAAATCATATGGACTCGGCAAAAACAACACAATGATGCTGACCACAATAGAAAATGGCCCCCAAACTTAAACGAAATACTCAAACTGGTACTTAACTGAAGAAAGTAACTTTCATGTGCTATATTTGACGTGGATGGTAACTGTAATATAATCATTATTTGGAAAATTCTGCTTAATTCTTCCATTTCCTGTGTCCTTTACTAAGATCTCTAAACTCTACTAATATTCCTCAGTATACTATGAATCAGTATTATTTCTGTCATGCAATGATCATTCTGTTGCCATAGAGATTATGTCCACTGACTAATTCTGGTATTTTGGAAAGCTGTAAGTGAGAGACAAGTATACGTGATACAGTAACTGTCACTAATAAGTTAGAATACATATTCACACTTATATGGCTATATGTGGGTAAACACAGACATATCAGTTACAAGCAATGAAAATTCTTTGGGAATAGAACCTGTGAAAACAAGATCAACAAGGCTCTTGTTGACCATTCTGAGGCAATAGTCATACATATAGTATAAAATATTGTTAACTGGCTCAGTGGTAAAGAATCCACCTGCCAAGCAGGAAATGTGGGTTTCAATCCCTGAGTAGAAAGATCCTCTGGAAGTGAAAATGGCAACCCGCTGCAGTATTTTTACTTAGGAAATCCCACGGACAGAGGAGCCTGGTGGGCTATAGTCCATGGGGTCACAGAGAACAACAAAGAGTATCAGATGCTTCTTGGAATGTCTTTGGGGTGTTAGAAATTTTTAACATTATATTGAAATATCCTTAAATTTTAAATTATAGTAAACTTTTACTTAATGGATAATTAATGACTCATATATGTTATGTAAATATCTAATTTAAAAATATTCCAAGTATGGTATAGAACAGTGATTCCCAAATGCCAGTCTTGGGATTAGTTAACTTTCCTGAAAATTATGTTATTATTCTATGGAGAAGTGTGCAAAATAAGGACATAAGAGATTATCTCTTATTCTGTATGTTCTTCTAAATTTTCTGATGTTAAATATCTGTTCCTTAAGTAGGCAAGCTTGTGTTAGCCAGTGAGATTCTGTGGAATGTCTGGGAAATACTGCTGTAGAGCAAGATTTTGTGATTAACAGTTTCTAGACCATCACCTACAGAATCAGAATATCTGAGAGGAGGGCCTATAAATTAACATGTTTAAACAGTTTTCTTTAATTTGAGTATATCCTAATTTGTTTACTTAACTGAAGAAAGTAACTTTCATGTGCTATATTTGACGTGGATGGTAACTGTAATATAATCATTATTTGGAAAATTCTGCTTAATTCTTCCATTTCCTGTGTCCTTTACTAAGATCTCTAAACTCTACTAATATTCCTCAGTATACTATGAATCAGTATTATTTCTGTCATGCAATGATCATTCTGTTGCCATAGAGATTATGTCCACTGACTAATTCTGGTATTTTGGAAAGCTGTAAGTGAGAGACAAGTATACGTGATACAGTAACTGTCACTAATAAGTTAGAATACATATTCACACTTATATGGCTATATGTGGGTAAACACAGACATATCAGTTACAAGCAATGAAAATTCTTTGGGAATAGAACCTGTGAAAACAAGATCAACAAGGCTCTTGTTGACCATTCTGAGGCAATAGTCATACATATAGTATAAAATATTGTTAACTGGCTCAGTGGTAAAGAATCCACCTGCCAAGCAGGAAATGTGGGTTTCAATCCCTGAGTAGAAAGATCCTCTGGAAGTGAAAATGGCAACCCGCTGCAGTATTTTTACTTAGGAAATCCCACGGACAGAGGAGCCTGGTGGGCTATAGTCCATGGGGTCACAGAGAACAACAAAGAGTATCAGATGCTTCTTGGAATGTCTTTGGGGTGTTAGAAATTTTTAACATTATATTGAAATATCCTTAAATTTTAAATTATAGTAAACTTTTACTTAATGGATAATTAATGACTCATATATGTTATGTAAATATCTAATTTAAAAATATTCCAAGTATGGTATAGAACAGTGATTCCCAAATGCCAGTCTTGGGATTAGTTAACTTTCCTGAAAATTATGTTATTATTCTATGGAGAAGTGTGCAAAATAAGGACATAAGAGATTATCTCTTATTCTGTATGTTCTTCTAAATTTTCTGATGTTAAATATCTGTTCCTTAAGTAGGCAAGCTTGTGTTAGCCAGTGAGATTCTGTGGAATGTCTGGGAAATACTGCTGTAGAGCAAGATTTTGTGATTAACAGTTTCTAGACCATCACCTACAGAATCAGAATATCTGAGAGGAGGGCCTATAAATTAACATGTTTAAACAGTTTTCTTTAATTTGAGTATATCCTAATGTTTGAGAACCACTAGTATGGAGTAAACTATATAAACTGAATCCAAATGCCCCAAAATGTGAAATCTTGCCTTGTCATTTACTAGCTGGGTGACCTAAGCAACTTTTAAAGTCTCTCAGCCTTCAATGTCTCCCCTGTAAAATGAAAGGGCCTTTAGGAGAATGAAAAAGGTTAATCAATATAGTTTCCAACAACACTTGTTCTAGAACATAAACCTAAGACAATCAGTTCTCTACCATACCCTTGTAGATGCTAGTTAAATATTCACCATGCTACTTAAGTATCCACTATAACTTTGCAGGGATTCCCAGGTGGCTCAGCAGTAAAGAAAGCACTTGCTAATGCAAGAGATGGGGGTTCAATCCTTGGGTTGGGAAGATCCCCTAGAGAAGGAAATGGCAACCCACTCCAGTAATCCTGCCTGGGAAATACCACAAACAAAGGAGCCTGGCAGGCTACCGTCAATGGATCTGCAAAAATCAGACACAACTTAATGACTAAACAACAACAAACATACTTTGTATATGTATTTTGGGATAGCCAGAAATTTAAGGTGGTCCCCCCAAATTTCCAACAATTTGTTACTCAGTTGAACACAATTTCAGGTATAGGAATTTTGCTCAAGTCCAAAATCAGTTGATCTTAAGACAGAAAGACTGGTGGACTTGAATTGATCACGTGCACCCTTTAAAAACAGACAGATTTTTCCTGCTCCTCTCTTGTCCAAGAGAGGAAGTAAGAGTGAACTGCCTATAGGGCCACATGGCAAGGACCTGAGAGTAGCTTCTAGTGGCTGAGCTCAATGCCAACTGACAACCTCAGACATAATGAATTAGTTAACTTTCCTGAAAATTATGTTATTATTCTATGGAGAAGTGTGCAAAATAAGGACATAAGAGATTATCTCTTATTCTGTATGTTCTTCTAAATTTTCTGATGTTAAATATCTGTTCCTTAAGTAGGCAAGCTTGTGTTAGCCAGTGAGATTCTGTGGAATGTCTGGGAAATACTGCTGTAGAGCAAGATTTTGTGATTAACAGTTTCTAGACCATCACCTACAGAATCAGAATATCTGAGAGGAGGGCCTATAAATTAACATGTTTAAACAGTTTTCTTTAATTTGAGTATATCCTAATGTTTGAGAACCACTAGTATGGAGTAAACTATATAAACTGAATCCAAATGCCCCAAAATGTGAAATCTTGCCTTGTCATTTACTAGCTGGGTGACCTAAGCAACTTTTAAAGTCTCTCAGCCTTCAATGTCTCCCCTGTAAAATGAAAGGGCCTTTAGGAGAATGAAAAAGGTTAATCAATATAGTTTCCAACAACACTTGTTCTAGAACATAAACCTAAGACAATCAGTTCTCTACCATACCCTTGTAGATGCTAGTTAAATATTCACCATGCTACTTAAGTATCCACTATAACTTTGCAGGGATTCCCAGGTGGCTCAGCAGTAAAGAAAGCACTTGCTAATGCAAGAGATGGGGGTTCAATCCTTGGGTTGGGAAGATCCCCTAGAGAAGGAAATGGCAACCCACTCCAGTAATCCTGCCTGGGAAATACCACAAACAAAGGAGCCTGGCAGGCTACCGTCAATGGATCTGCAAAAATCAGACACAACTTAATGACTAAACAACAACAAACATACTTTGTATATGTATTTTGGGATAGCCAGAAATTTAAGGTGGTCCCCCCAAATTTCCAACAATTTGTTACTCAGTTGAACACAATTTCAGGTATAGGAATTTTGCTCAAGTCCAAAATCAGTTGATCTTAAGACAGAAAGACTGGTGGACTTGAATTGATCACGTGCACCCTTTAAAAACAGACAGATTTTTCCTGCTCCTCTCTTGTCCAAGAGAGGAAGTAAGAGTGAACTGCCTATAGGGCCACATGGCAAGGACCTGAGAGTAGCTTCTAGTGGCTGAGCTCAATGCCAACTGACAACCTCAGTCCTACAACTGCAATGAAATGAATTCCATAACAATTTGAAAGAGCATAGAGGGAAATCCTTCCCTAGAGTAGCCTCCAGAGGAGCACGCAACTGGCTGGCATTAGGACTGACATCCTGATATCATCTTTGCTGTACCCTGAGCACAGAACCCAGCCATGTTGTGCCAGACTTCTGACCTGTATATATATAGAACTATGAGATAATAAAGTATTCTTTTAAATCTCTAAGTTTGTGATACTGTTATATGACTATATATACATATATATTATATTTATATGACTATATAATGAAATTCCATTGTATGATTGGGTTTAAAAGTTAGTATTATTTGAAGAACAAATTCCTCCTCTTGCCTTTTCCACCATACACCTATGCTTATATCTATGACATAAATAAGAAGTGACAGTTTTTTATCTTCCGAGGGCCAAATGGAAGGAGAAACAACATATTCACTATTTTGACATATCACTAAGGACTATATAAATGTACATCTCTTTCACTCCATCTCTTTTAGTTTGTTATAAATGCCCTACAGCGAAATAACCTTCCTTTCTCGCCCACAGGCTTAGCTGAGAATCTAGAAGTGACAGGAACTCAACTTCTAACGTGAAGAAACAGCAATTTCCAAAGGTTTACAACTGTGAGGAGCTTCCTTCTTGTTATAATTGTTGAATTTTCATTTTTCTCAGCCCATTCTATATGCTTGGAGGAGGGAATTAATACTTTTGCCCTTCTTATCTGGTCAAGAAGATCAAGTATTTTTTTAAAGTCTTGGGACATCAGTAAGAGTAGTAATCCTTATATGTTGTTTAAACTAAATCCTAATTGATTGGGATTATTTAGACCAGGTACTTAGACATTCAGCCAAACTCTATCTTCTAAAGTGTTTCAAATGAAAACAAATCATGTCTCCAATCTCAATGAAGTCATATCTAATAGAAGAATAATGATCTCTTTCCCCCTTTTTATAAGGTAAAGCAAGCATCTATAGGGATTTCTACATGTGTAGGATAGATGTGTGCATTTCTCATGTAGATAATAATGCCCAAGATTTATTAAGCAATGAAATGAATTCCATTTTTTGTCCAAGAGGAAGTAAGAGTGAACTGCCTATAGGGCCACATGGCAAGGACCTGAGAGTAGCTTCTAGTGGCTGAGCTCAATGCCAACTGACAACCTCAGTCCTACAACTGCAATGAAATGAATTCCATAACAATTTGAAAGAGCATAGAGGAAATCCTTCCCTAGAGTAGCCTCCAGAGGAGCACGCAACTGGCTGGCATTAGGACTGACATCCTGATATCATCTTTGCTGTACCCTGAGCACAGAACCCAGCCATGTTGTGCCAGACTTCTGACCTGTATATATATAGAACTATGAGATAATAAAGTATTCTTTTAAATCTCTAAGTTTGTGATACTGTTATATGACTATATATACATATATATTATATTTATATGACTATATAATGAAATTCCATTGTATGATTGGGTTTAAAAGTTAGTATTATTTGAAGAACAAATTCCTCCTCTTGCCTTTTCCACCATACACCTATGCTTATATCTATGACATAAATAAGAAGTGACAGTTTTTTATCTTCCGAGGGCCAAATGGAAGGAGAAACAACATATTCACTATTTTGACATATCACTAAGGACTATATAAATGTACATCTCTTTCACTCCATCTCTTTTAGTTTGTTATAAATGCCCTACAGCGAAATAACCTTCCTTTCTCGCCCACAGGCTTAGCTGAGAATCTAGAAGTGACAGGAACTCAACTTCTAACGTGAAGAAACAGCAATTTCCAAAGGTTTACAACTGTGAGGAGCTTCCTTCATTGTTATAATTGTTGAATTTTCATTTTTCTCAGCCCATTCTATATGCTTGGAGGAGGGAATTAATACTTTTGCCCTTCTTATCTGGTCAAGAAGATCAAGTATTTTTTTAAAGTCTTGGGACATCAGTAAGAGTAGTAATCCTTATATGTTGTTTAAACTAAATCCTAATTGATTGGGATTATTTAGACCAGGTACTTAGACATTCAGCCAAACTCTATCTTCTAAAGTGTTTCAAATGAAAACAAATCATGTCTCCAATCTCAATGAAGTCATATCTAATAGAAGAATAATGATCTCTTTCCCCCTTTTTATAAGGTAAAGCAAGCATCTATAGGGATTTCTACATGTGTAGGATAGATGTGTGCATTTCTCATGTAGATAATAATGCCCAAGATTTATTAAGCAATTGGATGTCAGATCCTGTTATGAGTGATTTCTAAGCATATTAATTCAACTGTGATGACATCTCTTTGAGAAAGGTACCACAAGTTCTAATCTTATATATTTTGTACAATGGAGAAACTATACAGTATTTAAATAATTTGTCCAAGACCATATAGCTAGTAAGTAGAGAAGCTGGGACCCAGAAATGCTTGCTGTCAAGTTGTGTATATAATGCCAATTCTAAGATGAGATATTTCTCCTAGTCTAACAAATCTACTGCAAGCAAAGTGCAGCCATTAGCAGAAGATGTAGGACTTTCATGTTGAGAGGCAAAATGCACAGGCATGAAACTAGGAAACATCTAAAAAACAGTAATTGAGTCCAAACCTTTTCCTCTCTTTGACTAGTGCGACTGGTAATAAAAATGAAGGACAGGAAAGCTGACTTTAAAGCTTCTACTTAGAGCCTTGAAAATTCAGTAAGGCACCATAAAACAGATAGTACAGTTTAAGAGTTTATAACAAGATAGAAGCTTTCAGTTCAACTTATGAGATAAATAGGTCTTGAAGGGTGACTCCCTGGATCCCTGTTTCTTTATAACATAAAGGAACCCTTGGCCCCAAACACCCTCTGCTTGAAATGCTTGCGTTGAAACAAAGGAAGGCACAGTTCACCTTTCTTGATCCTCAGCTTTTATTATTTGCTACAGTCACAGATGTCATGATATTAAGCTCTGTGTGTGTGTGTGTGTGTGTGGTCTGTGTGTGTGCACACACATTCACATATTTAAAAACAAAACAAAGGCATAAAATACACAGATGGGTTCTTTTCCCTGGACACACAATTTTATAACTATTCAGTTTTCTTCTCACCATGTTCCAAATGAACTTTGAAAATAGAACTAGCACAATTGTATCTCTCCAGAAAATACTGTGTTTCTGAAGCTTTCATATCTTAAAGTTAACGTAAATTAAATCTTAAAGTCAGGGGAGCCTATTTATAGGAGACTTGTAATGTATCATTTCTAATATAAAAATTACCCTTCAAATAATCTATTTTGTGCAGTGAATATGTGTCATATTGGTTTTAAAGGAATTGCTCCTTTCAACCTTCTTCACCTCTCAATGGAGTTATAGTAATATTGGTCTGACTACTTTCCCTGTCTCATCACAAGCCTCACAAAACCCATCCTCATATTCTTTCTCAGTCCCAAGTTTATTCTCCATGTTATGTAGAAGAGACACTCAAAATCTGGACTAATGGATAGAATTCAGTGGTCCATAAACTTGGATAAAATACAAAATGTCTTTGTTTTCAGAAATCTCAAACCAAAATGTAGCATTTTCTTCTATGATGAAAAGAGAAGCATATTTTAGCATTACTTGGAAGTAGACGTGAACTAGTCCTCAAATAAAACTAGACAGTTTGCTATCTCACTAAAATTGCAGTAAATATCCCCAGTATCACGTAAGCTTACCACCATTAAAAACTACCAGTTATGGGGCTTCCCCTGGTGATCCAGTGGGTAAGGACACCGCCTTGCAGTGCAAGGGGCGCCGGTTTGATCCCTGGCCTGGGAAGATCCCACGTGCCGCGGAGCGGCTGGACCGATGTGTCCAATGACCGAGCCGCAGCTCTGGAGCGCATGCGCCCAGAGCCAGCGCTCTGCAACGACAGAAGCCACCGCGATGGGAGGCCCACAGGAGCCAAAGAACAAAGACGGATGAAAATGGAGAAATGAAAGACCAATAGAAGTGGCCCACCCAGTCCCCTCCCTCCCCAACCTGACCCCCGCCCAAAATAAATAAATAAATAAATAAATAAATCTTAAAAAAAAAAAAAAATTACCAGTTATTAGGCCTGCTCCTAGATCTTACTAAGTTTCCCTGATGGCTCAGCAGGTAAAGAATCCACCTGCAATGCACGAGACACAGATGTGATTTGATCCCTGGGTTGGGAAGGCCCTCTGGAAGAGGAAATGATAATCCACTCTAGTACTCTTGCCAGGAAAAACTCCATGGATAGAGGAACCTGGCAGGCTACAGTCTAATGAGTTGCAAAGAGTTGGACACAGCTTAGTGAATAAGCACACAGAGCTTATTTATTTACTGCATTTAATAAAGAGCAACGTATATAGCTGTAATACAAATGCTTATTTTTAAATTCAATCACTGCATTTCAATGTAGTTGGCTTCCTTTGAAATTCTATGTTGTTGTTTAGCAGCTAAGTCATGTCTGACTCTTTTGAGACCCTATGAACTCTAGCCTATCAAGCTCCTCTGTCCACGGGATTTTCCAGGCAAGAATACTGGAGTGGGTTGCCATTTTCTTCTCCAGGGGATCCTTCCGACCCAGAGATACAACGTGCATCTCCTGCATTGCAGGTAAATTGTTTACCACTTCTGAGAAGGGATCTCTAGGCTTTCCCCGACTGCTTAAGGAGTCCATGGCACAAGAATTATCTCTGTTCCAGAAGGATCTGTCTAATGTTTCCATAATGTTATGCCCTTAACTTAAACTTCTTCAGTGGCACCAAGCCATTTCCCTAATACTGTACAAATCCTTTGTGATTCACAGAGGACTTCCATGATCTGTGTGCCTCCATCCATTGCCTCGCTGTGTGTGTGTTGATCCTGTACTCTGCTTTCCATCTGTTCCAAACTGTTTCAAGTTCCCAGACATACTGAACCATCACAGTTCTCATTTATCTCTGGGCACACTGTTCTGTCTGATAAAAAGGTTTCTCTCTAATTGATTTCTGGTAGTTAAGACCCAGCTCAAGAGTGAAAACTCAAAGAGTTCATGAACTCAACTGTGGAATGAGCCCCGATACGAAAGAGAAAGGGCTCCAGGAGGGCTGAGTACACTAACTAGCACCTGCACATGATGGTGGTTTTCCCCTTCAAATTAGGGTCGCTCTCTCCTTGGGGCAAATTGGGCAAATTCAAAGGGCCTAACCATCAGTGACCCAAAGTGCACACTATAGTGGTTTACTCTGAATTCTGCACTGAGCAGTTACAGTGAGGGAGGGAGGCAACCAACAGTTACTAGCTGTCACTCTGGAAGATCAGTAACAGCACTTTTATTTCACACAGAATGCAATTAGGACACAAACTATCATAAAGACCTGAGTTAAAATCCTGACTTTACTATTTATCGGTTGCATAACCTTGGCTACAGTCTAATGAGTTGCAAAGAGTTGGACACAGCTTAGTGAATAAGCACACAGAGCTTATTTATTTACTGCATTTAATAAAGAGCAACGTATATAGCTGTAATACAAATGCTTATTTTTAAATTCAATCACTGCATTTCAATGTAGTTGGCTTCCTTTGAAATTCTATGTTGTTGTTTAGCAGCTAAGTCATGTCTGACTCTTTTGAGACCCTATGAACTCTAGCCTATCAAGCTCCTCTGTCCACGGGATTTTCCAGGCAAGAATACTGGAGTGGGTTGCCATTTTCTTCTCCAGGGGATCCTTCCGACCCAGAGATACAACGTGCATCTCCTGCATTGCAGGTAAATTGTTTACCACTTCTGAGAAGGGATCTCTAGGCTTTCCCCGACTGCTTAAGGAGTCCATGGCACAAGAATTATCTCTGTTCCAGAAGGATCTGTCTAATGTTTCCATAATGTTATGCCCTTAACTTAAACTTCTTCAGTGGCACCAAGCCATTTCCCTAATACTGTACAAATCCTTTGTGATTCACAGAGGACTTCCATGATCTGTGTGCCTCCATCCATTGCCTCGCTGTGTGTGTGTTGATCCTGTACTCTGCTTTCCATCTGTTCCAAACTGTTTCAAGTTCCCAGACATACTGAACCATCACAGTTCTCATTTATCTCTGGGCACACTGTTCTGTCTGATAAAAAGGTTTCTCTCTAATTGATTTCTGGTAGTTAAGACCCAGCTCAAGAGTGAAAACTCAAAGAGTTCATGAACTCAACTGTGGAATGAGCCCCGATACGAAAGAGAAAGGGCTCCAGGAGGGCTGAGTACACTAACTAGCACCTGCACATGATGGTGGTTTTCCCCTTCAAATTAGGGTCGCTCTCTCCTTGGGGCAAATTGGGCAAATTCAAAGGGCCTAACCATCAGTGACCCAAAGTGCACACTATAGTGGTTTACTCTGAATTCTGCACTGAGCAGTTACAGTGAGGGAGGGAGGCAACCAACAGTTACTAGCTGTCACTCTGGAAGATCAGTAACAGCACTTTTATTTCACACAGAATGCAATTAGGACACAAACTATCATAAAGACCTGAGTTAAAATCCTGACTTTACTATTTATCGGTTGCATAACCTTAGACAAGATACTTAATGTTTCCCAAATTTTATGAATAAATGAAGCAGAAAGAAGAATTAAATACTGATAAAATAAAGGATGCAAATCCAATGCCTAACACATAATAAGTGGCCGAAATGTGTCAGCTGTTTTGAAGTATCTTGGTCAGTGTTAGTAATTCCAACTTGTGTGCCTAAGAAATTTACCCAGATGTACACAACCCCGAATCTTGTGATCATTCTGCTGCGTGATCATTCTGTGACTCCTGTGCTTGAGAACTACCTGATTTTGGCTCTATCCCATCTTTCTCTTGTTTATTTCCCTAGTGATTCCTAAAAGTAAGTTTTAAATTTTAAAATTTTTTTTTTTTTACAATTGGAAAGTGCTGCTCTCTGAAGATGGCTCTGCTTACTGCCTCTGGCAGGAAAATGCAATTTCACAAAGCCTTTGTAAACGTGTTGCCAGGGAAGGAAACCCATTGTTTCTCTTCTTCCTTCTCCTAGCCTACCCTACTCTCTAGGGGAACCTGACCAGCTTACTCAGTGTCCCGGGCTTGCCAGCAAAGTACCAACACTGTTCTTTTCCCAAATTGTAGCTAAGCATGTGGTTTAGCTATATTCCTGCTGACTCTACTTTCATTGTGTATTCTATTTAATAAACCTTTAGTCACTATGGATGTAAGAAACAAAAAGATAGCAGACAATTAATTTATCCCTGCTGATCAGTTAGCAACATGGACCCAGCCTAGTATGATAATCTTCAAAACACCTTTTCTTTGTTTATGCAGAGTGTGTTCTTCATCTCATTTTTATTTATACAGGTGGTTCATTCGATCCAGGTGGACGCTCCTAATGAACAATGACCACAGCACCACGGGACTTCTGCAGAAATCAGAGCATATAGGTTTCCATGATTCCTGTTCCTCCTTTGTATGAGAGAGCAATATATTACAGTGAGGGAGGGAGGCAACCAACAGTTACTAGCTGTCACTCTGGAAGATCAGTAACAGCACTTTTATTTCACACAGAATGCAATTAGGACACAAACTATCATAAAGACCTGAGTTAAAATCCTGACTTTACTATTTATCGGTTGCATAACCTTAGACAAGATACTTAATGTTTCCCAAATTTTATGAATAAATGAAGCAGAAAGAAGAATTAAATACTGATAAAATAAAGGATGCAAATCCAATGCCTAACACATAATAAGTGGCCGAAATGTGTCAGCTGTTTTGAAGTATCTTGGTCAGTGTTAGTAATTCCAACTTGTGTGCCTAAGAAATTTACCCAGATGTACACAACCCCGAATCTTGTGATCATTCTGCTGCGTGATCATTCTGTGACTCCTGTGCTTGAGAACTACCTGATTTTGGCTCTATCCCATCTTTCTCTTGTTTATTTCCCTAGTGATTCCTAAAAGTAAGTTTTAAATTTTAAAAATTCTTTTTTTTTTTTTTTTTCAATTGGAAAGTGCTGCTCTCTGAAGATGGCTCTGCTTACTGCCTCTGGCAGGAAAATGCAATTTCACAAAGCCTTTGTAAACGTGTTGCCAGGGAAGGAAACCCATTGTTTCTCTTCTTCCTTCTCCTAGCCTACCCTACTCTCTAGGGGAACCTGACCAGCTTACTCAGTGTCCCGGGCTTGCCAGCAAAGTACCAACACTGTTCTTTTCCCAAATTGTAGCTAAGCATGTGGTTTAGCTATATTCCTGCTGACTCTACTTTCATTGTGTATTCTATTTAATAAACCTTTAGTCACTATGGATGTAAGAAACAAAAAGATAGCAGACAATTAATTTATCCCTGCTGATCAGTTAGCAACATGGACCCAGCCTAGTATGATAATCTTCAAAACACCTTTTCTTTGTTTATGCAGAGTGTGTTCTTCATCTCATTTTTATTTATACAGGTGGTTCATTCGATCCAGGTGGACGCTCCTAATGAACAATGACCACAGCACCACGGGACTTCTGCAGAAATCAGAGCATATAGGTTTCCATGATTCCTGTTCCCTCCTTTGTATGAGAGAGCAATATATGTGTGCTAACCAGTTTTGAAACAGTGATAATTTTCTAACGTTAAGGAATCTAATTAACTCTATTTGAACGGTCCTCATCGGGGTTTCCTAAAAGGATTTACTAAAAATACATTTAAATCAGCAGTTCAGGCAAATTTTCTCTAGGTCAGGGCAGATGAGAAGTAGGAGAAAGATGGATCACTTATTGCTTTTAACTTATCTCTGCTGAAGTATACATACTAGATTATCCCTTTAAAAAAAAAAAGTAATCAACTTAACCTCCAAATCTGACACACTGGATCCATTTCTCTTTATATTTCCTTTTGTTTAGCGTTTGTCATCCCTGCCTATCAAGTGTCCTTGTATCAATTAGGGAAGACATCTGGTAGACCTTTGACATTTTTCTTCCATTAGTCTATGACAGAATCTGCTGAAGAACAGTGCAGTGTTGTTTGACTAGCCATTCATTATGCCACAACAAGAGCCATTTGTTTTAATTAGCTATGTCAGAGGTTTCTATCATCTTTCCGTATGTTTAAGCAAGATGATGAATAAACGTAGTATTCCAAGCTCCTAAAAATTGCTCAAAATAAAGCCCTGAAAACTCCAACTGCTGTCTGCCTGTCTCTATGTACACCGATTCACACACATGCATATTGCTGGACTCATTTACTTAACTGTTCTATCTTGGTGTCCCAACTTTGGTTCCTAACTGCTACAATTTTATGTAATTTCAGGAACAAACATTAATCTTATCCCCCTTTTCTTTGTAATTCTATGGATTCAAGCTATATGCATGTCTTTACTGCATCTTTGAAACTAGTTAGGACTTATTTACCCTAGTGGACTGAAAACTCCTTAAGGGCAATTACTGTCATATTTACTTCCATAATCACAGAATCTAGGATCTTACACATTGAAGGTATTAGACTATATTGTCGGATTAATGAAAGCCCGTTCTTAACTTTTGCAGATGAGTGGGCAATGGCACATTCTCCTTAGAAAAACTAAACACATATGCATAGAAACTGAGAGCTGCTCAGTCTACAGGGGTTCATTCGATCCAGGTGGACGCTCCTAATGAACAATGACCACAGCACCACGGGACTTCTGCAGAAATCAGAGCATATAGGTTTCCATGATTCCTGTTCCTCCTTTGTATGAGAGAGCAATATATGTGTGCTAACCAGTTTTGAAACAGTGATAATTTTCTAACGTTAAGGAATCTAATTAACTCTATTTGAACGGTCCTCATCGGGGTTTCCTAAAAGGATTTACTAAAAATACATTTAAATCAGCAGTTCAGGCAAATTTTCTCTAGGTCAGGGCAGATGAGAAGTAGGAGAAAGATGGATCACTTATTGCTTTTAACTTATCTCTGCTGAAGTATACATACTAGATTATCCCTTTAAAAAAAAAAAGTAATCAACTTAACCTCCAAATCTGACACACTGGATCCATTTCTCTTTATATTTCCTTTTGTTTAGCGTTTGTCATCCCTGCCTATCAAGTGTCCTTGTATCAATTAGGGAAGACATCTGGTAGACCTTTGACATTTTTCTTCCATTAGTCTATGACAGAATCTGCTGAAGAACAGTGCAGTGTTGTTTGACTAGCCATTCATTATGCCACAACAAGAGCCATTTGTTTTAATTAGCTATGTCAGAGGTTTCTATCATCTTTCCGTATGTTTAAGCAAGATGATGAATAAACGTAGTATTCCAAGCTCCTAAAAATTGCTCAAAATAAAGCCCTGAAAACTCCAACTGCTGTCTGCCTGTCTCTATGTACACCGATTCACACACATGCATATTGCTGGACTCATTTACTTAACTGTTCTATCTTGGTGTCCCAACTTTGGTTCCTAACTGCTACAATTTTATGTAATTTCAGGAACAAACATTAATCTTATCCCCCTTTTCTTTGTAATTCTATGGATTCAAGCTATATGCATGTCTTTACTGCATCTTTGAAACTAGTTAGGACTTATTTACCCTAGTGGACTGAAAACTCCTTAAGGGCAATTACTGTCATATTTACTTCCATAATCACAGAATCTAGGATCTTACACATTGAAGGTATTAGACTATATTGTCGGATTAATGAAAGCCCGTTCTTAACTTTTGCAGATGAGTGGGCAATGGCACATTCTCCTTAGAAAAACTAAACACATATGCATAGAAACTGAAAGCTGCTCAGTCTACCTAGAGAGTGAAGTCCTAGGTGATGAATCACATAGATCAAATATTGTTGAAGGTCATAGGGAATCTGATAGAGAAATTCTGTCCTCTTCCTCCTTGCTCCATAATGACACCAAAGAACTTGGGTCATTTATGTCTACTGCAAACAAATCCTGATAGTCCAAGCAAGTGAACAAGATATCCTGGAGCATTTGTTATGTTGGCTTATGAAGGACTGAGAAAACAAGGATGGTAAATACATGGTTCCACTTACATCTACATCCTATGGCCATGGCACTCAGATGGTACACAAAGCTAACAGTGAATCACTGGCCATCACAAAATTAAATCACACATTATTTCCACATTTAGTGACACTGGGTCACTGCTAGTGTACTGAAATACTATCTGCTTTAATGGTTTATTTGGAATTTCCATTTTATTTTCCAACTTAACAGTAGCCTCGTTTTCTTTTGTTGGGCTAAGTAATTCTCTGGTTAAATTGCCTCTAAAAGCTTTAACGTGCACTATCTAGTATTTCAAAATAACTAGAAATTTGGATTAAATTTCTTCTGATGTTATTTGGCACCCATGGCAAGGTAAATGGGGAAAACACTTTCTAGATCTTAGGAGGTGGGGGAAGGCTTGCCATTCTTTGCTATAAATGAGAGTAAAGCTTTCATCAGTCATAAATATACCTTTAATGGGAGTGTATGACCCTGTCTTTTCTCTCCTGTGGACCACATCAGGGTTTCTTCTGGTTTAATCTCTCTGTCTCTCTTTTCTTTTACATACATTTTTTTGCCTCTATGTCATCATTTGTTTCTCATCCATCTTTATTATTCTTTGGCCTGCGTGGGCCTCCAATTGCAGTGGCCTCTCTCCTCGCAGAGCACCAGCCCTGGGCACATGCACTTCAGAGCACCGGCCCGCAACTGGACACACAAGCCCAGCCGTTCCTCGTCACATGGGATCTTCCCAGGCCAGGGGATCCAACTGGTGCCCCTAGCACTGCAAGGTAGATTCTTTATCTACTAGACCACGAGGAAAGCCCCCTGGCATAATCTCTTTATGCTGTATTGAGTATGGTTTGTTGTCTGCACATTAATGGACCATGTACTTTCCAATTACAGAACTCAAAACTTTTATATCTTCAGTAATTTATATTCTTTTTTCTTTTCCTTTTTCTTTTCCTTTTTCTCTTCCCTATGTTTCACATATTTACACTCATCAACTTTAATGCTTTCTTTAGCTTCCTTCCAATTTTTCAAAATCTGACTGTTACACATTCTTTCCTAGACTATCATTTTTAATTTTTAAAAAAAATCTAGTCAATTAGAATAGATTTTCATCTTCCCTATAATAAGATAGGGTAGGGCTTCCCTGGTGGTCCAGTGGGTAAAGAGTCCACTTTGCAATGCAAGGTGCATTGGTTTGATCCCAGGCCAGGGAAGCTCCCATGTGCCATGGAGCAACTGGACTGGTGTATCCAATTATTAGCCAGTGCTCTGGAGTGCGTGCACCTGGAGTCGGTGGTCTCCAGCCAGAGAGGCCACTGTGATGGGAGGTCCACACAGGCCAAAGAATAAAGATGGATGAAAATAAGTAAAAATCCAATAAAAGAGGCCAAAATTTAAAAAAAAAATTAAAAAGAAGGTAGGTTAGCTTCTTTTGAAGGCAATGCCATTAAAGTCTAGGTTCCAGATGATCTTCAGAACACACACACTAAAGTTAATTTGCCAGAATTCTAAGTGTTCAGGGTTCCTGAGTATCAGCATTAGTTATAATCCATTATGGATTCCTACTAAAACTTTTTTATCTATTTTCTCATTTCTTGGATGAATTGGTGTGCCCTTCTTGATATGCTGTGTCTACCTTCTCTGAATTGAGTCTTTTATGAGCATCTCAACACTCCTCGAATACCCATTTACACAGTATCCAAGCCTCACAAGAGACTACCCCACATCCCATAGCACACAGCCCACACAGTAACAAGAAATACCTTATCCATATGCCTTCCAGCCTGTTTCTATTGTTTTCTGGTTATAGCTGTTGCTAAAAAAAAAAAAAAAATGTTTTCAACTTTATTCTCTGTTTATATAAACCATATATTATGCTTTGATTGCATTTCTCAGTTTCAGTTTTCTACTTATCCTGATATAACCCCTTTTATTGAATTTTTTGTTGTATCATTGCACTATTTTTTAGCTGTTTTCTACTATAGTATTCTCTCACCACCACTCCCTTCTCCCCCGAAAAGGATACATTATTTACTCTTAGAACTCAAATTACAAACTTAGAAGTCTTAGAGCTCAAATTGTGAAACATATATGTTCGCTAGTGTCTTTTAAAAGTTCTGGAACTGCATTTCCATTTATTTTGCAGTGATGGTTCTCACATTTTCTTTAAAGTTTTACTTTCTATCCCTTTGTCCCAGCAACAGTGCACTCCTTATTTTCATACTTTCCAGAATTTTTGTACCATAAATGCTAGATAAAAGGCACTGTTATGAAAGGTAGGCACATTTTCAAGGCATGATTGTAGCAAAGACCTCTATTTCTGCCTGACAATCACTGCCTCCTTTAAGCTCTATGGCACCTTCCAATTTCACCATAAGATGAATTTTCCATTTTTATTCAATTCCTGCTGCCTTCCAGAGAAGGGAGCATGCTGGCATGAAAACACTCAGTAAAGATGAGTCAGAGTAGGTGGTCTATCTCCCATAGGGCCTCACTAGAAAGAATTACAAAGGCACTGACCTGGTAATATGCTGTCCATCACTCCTGAGGTAGACTGCATGTGTGCTTTCAATTGTATTGATGTTTCTAGCTGTGTGAATGGGGCAGTCTGTGAATGTTCATACTTCCTCATTTGGACTCCTTCAGGCAGTGGTTCATGCTATAATTTAGCATCATACTTTTACTAGGGCAGTGATTGGAAATAATAAGTAGAAGTGACAATACTACCCTGGATGAAACCAGAAGAAATTTTCACTTCTTTTCAAAGGCAAAAGGGTAAAGAAGTAGGTAGGTAATATCAGGGAAAATGAAAGACTGGAAACCCCATTATAATTATTCCCCTATAATAATGCTTTTTCAGAACACTTGGCTACCACATGGAGTACCATGGATTCGGCATACTTTAATTGCCTGTTATTTTTGGCAAGGTGGCATTTTAAGTTTTTGTTCCCTTACTGCAGAATGGATAAATACAGCATTTGACTCATATGTTGATCCAGGATTATTTTTATTCTCCAGCACCTTCCAATGTCACACCAGAAAAAGGTGCAACACTTTCTGGGCACTCCTCCTACAGATGGTCTAAAATATCCTTGCAGGACAGCAATCCTAATGTCTTCCAGGAGCATCTGAAACTATCTACAGTGTGGTTCAGTAGCAGTCACTTGGAGAGAATGTGTTCCTCTTCTGTGACTTCAGCATTCACGCCATACTTAAAGGGAGGGGCTATACCAAAGCCTTTAATTTCATACACTGTGACAGCTCAGTGCTCTTCTGATCTCACTTATCCTGAGAAAGCTGTCAGGGGTGGCCCCTGCAGAGACAGCTGACCCAAATTATAACTTCTTTCAGGGAAGGGAAACCCTCTAGGACAAACAGGAAGCAATGTTTCAGCATAATGTATTCTCATTGGGAGCAAGTAAATAGTTTACTTTTCAGTTCAAAGCAGTGAATTCAAGGCACATAAGTTAGTTTTGGCTCAATGTGACCCTAAAATCAAGTCAAATGGAATGAGTTTACAATTCAGAGCCTTAAAATTCTGTTTGGCTGAACACTGAGGTTAAAGTGTTGAATTCCATCTCATTTTAGTTATTATTTTTTCTTTAGTCATTTCCAAAATACTGCTAGGTTTTGGAAATAAAAGCGCCAAATTGCTTTTCAGCTCCATGACCAGGCTTTTGTGGTATGAAAATAATTCTCTGAGATGTGGTGTTTAAATGAAAAATAAATTTGGAAGTGTATATATACAACCGAAATAAAATTCTCAATCTAGTTTGGATCCTAAGAAATTTATATTCTGCTTTTTAATTTGACCTTCCTCTTCCAGTTGTCAAATGTATCTAGTTTTATTACCATTAGAGCTAATTAAACACAGTTCGCTGATTAAATAACATAATCACCTGCCATCATAAAGGAAAGGCTCTTGCCCTTTACCTCATTAATCTAGACCCCTCACACAGTTAATAAGAAGCTGACAATAAAGTGTGTATCTGCTATTTAGTCCACAGGACTGACATACACTGAAAAGGGAGGTGGATTGTTTTTCCATATTTTTTGTTAGTATGCATAGAACAGAAGTTTTCACAGAATCAAGATAAATTGTATTCACTTCATCTTGCAATCTATCAGTCATTTCATTTTCATAGAAGAAACTGATTTAAGTTTTGTTTTTATAAATTAGCTAGAAAACAAAGTACCTTTTCTTATTAGAAGGGTCTCAACAAATTACATGCATAATGCAAAATAATGATTTGGCCTGCTCAGTTTCCTCAGTTCTACCTAATTGCCTTCCACTCCAATAGAAGACACATTGGTGCAGAACAGATATGAATGGTGGTTTGTAGATGGGTGATTAAGTGAATAAGTGCTTAATTTACTAATATTAGTGCTGCTGGAACTCAAAGCCAGTTTTGGGCCACTGCAGTGTCAGGACCTGTGAGTCTGGGCTACGGTACATGATGTTGTCTGAGAATCCTTAGGTCTTCCTATAAGTAAGCCCAGTGTGGGGGTCATGTCTATAATCAATTCAGTAGTGCTGTGCCTTTTGATTCATTTTATCAACCCTGGGATAACTGACAAATAGAGATTTAAAAAAATTAGATTAGATGTTTACATTTGTTCTATTATGGTTATCTAAAGCTTTACTATATCTCAGCAAATCTAAGACTTCTACTACTTCGTAGATCTGGTATCAAAAGTTATGATATTCCTAGTGATTTACATGATTTCTAAACAGATATACTGAATTACTTCTAAATGCCTTGGGGTTAATACAATGTCCATTAAAAACAAAAATGCCAGGAACAACAGAGACATTGTGAAAAATAAAACCAAACAAACACTCTCCTCTTTTCCTGTCCTCTTATTTAAAAAGGCCCAGTCCTTAACCCTGAAAAATTAGCTTTTTTGATGTAGAATCCAAACCAAAAAAATCATTCTAATGAAATGAGGACTGCAGTGTTGATCCCGATGTGTCTAAGGCAGCTATTTTGATTTCTAACTCAGGAAGGAGTATGAAACACACAGCATCTATTATGTGGTGGTAGTAACTTGGAACTTAACTTCTGTTTTCCCTTTGCTACTCAGTTGGAAGGGGCACATGTGAAAGATGGAACTGCCCAGGACAGCTCTAGATAACCCCAAGGAAGAAAGGAAGTATCTTCCGAATGGCACACAGACCACAGACAAGGTGTTGGGTCTTGGGTGCCCCCTTGTGGTTGATAAGCTAACAGAGACAGGGGAAGTGAATAATGAAGGGATGAAGCAGGATGGAGGAATGCAATCTTGTTTCTTACATTCACTTGTTCTTATTAGAAGGGTCTCAACAAATTACATGCATAATGCAAAATAATGATTTGGCCTGCTCAGTTTCCTCAGTTCTACCTAATTGCCTTCCACTCCAATAGAAGACACATTGGTGCAGAACAGATATGAATGGTGGTTTGTAGATGGGTGATTAAGTGAATAAGTGCTTAATTTACTAATATTAGTGCTGCTGGAACTCAAAGCCAGTTTTGGGCCACTGCAGTGTCAGGACCTGTGAGTCTGGGCTACGGTACATGATGTTGTCTGAGAATCCTTAGGTCTTCCTATAAGTAAGCCCAGTGTGGGGGTCATGTCTATAATCAATTCAGTAGTGCTGTGCCTTTTGATTCATTTTATCAACCCTGGGATAACTGACAAATAGAGATTTAAAAAAATTAGATTAGATGTTTACATTTGTTCTATTATGGTTATCTAAAGCTTTACTATATCTCAGCAAATCTAAGACTTCTACTACTTCGTAGATCTGGTATCAAAAGTTATGATATTCCTAGTGATTTACATGATTTCTAAACAGATATACTGAATTACTTCTAAATGCCTTGGGGTTAATACAATGTCCATTAAAAACAAAAATGCCAGGAACAACAGAGACATTGTGAAAAATAAAACCAAACAAACACTCTCCTCTTTTCCTGTCCTCTTATTTAAAAAGGCCCAGTCCTTAACCCTGAAAAATTAGCTTTTTTGATGTAGAATCCAAACCAAAAAAATCATTCTAATGAAATGAGGACTGCAGTGTTGATCCCGATGTGTCTAAGGCAGCTATTTTGATTTCTAACTCAGGAAGGAGTATGAAACACACAGCATCTATTATGTGGTGGTAGTAACTTGGAACTTAACTTCTGTTTTCCCTTTGCTACTCAGTTGGAAGGGGCACATGTGAAAGATGGGAACTGCCCAGGACAGCTCTAGATAACCCCAAGGAAGAAAGGAAGTATCTTCCGAATGGCACACAGACCACAGACAAGGTGTTGGGTCTTGGGTGCCCCCTTGTGGTTGATAAGCTAACAGAGACAGGGGAAGTGAATAATGAAGGGATGAAGCAGGATGGAGGAATGCAATCTTGTTTCTTACATTCATCTTTTCCCTTTCTGTGTTCCAGATATCCTGATCTTCTCTTAGTTCCCAAATGAGTGTCAAGTTCTCCTCCTGTTTCTGCTCTTTGTATATGCTACCCCTATACCTGAAATACTTTCATTCATATCTTTTGCTTAGTTAACTCTTATCTACCCTTCAAGGTTCAACTGGCATCAACTCAAGGATGCATTCCCTGACTTCATGTTCTCAGTCATTTTATGTACCATTGTATTGGAGTATCAGATGTATAAGCTCATCCCCTGAGGACACCATTCCTCCCTAAATTCTTTAACAGATGACTACACTGAGCTGCCACTCTTCTCTAATGGGAAGCATAATGTTTTCTTGCATCACAACAAATTTGAGCTATGATGGCTTTTTGGACTGCATGAAGCAGCTGGAGGAGTGGCTGAGAAAGGTGAGCCAGGTCTCAGTCCTACAAGATTCACGTGAAGAAAGGCCTGATGGAAGACCCTGGAAACAGCAGCAGATTCTATCCCATCAGAACCCACTTGAACACAGAGGACTGGACAAAGGCACTCAAGCTCATGCTTAGAATTATAATTTCACTTGGGTCTCCTTAAGTTATTGTCAAAAATAAATTTTTCTATGAAAGGGAGATTATTTTTTTTTGATTTAAGATATTTTATCTGTGAATATATTATCACATAAAATTTAAAACTGAATAATAACCCAGTCCTTAACCCTGAAAAATTAGCTTTTTTGATGTAGAATCCAAACCAAAAAAATCATTCTAATGAAATGAGGACTGCAGTGTTGATCCCGATGTGTCTAAGGCAGCTATTTTGATTTCTAACTCAGGAAGGAGTATGAAACACACAGCATCTATTATGTGGTGGTAGTAACTTGGAACTTAACTTCTGTTTTCCTTTGCTACTCAGTTGGAAGGGCACATGTGAAAGATGGGAACTGCCCAGGACAGCTCTAGATAACCCCAAGGAAGAAAGGAAGTATCTTCCGAATGGCACACAGACCACAGACAAGGTGTTGGGTCTTGGGTGCCCCCTTGTGGTTGATAAGCTAACAGAGACAGGGGAAGTGAATAATGAAGGGATGAAGCAGGATGGAGGAATGCAATCTTGTTTCTTACATTCATCTTTTCCCTTTCTGTGTTCCAGATATCCTGATCTTCTCTTAGTTCCCAAATGAGTGTCAAGTTCTCCTCCTGTTTCTGCTCTTTGTATATGCTACCCCTATACCTGAAATACTTTCATTCATATCTTTTGCTTAGTTAACTCTTATCTACCCTTCAAGGTTCAACTGGCATCAACTCAAGGATGCATTCCCTGACTTCATGTTCTCAGTCATTTTATGTACCATTGTATTGGAGTATCAGATGTATAAGCTCATCCCCTGAGGACACCATTCCTCCCTAAATTCTTTAACAGATGACTACACTGAGCTGCCACTCTTCTCTAATGGGAAGCATAATGTTTTCTTGCATCACAACAAATTTGAGCTATGATGGCTTTTTGGACTGCATGAAGCAGCTGGAGGAGTGGCTGAGAAAGGTGAGCCAGGTCTCAGTCCTACAAGATTCACGTGAAGAAAGGCCTGATGGAAGACCCTGGAAACAGCAGCAGATTCTATCCCATCAGAACCCACTTGAACACAGAGGACTGGACAAAGGCACTCAAGCTCATGCTTAGAATTATAATTTCACTTGGGTCTCCTTAAGTTATTGTCAAAAATAAATTTTTCTATGAAAGGGAGATTATTTTTTTTTGATTTAAGATATTTTATCTGTGAATATATTATCACATAAAATTTAAAACTGAATAATAATAAAGACATTATGGTATTTTACTACAAAAGCTACTTTACAGCAACAAAAATAAAAGAAGTTACTGCTGAATGCAATCACAGAGATGTCTCTCACAAACTTAATGTTAAGTAAAAGAAGCCAGACCAAAAAATTCACACTGTATCTCTCAATTTATGTAAAATTCAAAATGAAATAAAACAAATTCATATAGTGTTTAAAGTCAGGATAATGACTGGAGAAGAAAAGTAATGACTGAAGTGGTGCAAACAAGGTTTTGGAGGTACAAGTAATGTTTATGTATTGTTATAAATAATGGAAGTATAGACTGATGAATACTATATTATTATTGTTGTTTAGCCACTAAGTCATGTCCAAATCTTCGTGACCCACAGACTACAGTCCATCAGGCTCCTCTGTCCATGGGATTCTCCAAGCAAGAATAATTGAGTGGGTTGCCATTTCCTCCTTCAGGGAATCTTCCCAGCCCAGAGAACAAACCCAAATCTCCTATGTCTCCTATATTACAGGTGGATTCTTTACCACTGAGCCACCAGGAAAGCCTCTCTCTCTCTCTTCCCTACCCCCCTCTCTATATATATATACATATATATACTTTATAAATAATAAATACTATGATTTATGTAAATAAATACCATTAATAAAAATTCAACTTATTTATATAAAAATGTACTATAATATATACTACTATCAGTATACTATATATACTATTATTAATAAACACTATTATGTATTTATGTATATAAAATCTACTGTATATACTATATAAACAATAAATACTATTATTTATTTAAATAGATAAGCACTATTATTAATAAATACTATTATTTATTTAAGTAAATAAATCAGGTTATACAGCTATAATAATCAGGTTTTTATGTGTGAATATACTTCAATAAGAAAATTTATCCATAAAAGATTGACAATATGAAATTCAAGAACAGTAAGAAATGCATCATTCAAGTGTGAAGTATTCTAAAAGATAACTTAATTTTGACAATTGTAGGAATAGTCTATTTCAACTTGGTATAATAAATATTCATAATGGAAATGATTCATAGGATACTATTTTCACAGTAGAGAAATTTATGATTAAATATTTATAGTTTTAAAAAGCTAATAATGTCTACTGACTTACGACTTTTCAAATCATACCGTAAAGAATTATTGTTCATTATAAATCAGAACAACAATGTTGAAGAGTTTAACAATGTATAAGGCAATATGAAGTGAAAGATTTAAGATACACAAATGCCCAGTGAATAAACAAAAAATGGTGGTTTAGCCATAGAAAAGGTAAGAAACGGAACGAGGAATGATTTAAATGGGCTAAGACCCATATATATTTATTAGAAGAAAGTAAATGTGTAACATCAAAAGTTGATAAATCAAGAGACAGCAACATAAGCATATTATTATTGAGAGACAAAGAGTAAACCTCCAAAAGAAACTAAAATGCAATTAGTTCATAGTTGTTGCCTCCAGGAGGTTGGAATAAAATGTAAGTGGAGCATCGACTGTTGCTTTTCATTATAAATTAATATCATAATTAAATATAAAACAGTTCAAAAAAGACCCCGTTGACCTTAGGGAATCTTCCCAGCCCAGAGAACAAACCCAAATCTCCTATGTCTCCTATATTACAGGTGGATTCTTTACCACTGAGCCACCAGGAAAGCCTCTCTCTCTCTCCCTCTCTCTATATATATACATATATATACTTTATAAATAATAAATACTATGATTTATGTAAATAAATACCATTAATAAAAATTCAACTTATTTATATAAAAATGTACTATAATATATACTACTATCAGTATACTATATATACTATTATTAATAAACACTATTATGTATTTATGTATATAAAATCTACTGTATATACTATATAAACAATAAATACTATTATTTATTTAAATAGATAAGCACTATTATTAATAAATACTATTATTTATTTAAGTAAATAAATCAGGTTATACAGCTATAATAATCAGGTTTTTATGTGTGAATATACTTCAATAAGAAAATTTATCCACAAAAGATTGACAATATGAAATTCAAGAACAGTAAGAAATGCATCATTCAAGTGTGAAGTATTCTAAAAGATAACTTAATTTTGACAATTGTAGGAATAGTCTATTTCAACTTGGTATAATAAATATTCATAATGGAAATGATTCATAGGATACTATTTTCACAGTAGAGAAATTTATGATTAAATATTTATAGTTTTAAAAAGCTAATAATGTCTACTGACTTACGACTTTTCAAATCATACCGTAAAGAATTATTGTTCATTATAAATCAGAACAACAATGTTGAAGAGTTTAACAATGTATAAGGCAATATGAAGTGAAAGATTTAAGATACACAAATGCCCAGTGAATAAACAAAAAATGGTGGTTTAGCCATAGAAAAGGTAAGAAACGGAACGAGGAATGATTTAAATGGGCTAAGACCCATATATATTTATTAGAAGAAAGTAAATGTGTAACATCAAAAGTTGATAAATCAAGAGACAGCAACATAAGCATATTATTATTGAGAGACAAAGAGTAAACCTCCAAAAGAAACTAAAATGCAATTAGTTCATAGTTGTTGCCTCCAGGAGGTTGGAATAAAAATGTAAGTGGAGCATCGACTGTTGCTTTTCATTATAAATTAATATCATAATTAAATATAAAACAGTTAAAGCAAACTTGAAAAAAGAATAAAGTGGGAGGAATCACTCTACCCCAAACCAAGTCTTACTATACGGCTACATTATTCAAGATAATATGGTATTTGTAAAGGGATGTGCACATAGATTAATGGCACTGATTAAACAACCTAGAAATAGACCCACACAAATATGTACAAGTGATTTTTGAAAAAGATGTAAAAACAATTTATCAGGAAGGATAGTTGTTTTCAAGAAATGATGCTATAGCAATTGGAATCCGTAGGTAAAATGAACAAATAAATGGGTGAGCCTCAACGTAAACTAACACCTCATATAAAAATTAACTCAAAACAGATCATATATTTAAATTGCAAAACATAAAACCATATTTTTTTTATAAAAGAAAACTGAGAAAAATCATTGAGATTTAGGGCTAGGTAAAGAATTCTTAGTTTTGACACCAACAGCATAATCCCTAAAAGAAAAAACTGATAATTTGGATCTTACAAAAAAATTTTAAGCTTTGTTCTTAAAATACCATGCTATGTGTTAAAACTAAAAGGTCTTCCAAGGAGCTTAGTGGTAAAGAATCCTCCTGACAATGCAGGAGACCTAATTCAACCCCTGTGTCAGGAAGATCCCCTGCAGAGGGAATGGCAACCCACTCCAGTATTCTTCCCTGGAAAAACCTGGTGAACAGAAAAGCCTGGAGGGTTGCAGTCTATGGGATCGTGAAGAAACAGAGGTGACTGAGCACATACACACACACAAGGTAAAAACACAAGCTGAAAACACAGAACTGAAGAAAGTATCTGAAAACTATATATCCACCAAAAGACTATTACTTGGGATATAATAAAAAGCTGTTAAAGCTCAACAGTAAAAAAAAAAAAAAAAATCAATTAGAAAATTAGCAAAAGAGATGAACAAACATTTCCCAGAAATGGAAACAGACTGCAAATCAGTCTAGACACTAGACACTAGAATAATGCAAATTAAAAGCACAATAAGCTATCATTATAAACTTATCAGAATCACTAATATCAAAAATAACAACAATATGAGATGCTGGTGAGAAAACAGAAAACATGGATCACTCATGTATTATTAATGAGTATATAAAATGATATAGTTACCCTGGAAAACAGGTTAGCAGTTTCTTGTACAGTTAAATATCAGCTACCATATAACCTCAGCTTCCTCAGGTAACACTAGTTGTAAAGAACATGCCTGTCAATGCAGGAAACATAAGAGATGTAGGTTCAACCCCTGGGTTGGGAAGATAGCTTGGAGAAGGACATGGCGACTCACTCTAGTATTCTTGCCTTTAGAATCCCATGGACAAAGAAGCTTGATGGGCTACTGTCCACTGGGTTGAAAATAGTCTAACATGACTGAAGTGACTTAGCATGCATGCACCATATAACGCAACAATATTCTTGGAAATTTATCCTAAAGAAATAAAAACTTATATTTAAACAAAAATCTGTGCATGAATGTTCAAAGCAGCTTTATTCAAAACAGCCCAAAGCAGGAATCAACCCAAATATCTATCAAGAGGTAACTGTTAAACCAACTGTGGAATACTATTCAGCAGGAAAAGGAATAAACTTTTGATATAGGCAAGGACTTGGAAGAGTTTCAAGATCTTGGCTTCAAGAAAGAAGACAATTTCCCAAAATCACACATGGTATATTTCACTTATACTAAACACTTAGAAAGGCAAACTTTTAGAAATGGAGGTCAGTGGTGGCCAAGATTTAGGAACAGTGGAGGGTAGGTATAGGAAGAAGATTGTACAGTTATAAAAAGGCAGCACAGAGGATTCTTGTAGTGACAGAACTCTTCCATACCTTGACCGTGGTTCAGACACATTAAGATAACCATGTGAAAGAACTGAGAGAACTAAGTACACACACTTGCGTGCGTGTGCACACACAAACAGGCAAAGTAAAACTTAGGTAGAATTGTGAGTAAAGGATGAATAGGCAGGCCCTAAGGAAGCCCATGGGGTTTCTGAAGAGGAGGAAGAGGAGAAACAAACATCTTCCAGCCTAAATGTCTGCCATAATAATGATCTACTCTGAAAGTAACTTTATTGTTTTATGGATGCAAACTATTTTGCATTGAAATGTCCCATCTTTTTTTTTTTAATCTTTTATTTTTGCGGAGGTGGGGGGCGGGTGGGCCACTTCTATTGGTCTTTCACTTATCTATTTTCATCCATCTTTGTTCTTTGGCCCATGTGGGCCTCCCATCACAGTGGCCTCTGTTGTCGCAGAGCACTGGCTCTGGGCACATGCGCTCCAGAGCTCCGGCTCTGTAATTGGACACATCTGTCAAGCTGCTCTGTGACACGTGGGATCTTCCCAGGTCAGGGAAGGCGTTGTCTTTACCCACTGGACCACCAGGGAAGCCCTGAAATGTCCCATCTTGTCTTAATGTCCTGAGATCATCCTCTGGCTAATATTATGTTAATGTTGTGGGAGTGGGTCTTTTACAACCTCAACATTTTTCTAATAACCAAATGAAAACGTACAAAACGCCTCACCTAAACTAGCTGCTCCTGGTACTCTGCTACCCCATTCCAGGGCCTTTTGCTGGAAGTTTTCTATCCCGTTTCTTTAAACCAAAATTTATTCAGCCAAAGGAATCAACCCAAATATCTATCAAGAGGTAACTGTTAAACCAACTGTGGAATACTATTCAGCAGGAAAAGGAATAAACTTTTGATATAGGCAAGGACTTGGAAGAGTTTCAAGATCTTGGCTTCAAGAAAGAAGACAATTTCCCAAAATCACACATGGTATATTTCACTTATACTAAACACTTAGAAAGGCAAACTTTTAGAAATGGAGGTCAGTGGTGGCCAAGATTTAGGAACAGTGGAGGGTAGGTATAGGAAGAAGATTGTACAGTTATAAAAAGGCAGCACAGAGGATTCTTGTAGTGACAGAACTCTTCCATACCTTGACCGTGGTTCAGACACATTAAGATAACCATGTGAAAGAACTGGAGAGAACTAAGTACACACACTTGCGTGCGTGTGCACACACAAACAGGCAAAGTAAAACTTAGGTAGAATTGTGAGTAAAGGATGAATAGGCAGGCCCTAAGGAAGCCCATGGGGTTTCTGAAGAGGAGGAAGAGGAGAAACAAACATCTTCCAGCCTAAATGTCTGCCATAATAATGATCTACTCTGAAAGTAACTTTATTGTTTTATGGATGCAAACTATTTTGCATTGAAATGTCCCATCTTTTTTTTTTTAATCTTTTATTTTTGCGGAGGTGGGGGGCGGGTGGGCCACTTCTATTGGTCTTTCACTTATCTATTTTCATCCATCTTTGTTCTTTGGCCCATGTGGGCCTCCCATCACAGTGGCCTCTGTTGTCGCA